>VWZE01018345.1:82482-99144 GCA_013396675.1 Eubucco bourcierii
CGCCCCCCCCCCCCCCCCCGGCGGGGGAACGGCCACGAAACGGCGCGCCCCTGAGGCGCCCACGACGCAACCTGCGCTGCCCGCACCCCTCGCCCGCCGCCAGAGCGCCCGCCCACGCCTGCGGCCGGGACGGGCTGCCCCCCTCCCACACGGAGCGGGAGGCAGGGTGACTTACCGGCTGAGTGAAGCCGCACGCCTGCCCCGCGCCCCTCGCCGCCCGGCCGGGCGCGGCGCGGAACCTCTCACCGCGTCCCTCCCGCCGGCCGCCGTCTGGCTGCGGACGTGACCTGGATTCCCCNCGCCGCGCTGCGCCCCCTCAGCCCCTCCCGGAGCGGGAGTGGCTCACCTCCGGCCGCGGCGACCCGCTTCGCCTCTTCGCCACCCCGAGCGAAGCGCGGCAGAGCGGAACGGAGCGTTACGCAACGCGCCCCACAGCTCCTCCGCGCAGCGGAGAGGGTCGCCGGGAGGCGGGCGCGGGGCGGAGGGAAACCGCGGCGGATCCGCAGATGCAGTCGAAGCCGCCCCCGGCGGCCACTTGTAGCGCCGCCGGGGCTGGCGCCCGCAGGCATCGTAGATGCCCTCGCCGCTCGGGTGGCACCCGGGCAGGGCGGGCCCCGGGGCGCCGCCGAGTCACCCCTTCTCCCCGGGGTCCAAATGGCGAGGCGTGGGGACGGGAGTTGCCGCAGGGATACCCACGGCGCTTTTCTGTCACCAGCACGAAAACCCCGCGGCAGTAACGCCGCAACGTGCGGCGGCGGATCGCGCTGGCAGCGACTGGCACGGGCAGAGGTGGGGTGCCCCGCGGTCAGGGGCCGAAGGCAGCGGCCCGGCTCACAACTCTGCCGCTGGCAGAGCGGCTGCACTTCAGGCACTGTAAGCGGGCAGCCAGTCCAGATGCGGCTCTGCGCAGAGCGACGGTCAAAGGGCTTTTTCATCGCGCTCCCTCCGCCCTGCCCGGCTGTCCCGGCGACTCCGCCGGGTGCCCTCCCAAAGAGGCACTGGCGCGCACGGCGCAGCGAGGCCTCCGGTACGGCGGCGCTAGCAGCCCCGCTGGGCGCAGGTGGACAGAGGTGCGGCAGGGCGCACAGCGAGGGCTGCCGCCTTCCCCCGCTCTCTGAGTTTGGAGAACCGGCCTGGCCCCGGGTCTGGGTGCGGGCTCCGGCAGGCTGGCCACCGGTCCTGCACACAGCCGACTCGCCCAGCAGTCAGCAGGGCTGAGGCAGTCTGCAACCAGCACACCCGCTCGGACAGGAAAGTGAAGGCTGACAAGTCCCTGGCCTACAAAACCCGGAGAAACGGAGTTTCAAGAGTATGATGGTTGCACCTCAGCCCGGAGCAAATGCTGCTTCTCGCTCGTAGTAAGCCCAGCAGTTTTGGGAGGCTGTACATTCCCTAGCCTTCAGTCATGCTGGGAAGGATATGCTAGGAAAATGACAGCACATCCCCACCATCCATCTCTAATTGATGAGGCAGGGAAAGCAAGAAGTGCCCAGAGTCCGCTTAAAATCTATCAGCTCGTAAGATGGTGCCCAAAGTAACAGGTGTGAAAGCAGTAGCTACTTGAAAGAATAAGATCAGTTTGTTTTTCCTTCAGGAATTACAGAAATATTAAACCCTTCTTGCAGTTATAAATCATTTAATGCAAATCATTTAATTCAAACAGAATTTTTACATGCCATGAGGCTCACTCATTTTGCCAAGAGTGAGTCACGTACAAATAAAATGAAACCAACAAAAAGAGAGCTCTCATACCATGTGCATGTGGGTGATCCTTTGAAAAATCTGTAATTGTTTTTTTAACTCTGCCACAGCTAGGAAGACAGGTTTGGGAAGCGAGAATGAGCCTTGACAAGGGAACTGTAATCCGTTGACATCGAGCTTCCCCCCACTGAGAAAGAAACACAAGTCCCTTGTTAGGCTGACAGCTGAAACGGTGTGACTAACGCTATCAGCAGCCCCTCAAAGGCTGCAGTTTCGAACCCAAATTGTGTACTCATACACTATGGAAGCAAAAGACTTTTAAAAAAAAATTGAAATAATATTAAGTGATTAATAGTAGAAGAATGCAGCAGGCAGTTAATCCCTCACGGGTTAGTTAAGGACATGAGTTTAACTTCATTCTTCACTTGTGTGACGAATATGTGCTGCTAAACAGAGCACAGCATGAGCCAGTGGGGTGGTGATGCACTGCTCTAAAATGACTAAAATGACTAAAATGCAGGACACAAAGCCATGTGATGGTGACAATGGAGCCTTAAAATGTGTAATTGTCACCATGGAATTAAACCATTTAGAAATGCCATTCACTAACAGCAATGGCAAATACCTGTGGACACTTTGTAGTATATTCTGATGCAGACTCCCTGCATCATGTGGAAGAGACTGATACATCAGAGTATCTCAAAGTGCTCCTCTGGCCACCTACTTTGTGTTTTAACAGGAAGACAGATGCTTGTGGGTCTTCACATGTCCACAGTCTTCCCTCCACCTGCTTGAGCAGAAGATGAGATGCTGCATATGGATTGTAGGTCTGCTGCGTGCAGTAGAGCAGAAGTGGAAGAATCCAACAGCACTTTGGTTACAAGTCATGGTGTCACCATTGCCCGGGTCCAGTATGTGATGCAGACACCAGTTGAGCAAAGGACCCCAAATTTAGGCAATCAAGGGCCGTAAACCTTCTGTGACTTTCATTATCAATGGTCTCTACCAGTACCTGAATCTCTGCTTGCCTTGTTGCTACCAGGGATGTGTTATGTCTACCATGCATTCACATGAATGCTTTTCTTACACAGAGACCGTAAGACAGGTTCATGACTACATCAGGGTTGTAGAAGAGCCTCTGAAACTCTGCATTATCTGTACTGCCTGACCCAGAGAAGGCACTAAAGAGATAGAGAGGTGCAGAGAGAAGGAGCACATAGCTTGTACAGACAGAAAAGCGATGACATTTCCCTTCTGCCTGAGAATGGAAGTCCAGGTCATTTACAGGCATAAGCTGCCACTGCATCACTTACCCACAGGCCATTACTTTGTTCACAGATGCCAGAGTTAGAAAATGTCTTCAATTAAAAAGCAGCCAAACACTGACATCATCAAATGACAGAAAGTTGGACCAGGGGTGCATAGGATGTAATCCAGCTCTGAGATGAACTGCAATAGAATCTGTACATCTTTCAAGGCCTATGGCTCTTGCCAATGAAACAGTATTTTTTTCCTTTCATGTTTTAACACAGAGACGTTAACTTGGTATCTTGGTGGATTTCAGTTTTTTATTCCATATTCTCTCAGTTTACTTTTCCTCCTAAGTATTTTTGTCTGGCCTTCCTGCCTTGTGGTTAGGCAGGCAGAGGAGAACTTTGATTCACCTGGGCTTTCCAATAGTAATGGGCATTTTGTATCTGCCATCAACTGGCAGATTTCCTTGTTACTGTTTCTTTTGACTCTTTTTATCCCTACGGGTCTTTGATTTCAGAATGACTGGTTGGCAAAATAAGTTCAGATACAAATACTTTACGTTTTTCTCAGAAGTATTACACATGTCATCTGTTATTTTCTGAGTAGCAGCATTAGTGATTTGCCTATAGTCAAGCAGGCAGATAATGCAGGCAATGAAACAAGCTAAGGAAGCAGCTGAATCATTTGATCACCTCGTACACATTATCTGGTGAACAGAAGAGCCCTTTTCTGAAGAAAGGTCTTAAAAACATGCAGGTTTTCTTATTATTTATAATTTCTCTGGCTTCTTACTTCCTTAGTCCTCTGAAATAGCATGTGCACGGGAAAATGGCAATTGAAGACAAAAACATGGTAAAGAAATGTTGGTAGTTTAAGATCCCTCTGGAATCTGCTCATTAAATAAAGATCTCGCCTTTTGGCAGACAAAAAGAATCCAAACTATTTTGCTTTAAAACCCTCACGAGGAATGTGGAAATCAGGCAGCATACATTTATTTCGTTTTAGTTTTGGGGACTAGCAGTCAGCACAGCAGGAGGTCATCCTGTGTGTGTCCCTCTAAACCACAGATAACCAGTGCTAAGGCACACAACGAAACTACTGGCCAGACAACAACTTCAGTCATTTTCCATTTATTATTAATGATAGCTGAGGCAAAATTTCTCTAAATCCTAAGAAAGACTTCAAAGCACTATGGTGTTAATTGAAGGTATCTGGCCAACATGCTCCAGGCTTTGGCTGGGGCAAACATCTATTTCCTACATAAAATTGACAGTAAACTACCAATACTGTATAATGTTTAACACTTCTCTGTGAGTTGCCTTTTACCATACAGTTTAATATATGTCTGTTTCAAGATTTCTGGAGAACCTTAACATAACCTCATGTAATAATGATACTTTGTTTTTACATAGAGATCCAATTCCATTCTGCCATCAGAATTAGAGGGGAACCACAGTGAATGTGTGAGAACAGAAGAGAAATGAATCGAAGTTGAATAAAGAGGAAAGAAAAATAAATAACCAGAAGGAAAACAAAAGACAGAGAAACGTAGAGGCACCATCTAACCTCCAATGCACAGTACATACACGTTTTTGATGTTCCATGCAAAAACACAGCAGGGACTTTTTTTCAAGTTATGCAGGGATGTACATGGCACAGGACATCAGTGCTCAGTCCACAAAACCAAATGAAGGGAAAAAAAATCCTGAACTGGAAGAAAACCAGCAAGACTAAGTTATCACCAAAAAATGGTTTTAAGATCTTTCTAAGTTGCAGCAGCACAGTACTGGGGAAAACAGTCTTATCTCTCCTACACTGAAGCAGGCTTCCAGTCTAAACAGGAATTTGTCCATATTCTCATTTTTATTGCAAAAGCAGTTTTGCTAAAAAGGCTGTTTGGACTGTTGTCAAAGGATAATGTGGAGGATTAAGGAAGTTCCAAATGAGTAAGAAAATTTATGGTTGGTATGTCTACCAATGGCTGGAAAACATGGTGATGAAATCCAGTGAAATCTGTAGCTCAGGAAATTCCCACAACCTCCAACTGCCTGAAGTTAGGAAATCCTAATCTCTCTGCAGGCATCTTCTGTTCATCAGAGTCAGTCAAAGGCAGTGGGGCCAGATGGGCTACTGGAAGATACAAACTCAGCAGTTCATACTTCTGATGAACAAGGCTGCTCTCATCATTCTATGCTGCCACCTGTGATGAATTTTTTATTGATCCAAGTCATGGCTCCAAATCTCATAACAATTATAGTGGACCTAGTATGGATTTTCCAAAAGTACACAGCAGAAGCAACTCCACATTAGTAAACTAATATTAATGGCAAAAGTAGGTGAAAAATTACAGGCTCACTAGCTTGGATCTGTAGATTTTCCTTCACACTGAATGGGATGGACAAAGTGTGAGAAGGGCACACTACTAAGGGAAACATTCAACTGACCTGCAGATGAGTCTCTAGTTTGAAGTGGGTGTGATAGCACCAAAGGCTTTGCACACAATTCCCTTTCAGTGATGGATAAGGGACACCTCCTTCAAGGAGAACCAAAGCAAGAGTGAATGTAGCTCTGGGAGAAGGTACTGGGAAGATGGCTACAAGTCCTGTTGACACCAGATCCCTTGTCCTAAAACCAGCGTGGCTTCAGGTAAAAGATTAGGGCTTGAAAGGCTCCTAACTGGGTTAGTCTGCAGGAAAGATAAAATCCACTGGGAAGACACTTAATTTTGGAGGCCTGACAGTTCTCTTCTCCCTAATCTAAGACCATATGTAGCTCAACTACCCAGTGGATGGGCGTGCTGAGAGAACATGCAGCTCATTTTACTCTAAATCAACTCGTTCTTTGTAAGTGAAAAAAAAAAACCCAAACATTTACATTGGATTTGTTTTTTAATTGAAAAAATAAAATAAAATATATATTAAAAAATATGTATATATTACTATGGAAAATATATAAAGAAACGTGAGGTGCTGAGAAACAGCCTCCATCTTAAAGTAAAAAAATCCCCAAACATCAAAACCAAAACAACTAGGATTTGAGATTCTACCTTTCTGCTACACTCAGAGCAGATCACAGAAGTCTGGTATTTCTTCTCTGGAGAAGATGAGGACATCTACTAACTTCAGTATGTGAAAAATTGTGACAGAGTGGATTATCATCTTCCATTCATTCCACATCGCTTGCTTCACCTTGAGTCCTGTGTCCAGTTCTGGGCCCCTCCATTGAAGAAGGACATTGAGGTGCTTGAGTGTGTCCAGAGAAGGGCAACGAGGCTGGGGAGAGGCCTGGAGCACAGCCCTATGGAGAGAGGCTGAGGGAGCTGGGATTGGTTAGCCTGGAGAAGAGGAGGCTCAGGGGGGACCTTATTGCTGTCTACAACTACCTGAAGGGTGGTTGTAGCCAGGAGGAGGTTGCTTTCTTCTCTCAGGCAACCAGTGACAGAACAAGAGGACACAGTCTCAGGCTACGCCAGGGCAAGTTTAGGCTGGAGGTGAGGAGAAAGTTGTTGCCTGAGAGAGTCCTTGACTGCTGGAATGGGCTGCCCAGGGAGGTGGTGGAGTCACCATCCCTGGAGGTGTTCAAGGCAGGTTTGTACATGGCACTTGGTGCCATGGTCTGGTCTGGAGGGCTGTGGGAATGGGTCGGACTTGATGAGCTTTGAGGTCTCATCCAGCCTTGGTGATACTGTGATACTTCAGCAATATTTTGCTTAGCTTTATTTTACCAGTCTTAAACTATGGAGTGAATGAAGTCACTTTACCATCTTCATCTTGTACTCATCAATAGCTGGATTTCTGGAATCATGAAGAGTTTTCATTGAAGTATTTTGGTTCCTAAGCCCTCTTTGATGGAACAGAAGAGCAATATTACAATGGTGCTAGCAGAAGTGATATCATGGTAGCGCGCTGTAGTTGTGTTGTTTTGGCAGTGTTTGTCCCAAGTGTAGCACGTAGCATAGTGTACTTACCTGCCCTTTGTGATGCTGGGGTCATTTCAACTGTCATATTGCACTAAATGCCACTTTAAAGATTACTTGTCTGACACAAAAGGAAAGCATTTTCTGAGTGTGATTATGGGCTTTGTGTTGTGATATTTTTGAGACCTTAGAGTAGCCTTCCAGGATCTGAAGGGGACCTACAGAAAGGCTGTGGAGGAACTAATGAAAAGGTCCTGCAATGCCAGGACAAGGGGCAATGGGTTTGAAGTGTCAGAGGGGAGATTGAAAGTGGATGTTAGGAGGAAGTTGTTTGGAGTGAGGGTGGTGAGACACTGGCACAGGTTGCCCAGGGAGGTTGTGGAGCACAGAAGCACCCAACGTGATCTTTGATCACGTTGGGTGCTTCTGTGCTCCACAATCTCCCTGGAGGTGTTCAGCCCCAGGTTGGAGGAGGCCTTGAGTGGCCTGTACTAGTGGGAGGTGTCCCTGCCTATGGCAGAGGGTTGGAACTGGATGATCCTTGAGGTCCCTTCCAACCTTCCCATTCTATGATTCTATGATTTATGCCAATAGTGTCTGAAAAAATAAATAGTTTCTTCCTCTAGAAAATCTGATCTGCCAGGAATCCCAGAAGAGGCTTTGGAGGCCAGCTTGAAAAATCTCTCTGTAGGACCTGGTAAGGAAGAGCCCTATTCTAGTCCAAACTGGCTTTTCAAGTGACCTTAGTCAGTATAAATATGCTGCAGAATGGCAGTGTTACCCAGGATGCATAAATCTTCCCAGAGAGAAGAATTACAGTAAAAGCTCTTGCTTGACTTATAAAAAGTAAATTGCTATACATTTTTATAGTTACCAGATCAGCTAAAACTCAATTAAAAAGCTAATTATGACCCAAATGCAATGAGAAGTATTATGGCAACACCTACAGATCCTACCTGTAGACTCAGACCTAGAGCTATAAACTCCTGGAAGAAATTAGAAACTGGCACTGCTCTAATAGCTGAGTATCTCATTCCTTCAGGATACATCTGAATGAGCAAAACGTGAACAAACAAGCAATGGATGAGTAGCTAATTCCAAGACACAGGAACCTCCTGCTTGTTAACTTATCCATCCCAGTCAGCCCTCTGACTATAGAAAAAAAACTTATCTGCCAAATCTATACTTGGGTACCAGGGCAATAAACAAATTAAAAATGCATACAGACAGGTTGAACAACTTGCATGTTGTTTTAAAGTTATCTGGGGAGGGGCTGGGAATATTAGAAAGTGATGATGGCATAGCTTGGTTTTCCTCCCTCCAAACCTATCACTCTTTCTTTCAAGTCACTAGGTCTTCAGGCAGACCAAGAGCAGTTCTTTCTAAAGCCTTTTCAGAAAGCTGGCACTTACACTTTTAGAACCATGAAGAGGAAACAAATCTTTGGAGAAATTTTATCTGCTGAAACCACTTTTTAACTTTTTTTTTTTTTTTTAAAAAACCCTCAAATTTTGCCCAAATTGCCAGAACAAAACAGAAAGAAAGTACTTCCACCTGACTACAGAATCCCTGATACAACATCATAATCATCTGAAGGGGGGAGATTCTCTTAAATATGTATTTACTGTTCATTACAGTACCATGTTTCATCATTCAACCTGAAAATACCTATCAATAAAATAGTATTCATTGGTTTTATAACAATTCCAGTTCAAAATCTCGTGTTTGGAACTTTAATTGATCTTCCAAAAGAGCTTTATTAATCATTGATGGAAAACTGGCAAAATCCTATCCCATACTTTGGCAACCCTTCAAAATGTCCAATTAGGTCAAATCTAGAAAGCCCTAGAAACCAATTACAGCAGCACTTCTAAGCCAGAATGCCTCATTGTACTCTGCAACAACTGCAACATTATAGGAAAAAGCCCCAAACAAAATCTCTCAATCGTGACCTGGTTGTGCACCTGAAATGTCACCTCCATAGAAACAGGCCAAACAGCCACGCCTGGAACCACATCAATTAATTATAATGGCTCAAAGATTTGCTCTTTATCACTGTCATAAATGTCACCAAGCAGCTCACCATTAGGAACAGTGTCAGACAGTTATGGAATCATAGAATGGCGAGGTTGGAAGGGACTTCAAGGATCATCAAGCTACAACACCCTGCCATAGGCAGGGACACCTCCCACTAGTACAGGTCACTCAAGGCCTCCTCCAACCTGGCCTTGAACACCTCCCTGGGCAACCTGTGCCAGTGTCTCCCCACCCTCATTCCAAACAACTTCCTCCTAACATCCACTTTCAATCCCCCTTCTGCCACTTCAAACCCATTCCCCTTGTCCTGTCATTGCAAGATCTTGCCAATAGTCCCTCCCCAGCCTTCCTGGAGCCCCCTTCAGATCCTGGAAGGCTACTCTAAGGTCTCCTGGAAGCCTTCTCTTCTCCAGGCTGCACAGCCCCAACTCTCAGCCTGTCCTCACAGCAGAGCTGCTCCAGCCCTCTGAGCATATTGGTGGCCTCCTCTGGACTCACTCCAACACTTCCATGTCCTTCCTGTGCTGGGGGCTCCAGAACTGCACACAGGACTGCAGGTGGGGTCTGAGGAGAGCAAAGCAAAGGGGCAGAATCCCCTCCCTTGCCCTGCTGGCCACGCTTCTCTTGCTGCAGCCCAGGACTCGGTTGGCTGTCAAGGGAATGCTTGCTCCCCTTCAGCAGTTTTCTGTAAATCTCATCTTCAGTGCTCTAACTTCATGTGTATAGAAAGTCTTCCTCCTTTTACGAGTTTCACGTGCTCTCTATCTCACCTGCATGTTTGCACTGTAACAAAAATGTTGACAATGTGATAAAAATAATCTTGGCAGTAAGAACAATAGTGACCTTTATCTGACTCAGGAACGTGATCTCTGCCATTGCAGTACTACTGCGTGTACAGCCATCGGTGCTGGCGGGCTGTCTGAGGTGTGTTGCTGCTAGCCCTAGTCCCACCACCCACAGTTAAGAATTAATTAGGACTTGAAGATGCCAGAGGGAGGCAAACCAAACGAAAATAGCATTTTAATTAACTTCAAACAATAATTAAAATTCTGCATTATGTTTAGCATCTACGTATTTCTGGACTTACTGCAGAGACTAAATCTGAGATCAGCCAACTGCCTGCCAGAGAACTGGGCAGATCTGTGAACCAAATCACATTTCCTATTATACCTCGAAATGGCAAATAATTCATGCATCTTTATTGTGAACAGCAGTAATTAAACATTAAGAAAATAACACTGTAAATGAACCAAAAGGCATTTACCCTAGCCAAACTGAAGAACAAAATGTGCACATATATAGCATGTAGGGTTTGAGTTTCCAATTCCAGGTGTACAGTTGTGCTGCAATTTCATAACATGCTTTACTACACTTGGTGTTTTGAAGGTTTTCCTTCCTTATTTACAGTTCCCCTTTGCTTGTTTTATTAACCTGTCATTATGCTAACAGAATTAGGAAGGTGGTGTTTTACAATGTTCTTTTGCCAGTTGTATAAGTTATTTCCAACATTTCCCACTCCAGTTCTCTTTTCCTTACAATGTTGAGACACAGAACCCTCTAAGTATCTCCCTGTCTGTTTAGTTACTCAGTTTTCTCTGTCAGTTTGATCTTCAGTTTGATCTTCAACTGAACAGTTTTCAAAATGGATCTCATCAGTTCATCTCAACCCAAATTACTACGGTCCCTCAGCTCATCTATCATTCAGAAGTCAAACCTTTTAATAAAAATCTCCTTACCTTCACCAGAAGGACAGGCAAACTTCCTAAAGTTTTACTTTACCATGAGCTTGATCAAGGATAACCATGAGAACCTAGCCACACAGGAGCAAGTCAAGGTTTTCTTTTGTGCCCATCTCTAGAAACCTGAAGGAAAAGAACTGTGTGAAGTAACCATATGACTTTTGTATTCTGTCATTTTCCAAAACAATGGGTAGATCAAACCTCTTAGTATTTATCAACTAGAGATACAACTTCAATTCACAAGCCAATCAAACACTTAATATCATTTACAGAATGCACTCAGCATTACAGGCCCAAATATCTCTTGGGTACCCTCACCAAGTTTGCAGATGGCACCAAGCTGTGTGGCACAGTTGACTTGGTACAGGGCAGGGATCCATCCAGAGGGACCTGGACAGGCTGCAGAGCTGTGCCCAGGCCAACTTCAGGACATTCAACAAGGCCAAGTGTAAGGTCCTGCACCTGGGTAGGCACAATGCCAAGCACAACTCCAGGCTGGGTGGGGAATGGCTGAGAGCAGCCCTGAGGAACAGACCCTGGGGGTCTGGGGTGAAGAAAAGCTCCAGATGAGGCTGCAGTGTGAGTGCAGCCCAGACAGCAACTGTGTGCTGGGCTGCAGCAAGAGCAGTGTGGGCAGCAGGGCAAGGGAGGGGATTGTGCCCCTTGGCTCTGCTCTCCTCAGACCCCACCTGCAGTCCTGTGTGCAGTTCTGGAGCCCCCAGCACAGGAAGGACATGGAAGTGTTGGAGTGGGTCCAGAGGAAGCCATGAGGATGCTGAGAGGGCTGCAGCAGCTCTGCTGTGAGGACAGGCTGAGAGTTGGGGCTCTGCAGCCTGGAGAAGAGAAGGCTTCCAGGAGACCTTAGAGTAGCCTTCCAGGATCTGGGGCTGCAGGAAGGCTGGGGAGGGACTATTGACAAGGGCTTGCAATGCCAGGACAAGGGGAATGGGTTTAAACTGGCAGAGGGAAGATTTAGGCTGGATGTTAGGAGGAAGTTCTTTACAGTGAGAGTGGTGAGACACTGGCACAGGTTGCCCAGGGAGGTTGTGGCTTCTCCTTCCCTGGAGGTGTTCAAGGCCAGGTTGGAGGAGGCCTTGAGTGACCTGTACTAGTGGGAGGTGTCCCTGCCTATGGCAGGGGGTTGGAACTAGATGATCCTTGAGGTCCCTTCCAACCTTACCATTCTATGATTCTATGATTCTATTACAACCACTAAATGGCAGACAAGAGCAATGTGTAGCTAGCATGTTGAAGGGTTTGTGTAGCTCCTTTTCTTCCTATTATTTGTTTACTAACGCACTAATATAAAAATAAGGAAATGTTTGGGATGCTGGATAGATCTAACCCTCTTTCAGCTTGAGTTTCAAATGTTCCTCAGGCTTCATAGGTTTCGTGTATTCTCCCTGTATGCTTTGATAAAAGTAGTAAGTGCAAAAGATTGACTGCTGAGGCCCAGCGGAGGCCATTACATGCTCAGAGAGCTGCAGCAGCTCTGCTGTGAGGACAGGCTGAGTGAGTTGGGGCTCTGCAGCCTGGAGAGGAGAAGGCTTCCAGGAGACCTTAAAGTAGCCTTCCAGGATCTGAAGTGGGCTCCAGGAAGGCTGGGGAGGGACTATTGACAAGGTCTTGCAATGCCAGGACAAGGGAAATGGGTTTGAAATGGCAGAGGGGAGATTGAAAGTGGATGTTAGGAGGAAGTTGTTTGCAGTGAGGGTGGTGAGACACTGGCACAGGTTGCCCAGGGAGGTTGTTGCTGCTCCCTCCCTGGAGGTGTTCAGGGCCAGACTGGACAAGGCCTTGAGTGACCTGTGCTAGTGGGAGGTGTCCCTGCCTATGGCAGGGTGTTGGAGCTGGATGATCCTTGAGGTCCCTTCCAACCTTACCATTCTATGATTCTATGAATGATACTATTAGTGTTTTCACTTGCATAACACTTTTTGTTTTGTTTTTTTTTTAATGTAAATTGAAGAACTGTGTGATGGTTTGGGAGTTCCCTGCCCCCCACACTTTGTAAAATGATCCAGGCTAGAACTCAGCCAGCTGGAAGTTAAGGACTGAAGCTCTATTTACAGCTCAGCACAATGTACAGCAAATATATACACTATATACAGGAATAGTTACAGACATAGACAAGTTAAAGGTAATACAGAAACACAATTCCCCTCCCAGAAATCAGAGACCCCAGAAGGGGCTCCCAACCACCCTTCCACCTTGTCCCCACCCCTGTACCTTACCCCAAGGTATACCTTACAAGCAAGGTGAATTAGGAGGATTGACCACATGGGTCAGAAGAAAAGTGGTTAGTGAAGATTAATCAGAAAAAGAGGAGCCAGAGCCAGAAGCTGCCAGACCGCCCCGGACACTGTGCTGTGTCCCCAGAGAGAGACAGACAGAGAATGCCTTATCTATGTTTTGTTTATTTTTCCCAAACAATTTTCAGCAAGCCTGAAATTGTGAGTAAAATAGACATCACCATGTTTTTCCTTTCACAGCCTATAGTGTAATTTTCTCTATTAAAATATTCCAGTTAGCCTCAAACCAGCACAAACTGCAACAGAAGTATTAAGAACTTTGTAAAACAGTGAGGACAGACTGGTATGTACTCAGGAAGCAAAGGCCAGACCTAAGTGTAAGGTCTGTGTCAGGGTGTATCCTAAGGTATGGAAATCTTTAGAATCTAAATCTAAATCATTAAAATGACTGCCATTATTTATGACTGATGGCAAATGTGGTTGGATTGCTTCGTTGACCTGGAAAGGTCAGGAGTTTACTCTGGTTTTCCTCTGATTTTATTTAAGTCACATATTTCCTTTAACTCTCTCTACTCTCCTAACTGCTCCACTTTGCTACTTTTGTCTTTCCACAAAAACCTTCCTTGCATTTTCCTTCTGGTTTGTTCTGTTTTCCTGTTAGGTGGCAAACACCCCTTAAAAGTGCTTTGGGTATATGAGAAAACAGTAATTGCCCCCATTTCGTTTTGAGATGTTGCTTGAAGGCTGATGTCAGTAGAGGACAGCTCCCTTGTCTGATGGACATTCTGTAACAGACTGTACTTCAAAGTCACTTAGATGCTGCTGTACAAGAGCTGCTGAAGCTCAGCTCTCACAACAGCTACTCCTTCTACCTGATAATGGCATCACAATAGTTTGTCTTCCAGGTGTATATAAAATCTGTTATTTCCTCTAAGTACCCTTAGTTTGCAGTGTCCTGTAAGAGGGCTTCAGTTATTCCTCAGTTGTTTTTGCCTTTCCTCTGATGTCCTCCCAACTGGGGTAGATACACCATTGTCTAGCAGCTGCTTTCCTGCTTAGCCCTTCCTTATCTGTTCCCTGCAAAAGCAGCACATTCAAGAATTTCTCAGTTTTTTTTCCAGTGCATCTTTATTTGCCCAGAAAAATCAACCTGTAATGTGCCAGAGTCTGGGAATCTTGTATTATCTGCTGTTTACATAGGAAAGCAGAAGTTTTAAGTCTGTGCCTTTATAATGAAAGTCTCCAGGTATGTAACAGTTCAGCTACCTGCTTGTACTGTTTCCCATCTATTTTCACAAACCTTTTCCACAACTTTTCTACAAACTAACTCTCTTTTTGTGCCTTACTCGGGTTGATCTCCAGATCGCGACAAGTGGGGTGACTAAAATAATTGATCTCCTTCATCTTAGCTGCTTTCTAAGTAACCTGAGTGTCATTTTTGTTTGACAAACTAACAGGAAAACTAACTCCAGTATTACCTTCTGGAAATGTTTACATTACCTGGAGCACTTAATCTGGTTTTTAGTAAGAGGTTTCCATTATTATCAAAGATATTTATTTGGATGTCACTTTTACCAGTCTTTTTTCTCCCAGTTTTTCCAAGAAACCAAAGCACTGTTGTACTAGTAGGTTCCCTTTCTGCTAGGCCTCATTTTTAAAAGACTTCCTTTTTAAATCTGAGACAATGTCTTTCTTCATTTCCCTAATAAATACCAGCACCATTTCCTAAGCCTTTTTTACTAACAATGCTTTCTCATTTATCCAAGTTTTATCTCAACTGCTCCTTATTTTATATCTGAATCTGTCTACTGTCAGTTTATTGAGTCAACGAAAAAGAACCAAGAATTTAAACTTTTGCAGCCCAACATGCTGCTGTGCTTTGCCTTCTGAACTAAATCTTATTCCTTCTGAAAATCTTGCTTGCATAGACTCTACTTATGTTACATAGAGTATCCTTCTGGTTTCATTTGCAACTGCAGCACTCTCTAGTCCACTGCAGTATTGATTTTTTTCTTTTTCAGGTATAGTTTCTGGGGGGAAAAAAAGTCTTTTGAGATGTAAAAGCGTTGTGATTTGGCTGCCCTATAGATATGCCCTGGACTGCTTTCTTTTCAACAAGGCTTTCTGCTTTACACTGCCTCCTGATGGCTCCAGGACCCAACCAATACTGCAGGACCTATCAGAGCATCCTGCGATGGCAGTGGTCACCTCACAACATATGGGGATACCTCAACCTCAGAAAGCCACAATTTCCTCACTAGAACACTGCTTTCCTGCTCCTATGATTTGAGCACAAGTTCAAGGGACAGTTCTATTTTTTCTCCCCCAGAGGTGGTTTCCTAGTCTAATAACAATCAATCTCATGCCTTTATCACAGCCTTAGCAAGAGTTGGTCCTGCTTGCCTTGCAGCTGATGGTATTTTTTCCACTGTTTGATTGAAGGGAAGCTCTGCCCTCCTCCTGGACAAAGCCCATACTGTGACAGAGATGGAAGACGGAGCTAGGACATGGACTTTCTACTCAGCTCCACCACCTGTTGCTGTAGGACTCAGTTACTCCATATTCCCGTGTCTTCCGTTTTCCACATAGAGTGCATTTTGTGCTAGCTTGTTTACACCTCTCCCGCAGCAGTGTCCCACAGAACACACTATGCAACTAAGCAAACCATGGTTTTTAACGTGAGGTATTGGGCTCAGTCGACCAGGAGGCCACTTAAAAAAACAACAAAAAAAGAATTGGTCAATCTTTCATAGTCGTGTGATCAACAACCAGTGTGGCTGCATTCACAGAGACGCTTACACAAGGTCTGCGTTTGCCAGCTGGTCCCAGGTCTGGAGTGACAAGCGTGCACTGACGCTGCCACCCGGGACCTAACCTCCTCAGTGTTTCTCAGTCACCTCCCACGCGGCTCCTCCACTTGGGTCCGGGGCCCCCACACGCGTCCCTCACGGAAAGCACCGAGAAGCCCCCGGGAAGCAGCCCGTGCAGTCCTGCAAAGTCCGTGCAGCTCCCGGGCTTGGAGGAAAGGGCGAAACCTGCTGAAGCAGCAAACACGACGTAGCCCGTCCTGGAGCCTGTTTTCTTCCCGTGTAAGCATCCGGTAAACCGAGCGGCGGAGGGACACCCTGCAACTCCAGTCAAGCCCTGTCCCCCGCGGACAGCCCCAGGGGACCGAAGGGCGACTGTCGAAGGGAAGGAGCGGCGTTCCCCGGGCGGCAGCACACCGGGGCCTGCCCGCCCCGCCGGCAGGCTGGGCCCATGGCACCACCGCTCCCGCCTGGGCATCTCCAGCCCCCGGCAGCGTGCGGCCGCCCCAGCCGAGACCCGTCACAGGAAAGCGACCCTGGCCCTCCGCTCGGAGCCCCCGCTTCGGCTTCCCGCCCCATCCCGACACCGCTCCGGTCTGGCCGGCCCGAGGGGGGTCGCCCGGGCCCTGCTGTTGCGGTGGGGAGCCGGCGGGGAGAGCGTGTCGGGCGGCCGGTGAGGAACGGCAAGACACGCGGAGAGCCTCACCTGCCACCAGCAAGCGCGCAGCGGGAGGCGCCGCGGAGCCTGCCCCGCTCCCTGCGGCGGAGCCTGCCCCGCTCCCTGCGGCGGGAGGCGGGCGCTGTCCCCGGCTGACCCCGCGCGGGGGCGGCAGCAGCGGGACGCGGGGACTGGGGGCCGGGCCAGGAAGAGATGGGAGGGGGTGCGGGATTGGGAGCTGGGGTGGGAGGTGGCGTGCGCGGGGAGGGGTGGGGCCGTGTGCGCCGCGGGGGCGGGC
>VWZE01018347.1:7613-18673 GCA_013396675.1 Eubucco bourcierii
TCCCCCTTCCCCTTCCCTTCTATTCCATATTTTTCTCTCTTTACTTTTTCCCTTCTTTCCCTCTGTCTTTCATTCTTGTTTTAATCTTATAAATATAATGAAAGAGAAGCAAAGCATGAGATGCACAGAAATGCTCTCCCTTAAGCTCCATTAAATCAATTAACAGGCTAAGAGAAAGATGGATATCCTTCATCAGAGCGCCTTTATTGGAGGTTTGGTTGGACCATATATCCTCAAAAGGATTACCCTGTCTGCATTTGAGTTTAATGCAATAATAATTCTGAAGTATAAAAAATGCATATAAGGAGTTGAATAGAAAAGTCTAATCAAGTAAGGAATGATGGAAAAGTATGCAGAAGGCCAACATTTAATCACCGAAGCAGGAAAATACAATTCATCAAATCCTTTTTATGCAAATGGACAAAAAAAGATTTCTTTCTCTTAGGAGACAGCAATACTGGCTGCCATATGCTGTCTTTAAGGCTGACTTGTCTTAAACTGAGTTGAACAGAGCTAGACAGAAAAAAAAAACCCACCACCTGCTCCAAGTCAGTCCTGGTAGAATCCAGGTATCGGATTTTATTCATAGTTTGACTGGGAAGCCTATCTATTCCTCCCTTTTGCCTGCCTAAGCTTATCTCACAGCAGGCTGGAAAATTCCCTGCATCTGGGCAGCCTGAATCAGGCATGCTGGAAGGTTTGGAATCCTGAGGGCTTTGGAACTGTAAGTGCATAGGCTGACCACTGGTTTTCAAGGCAACTGAGATCGTATGAACCATCTTTGCCTGAGAGATCTTACGTTTTTATCAGGCTTTGTGCTTTGCCTGTAGGTCAGACGTGTACATTACCTCAGATCAGGGCATTCTTTGGCTTCAAAATACATAACTAAAGGGGTTAGGCAGTGAGGTTGTCTTAAACACTTGGATGCAGAACATCCAGCAATGCTCACACAGTGGAAAATTACCAAAGCCCTGAAAGAAAAAAACTGTTTCTTCCTCCACTTCCAGACATAAAACTTGGCATCTAAGTATTACCCTATTTGTGAGTAAAAGTAAGCAAACCCTCTGTGATTAAATTAAGAAATGAGATTTTCATAGAATAATAGAATGGTAAGGTTGGAAGAGACCTCAAGGATCATCCAGTTCCAACCCCCTGCCATAG
Organism: Eubucco bourcierii; assembly: GCA_013396675.1. Classification (NCBI taxonomy): domain Eukaryota; kingdom Metazoa; phylum Chordata; class Aves; order Piciformes; family Ramphastidae; genus Eubucco; species Eubucco bourcierii. The sequence continues at coordinate 8,775 of VWZE01018347.1, forward strand.
GCAGGGACACCTCCCACTAGCACAGCTCACTCAAGGCCTCCTCCAACTTGGCCTTGAACACCTCCAGGGAGGGAGCAGCCACAACCTCCCTGGGCAACCTGTGCCAGTGCCTCACCACCCTCACTGCAAACAACTTCCTCCTAACATCCACTTTCAATCTCCCCTCTGCCAGTTCAAACCCATTGCCCCTTGTCCTGTCATTGCAAGACCTTGTCAATAGTCCCTCCCCAGCCTTCCTGTAGCCCCCTTCAGATACTGGAAGGCTACTCTAAGGTAGACTCCAGATGGGGTCTGATGAGAGCAGAGTAAAGGGGCAGAATCCCCTCCCTTGCCCTGCTGCCCACACTGCTCTTGCTGCAGACCAGCACTCAGTTGCTGTCTGGGCTGCACTCACACTGCAGCCTCATCTTGAGCTTTTCATCAACCCAGACCCTCAGGGCCTTTTCCTCAGGGTTACTCTGAGCCATTCACTACCCATTCCAGGCTCCCTTACCCCTTCACCCCTTCCCCCTCCTCATCTTGCAATCCCATACCTACTATTTGCATGTGTATATATCTATGATACATATATAATATATATATTTATATATATGTATGTATTTTAAAATGGAAAAAATTGTGGGAATCCCATTTAAAGGGGAAAAATGTCCGTAGGCATCATGACTTGCCTGAAAGCCTCTCAGAAAACTAAAGTCATCCATTCCTTATATGTGGTTAAGCAGAATCTGCCAAAGCAAAGTGAACAATTTCAGTCCTTCAGAAAGCACCAGAAATGAAGTAAATTTGCATCCTGTTCCCACATGTAGGTTTTCTGGCATTAAAGGTGTTGTGAGATAATGATGTAGTCATCTCCTCGACGTGGTACTATTCCTAGCCCTCCTGTTTGCCTGCTGTCAAAAAAATCTATGGAAGCTTAGCATCAGTGAGATGCCACCTTCCTGCCAAAGCTGACCAGTGATTCAAGAATTACAGTAAAGCATGAACACATACAGGATATCACTTCTTAAAAAGCTGATTTAAATGTATTTAACCTCCTCATACAGCCCCAAATACATAAATACAATAGGGGGTTGGGGTTTTTTTCTTGTAATTCTCTCAATCACTTCTCCAGTTTATTTAATTCCATGAGTTCTTTCTAACAGAGTAAAAATATGTATCTGAGTAAAGTAATTTCTTCCTTTCAGTGGTCAGGAAAATAAGACTGATGCAGTTTTTCATCCTTTGAAAGAATGTAAAGGAGAGGCACATTAAAAAAAAAAAAAAAAAAAAAAAAGGAAGGAGGGGGACACCAAGAAATAGCACACTGTGAGTTAAATTCTTACAGTTGTATGTAAAAGTGACCTAATGAAACATAAGTTGTTTTTTGATGTAGTTATAAACAGACTTTGGTCTGTGACCTACACCTTAGAAGGACATAGTTTGTGGATAGAAATAGTGCCTTGATTGTATCAGCAGGAAAAAAAAACAACAGGTTATCCAGATCTTTCAAGAGCTTCATCTGCTTTTTTCTAGCAACACTTTTCATAGTCAGTCTAACTGCAAGTATTGCCTCTATCTAGCTATAATTTCCTGGAGAAAAGCTCCTAAAATCTCCTAGATTGAAGAAATCAGCTATGGCTGTGCCCCTGGACATGGTTAGGACAGCCTTGTAGCTGCCTCTGTAATTGTGACATCTTGAGATACATCAAAGCAGTCATCCAGAAATACTGAACCCATGCAAAATGATAGTATTTCCACCCATGGAAGCATCTAGGGTCAGTATGGATGGGGCTTTAAGCAACCTAATCTAGGTAAAGATTAATCTAGGTAAAAATCTGCTGACTGCAGAGATGACCTTTAAAGGTCTCTTCCAACCCAAAGCATTTTATGAGTCTGTGATTCCATGAGGATATCTGATACATTGCATAATTTTGTAAGCAATATCTGGGAAGGCCAAGATGAGCAATAAAATCAGTACACTTTAAAGGAGGAGGCGCCAGTGCAGTTACCTAACCAATCTAATGTGAAGAAGACAACTTCAACTCCAATTCAGACTTGCTTCACACAGGTCTGAATCTCTCCTGCCCTTTAACACTTTTGGCTACATAATACACTCCTAATCCTTTCCTCAGACTTCACTTGGTGTTTTCTTCATGCAGAGGTGAGACAAAAAGTGTTATTTAATTTAACTAAGAAACTAATTAACATAATTTCTTAAAAATTAAGAAATTAATTAATTGAAACTGTTAGAGCAGGTCCAGAGGAGGACCGCGAAGATGATCAGAGGGTTGGAGCAGCTCTCCTATGAGGACAGGCTGAGAGAGTTGGGGCTGTGCAGCCTGCAGAAGAGAAGGCTTCGAGGGGACCTGATAGTAGCCTTCCAGTATCTGAAGGGGGCTACAGGAAGGCTGGGGAGGGACTATTGACAAGGTCTTGCAATACCAGGACAAGGGACAATGGGTTTGAACAGGCAGAGGGGAGATTTAGACTGGATGTTAGGAGGAAGTTGTTTGCAGTGAGGGTAATGAGACACTGGCACAGGTTGCCCAGGGAGGTTGTGGCTGCTCCCTCCCTGGATGTGTTCAAGGCCAGGTTGGAGGCGGCCTTGAGTGAGCTGTGCTAGTGGGAGGTGTCCCTGCCTATGGCAGGGGGTTAGAACTAGATGATCCTTGAGGTGCCTTCCAACCTTACCATTCTATGATTCTATGATTAAGATATTCTGTTGGGCAGGATAGTCTGGTACCTGTCTTGCTCCAAAGAATTAAATCAAAGGAAGTGTGAGTGAAAGGTTTTTCTCCGCACAAAATACCAGCTTTCAGTTTGTTCCTTTGTTACCTTTCTTTCAAAGCACACAGCTGTTTCTCCCAGTACTTTCTAAATTGCATAATACACATTTCTACTGTTGGTTTGTTGTTTTTTTTCCCCTCCCCAAGATGATATTTGAAGCAATACACAGGAATCTGAAAATGCAGCACCGCCTGTGATTAAGACTCAGGGAAATGTATTTTACTTGTCTGAATAATTTCATTTTTAAGTAAAAGAACACTTGAAAGAAAAACAAAGCAATTTGAAATGACACATTTCTTGCTTCCTCTGTAATTTTCCACCTTCTAACATCTTAAAATAAGGAAAGTTTGTCATTTATCATAAACTTTCACAGAAAACTAATCAATAAAGCTAATGCATTAGCAGGATATAATGGCTGAAACTACCACGTCAGTGTGGGTTTGTAGCTGTGTTGGTGCTTTCAATAGGCAGCTCAGGCTGAGCAGATAATGTATTTGTATACATGGGTATATCCAGAAATCCTGGTTTGAGTTAGAACAGAACTAATCCAGCTCAGTCTCTTCTAAGTAACCGCACTTTCTGAAGCTGATAGCATGTCTTTGCAGATGATGTCTGCTTCTAGAAGTGATAGTGCTTGATGTTTAGGGTTGCTACTAAAGAGTGGTATGCTGAAAGCTGTTGCTTGTACTTGCTCCTCTAGATACCAAGGTCACTGCAGAATCTTGTGCCACATGTTGAAGGGCTATAGAGAAAAAAGGTTATACCTGTGGGGAGAAGTGGAAAGAAGGACAGGTGACTTTAAACTGACCAGATACGTATTCCATTCCATACACATCATGTAAAGCTGAAAAATCACAAGGGTTAAGCTCTTCTTCCCTGTGGCCTGCATCTGAGAAGGACTCTACTCTTCTACCTTCTATCCCAATCCATGTACTCTAGAATCTGGTTCCCATCTGCTGCAGAGTCCAGTGTGGGTCTTCCCCAGTTCCTGTCTACGGCATCAGTGGTAAGAGTGAGGTAACTGCCCTCAAGAGGTTGGATCCAATATTGATTTTCTGTGTATCTATATCTTACTATAATTCAATTCAAGTTGGTTTAGTTTCCCAACCTGTATGTTTCTCTCTGTACGTTTTTTTCCTTTCTCTTTTCCATTGAGAAAGGAGAAGGGTTAATAGAGAGCAGCTCTCATTCATCTACTGGCCAGCCCAGCCCTAGCCTTTGGCAGCAGAAACACAGAGAGAAAAAGGTGGGCAGAAGATAGATCCATGAAAGGACATGAATTTCCAAGGGTAAAAATCCTGCAACAAGGTGTGTTTTGTTGGGATTCCAAAGATGAGGTCAATTCCTTTCTAGCTGGGCTGGACTGACTCTGCATGCAGGAACCATGCAGGTCTGAATTCTCCTTTCTGTCTACATCGTTCTCACCTATGATGCAACTAGGATACATCACTGATCACCTTTTTATTCCAGCTCCCCTATTTTAAAACTTATTCTACCCCACTTCTCAACCTTCACTCCAGCCACCTTCTCTCCAGTTTTTGTGCTCCAGCACTTTCCTTTCTTCAGGAAGTTTAACTCTCCATCTGTTTTTAAAGTCAACCTTCCTGCTTTCATTTTTTTCTCTTTCTTCTAAGTCTTTGTGTTCCTTCTTTTGGTTTTCCTCTCATTCTTTCTTGCTTAATACTACTCCACCTAGGTCTATTTTGTTCATTCTTCCTGATGATGACTGGAGTTGGAATTTTCATTCTCCCAGCCTTTCTTCATGCTTCCCCACCTGCTCTTCTATAATTTGTGGTCAGTTTTTGCTTTCTTCAGTAATTTCCTTTCTCTGCCTCCTGGGCATACGATACAAGCTATTCACTTTCAGAAATAGGAAAAAGGAGAGGAAAACAAAACAAAAACAAAAACACAAAAAAACCACCAAAACAAAAACAAACAAAAAAAACCCCAAAAAAAGGCAAGTCTACTAAAAAGTGCCTGACCACAGCAAGGCAAGTAGTAATTATTGCCAGCTTTCGAACATCAGCTGAGACTGCAGTAAGACAGCCTCATACAGAGCTGAGGAGGCAGTCAGGGACTCTTTGCATGATTCCACCGTCCTGCAAGAGATAGGAGCAGTGAATAACCTTCCCATGGTTGGGAGGCAGTAACTGAAGCTTTACTGAGAAATGGATTATTTAGATCACAGAATGAGGTTCATAGAATCAACCAGGTTGAAAGAGACCTCTAAGCTCACCCAGTCCAACCTATCACCCAGCCCTAGCCAGTCAACCAGACCATGGTACTAAGTGCCCCATCCAGTCTTTTCTTCAACACCTCCAGGGACAGTGACTCCACAACCTCCCTGGGCAACCTGTGCCAGTGTCTCACCACCCTCACTGCAAAGGAAGTCTTCTAACATCCAGTTTCAATCTCCCCTCCACCAGTTCAAACCCATTGCCCCTTGTCCTGTCATTACCAGACTTTGTCAATAGTCCCTCCCCAGCCTTCCTGTAGGCCCCCTTCAGATACTGGAAGGCCACTCCAGTGTCTCCTGGAAGCCTTCTCTTCTCCAGGCTGTAGAACCCCAACTCTTGTAGCCTGTCTTCATTTTAAGTTTCTTGGTCTCAGATCTGTGTCCTCCTATCTTAATCCAACCCTTTCATGCTTAGCCATGGAGTCCAGGCAGTTTCAAGCATGCCAAAACAGTGATGAGAAGGGGAAGTTATGGCAGTCAGAGAGAGTGAGGGAGAAATGTGGCAGTGCAGTGACAAGTGATGGAAGAGGAATGCAGCTCTATTTTCATCACTAAGAAATAATTCTCAGATAAAATGTTCTTGGTAGAATCCTATCCCCACTGAGTTCAGTTGGAGCTGATTGAATTCAGTGAAGCATCTTACTGTGACCTAATGATTCTGGAATTAAATCTATCCGAAATTACAGTTATAGAAAAATCATGTATTTTGTGTATCAGCTTGGCTCATTCCAAAGGAAAAGAGGGGGGGAGGAAGGAGGCTTAGATAGTGTATAGCTAAGTGTATAGATGTGATGCAGTTGAGAGCAGGGTTAAGGCAATCATTGCACTTCTGTGTGTTGATGTGATGGTTTGGGAGTTGCCTATCCCCCCCACTTTGTAAAATGACCCAGACTACAACTCAGCCAGCTGGAAGTTAAGGACTGAAGCTCTATTTACAGCTCAGCACAATATACAAGCAGAGAGAGACACTATTGACAGGAATAGTTGCAAAGATAGACAAGTTAAAGGGAATACAGAAACACAACTCCCCTCCCAGAAATCAGAGACCCCAGGAGGGGCTCCCAACCACCCTTCCACCTTCTCCCCACCCCTGTGCCTTACCCCAAGGTTTACCTTATGCACAGGGTGAGCTTGGAGGATTGGCCAGGGTGGGTTAGAAGGAAAGTGGTTAGTGAAGATTAAGCAGAAGATAGAAGGCAGAAGATGCTAGAACGCCTGAGATGCTGTACCCTACAGACAGACTGACTTATCTATGTTTCGGTTGCTTCTCTTAAACATCTCAGCAAGCCTATGAGTGAAGTANCAATAGTCCCTCCCCAGCCTTCCTGTAGCCCCCTTCAGATACTGGAAGGCTACTATCAGGTCTCCTGGAAGCCTTCTCTTCTCCAGGCTGCAGAGCCCCAACTCTCTCAGCCTGTCCTCACAGCAGAGCTGCTACAGCCCTCTGAGCATCTTTGTGGCCCTCCTATGGACCCACTCCAACACTTCCATGTCCTTCCTGTGCTGAGGGCTCCAGAACTGCACACAGTACTCCAGGTGGGGTCTGACAAGAGCAGAGTAAAGGGGCAGAATCCCCTCCCTTGCCCTGCTGGCCACACTGCTCTTGATGCAGCCTAGGACTCGGTTGCTGTCTGGGCTGCATGTGCACACTGCAGGCTCATGTTGAGCTTTTCATCAACCCAGACTCCAAAGTCCTTTTCCTCAGGGTTGCTCTCAACCATTCACCACCCAGCCTGGAGTGGTGCTTGGGATTTTGCCTACCCAGGTGCAGGACTTGTAGACATCACCATGTTTTCCTTTCACAGCTTATATTGTGTAGTTTTCTCTATTAAAATATTCCAATTAACCTCAAATCAGCAGGGTTCAGAACCAGTGTTCATTACTGCAGTGAGACACTTCTGCTTTCACCTTGCCATTATACAATGACACTTTCTTGGGGGATTGTTGGAAGATACCATGAGTCTAGCCTAGAATTAACACAAGGAAGTCTTTTATTTTTTTTGTAATGACAAATCAGACATAGCTACAGATAACAGCTGTTAGCTTTCCACATGCCTGCTGAGACATCTTGTTTCACATGATCTTTCCAAGTTCCACTGGCATTATTTCGAAAGGATGTATTTTCTCCAGGAACAGAAGTTGTTTCTTGGCTCTTAGATCATGGCCATGCTTCTGTTGCCTCAGCAGCCAATGACTTCCTCCAAAGGGAGATCCCCAGCTCCCTCCCAGATGCAAGGGGACTGATTCAAAGAACCCTCTGTGATTTTGTATCCTGTTGTGCTGGTTTGAGGCTAATTGGAATGCTTTAATGAGAGAAATTAGATCAATGGCTGTGAAAAGAAAAATTATAGTGGTGTCTGTATTACCCATTTGTTCTGTTGAGAGACATAAATAGTCAAAATATAAGATAAGGCACTCACTTCTCGCCTAGTTCTTTCTTCTTCTCTGTCAGTCTCTGTCTGGTTGCATCTTGCCTTGACCCCTTTGCATGAAACCTGTGTGACTTTTTCCTCTAACCTCCTTGTGGTCTCTTGACATCTCACCTCAGATCTCTGCAGATTTATCACATGAGCTCTATGGAGATTTAGCTGGTTATTTCTGAGATTGAGAGTGAGGGACGGGAAGGAGGGGGGGGCTTCAAGGGAGTTGTTAAGATAGTGGAATGTACCCTGAGAAGGACACCAAGACTGGTAAGGGACCTGGAGCACAGCCCTGTGAGGAGAAGCTGAGGGAGCTGGGGGTGTGCAGCCTGCAGAAGAGAAGGTTCAGGGCAGAGCTCATTGCTGTCTACAACTCCCTGAAGGGAGGTTGTAGCCAGCTGGGGGTTGGACTCTTCTGCCAGGCAACAAGCAGCAGAAGGAGGGGACACAGTCTCAAGTTGTTCCAGGGGAGGTCTGGGCTGGATGTTAGGAGGAAGTTGTTGACAGAGAGAGTGATTGGCATTGGAATGGGCTGCCCAGGAAGGTGGTGGAGTGCCCATCCCTGGAGTTGTTGCAGCAAAGCCTGGCTGGGGCACTTAGTGCCATGGTCTGGCTATTGGCTAGGGCTGGGTGCTAGGTTGGGCTGGATGAGTTTGAAGGTCTCTTCCAACCTGCTTGATTCTATGATTCTATGCTTGGGAGCCTTCTGGGCAGTCTGGCTGTTTGAGAGGGATTCTGAATTTCTGTATTACTTTTAACTTGTGTTATCTATATATATTGTATATATGTGCTTGTAAATTATCCAGCACTATGAATACAGGACAGGAGGAGGTTGCTTTCTTCACTCAGACAACCAACACCAGAACAAGAGGACACAGTCTCAAACTGTGCCAGGGGAAGTTTAGGCTGGAGGTGAGAAGAAAGTTCTTGCCTGAGAGAGTCACTGACTGCTGGAATGGGCTGCCCAGGGAGGTGGTGGAGTCAGCGTCCCTGGAGGTGTTCAAGGCGGGTTTGGACGTGGCACTTGGTGCCATGGTCTGGGCTTGAGGTCTGTGGTAATGGATTGGGCTTGATGAGCTTTGAGGTCTCTTCCAACCTTGGTGATACTGTGATACAGCTTCTTTCCTTAACTTTTAGCCAGTTGAGTTGGTCTGGTTAATGCAGTGGCATGGGAGAAACTCCCAAACCATGACACACTGTGGAATTAGATTAATTTCTCCATCATGTCTGCAAGCAGGACTTCACATAGTGGAGGTGGGAGAAGAAAGGAGTTTGTCTGAACTGTGGATAAATACACTTGAACCTGCTGCTTAGACAGTTGGCTGTATGGGATAAACAAGATGTGTAAAACAGTGATACATGGGAGGTTGGAAAAGAAACTTCCAGCAGGAATGCAGTGGGCCTCAGTGAAGGAGATGAGGACATTGGCAGGTGGGATGTCTCTTTTCCAAAAGTCTTGGCTTACTGTAAGAGCTGCTAGGGATACCCCACTAACAATGAATTTACATTTACTACTTCTCTGACAGCTGGCTGTATTTTATTTTGTCCATGTACATTTGCATACACAGATGCACATATGTGTTTTTCCTTACACATTTGGGTTGCTAACACAGTAGATGTGGCTTGCCTGAGCCCCTCTCCATGCTTACTTCTGATTAGTGTCAGCTATTAATTACACTGTCCAATCAGTAAGACAGCTGACTATGTTAGTTTTCCTAACACTAAGCAAGGTCTGCAAGAAAGAGCTTGAAACTCTTCTGGAAATTGTTCTAGTTTTTTTAATTTAAAGCCAGTAGGACATGCATAGCTTTTTGGTACTGTTACATACAAGTAGATCTGCTTGTAGCTGGCACTTAAAATAGAAATATTCTTGGAGGAAGATTCCCTGAAGCACACTGAGGAGAACAGCAGGGTTTCTGTATGTTAAGGGCCAGCTATAGATGCATTTATTCGAAGGGCAGGAATATTTGCTTATGTGTTCATAAAACAAGTTAAATTCTGGAAGCTTTCCTGTTGATGCCCTTTTATTCTGCTCTCATCAGACCCAACCTGCAGTCCTGTGTGCAGTTCTGGAACCCTCAGCACAGGAAGGACATGGAACTGTTGGAGTGGGTCCAGATGAGGGCCACGAGGATGATCAGAGGGCTGGAGCAGCTCTGCTGTGAGGACAGGCTGAGAGAGTTGGGGCTTCAAGGGAACCTGATAGTAGCCTTCCAGTATCTGAAGGGGGCCTACAGGAAGGCTGGAGAGGGACTATTGACAAGGTCTTATGACAAGACAAGGAGCAATGGGTTTGAACTGGCAGAGGGGAGATTTAGACTGGATGTTAGGAGGAAGTTTGCAGTGAGGTTGGTGAAACACTGGCACAGGTTGCCCAGGGAGGTTGTGGCTGCTCCCTCCCTGGAGGTGTTGAAGGCCAGGTTGGAGGAGGCCTTGAGTGAGCTGTGCTAGTGGGAGGTGTCCCTGCCTATGGCAGG
>VWZE01018348.1:1448-31460 GCA_013396675.1 Eubucco bourcierii
TCTGCCAGTTCCCTCAGGACCCGTGGGTGGATCTCATCAGGCCCCATGGACTTGTGCACATTCAGATTCCTTAGGAGCTCACAAACAGGATCTTCTACTATAGTAGGCAGATTTGCCTGCTCCCAGTCCTCACTTTTACCCTCTGCAACTTGGACATTGTGGTTGGAGCCCTTGCTGTTGAAGACTGAGGCAAAGAAGTCATTGAGCACCTCAGCCTTGTCCATGTCCTTTGTCAGCAGCTCTCCATTTTCCTTCTGTAAGGGTCCCACATTGTCCCTAGTTCTCCTCTTCTCACTAATATACCTGAAGAAGTTCTTCTTGTTCCCTTTAATGTCCCTGGCCAGATTCAATTCCAGCTGTGCCTTAGCTTTCCTGACCTCAGCTCTGGCTGCACCAACAGTATCTTTGTACTCATATCTGTATCTGTTTAAGGATAACATCTGATGGCCAAGGAGGTCTCCCTTTGTATTCATTTTTATAGTTACTGAGTCTGTACCAGGATAACTTCAAGGTTTAACAGAGTTTCCCTGTAGCTCAGCTAAGGCTACATATAGCAATAAGAATGCTAGTTGGGAGTGTGCAGTTGTTTGTTTGGATTTTTTCCAGAGACACTGGAGTAATGCATGCTAACACAGTCCCTTTGTCTTTCTTCCAGGAGTGATTAGACTTCACCCGGAGTTCTGAACCTGCTGCTACCTTTGAAGTAATGAATGTATTCTTTGAGTTCAGTTGGCTCAGCCTCTCACCTTGAGGTCCTGGGTGCAGCCTCTGCTTGGAGCACAGCCAAATCTGCCATCACATTGACAACACAAGGAGGAAAATAGTGTGTATTAGGAGAAAAGCTGAGGAGAGAGGAGAAAATAAATTTGATTCCACTCTTTGAAGTCATGACATTTAAAGAGCTGTACTTTGTGCAAAGGATTTTATGAGTGATGCCCTCCTCAGTACTTCATGTGTAAGTTCCCCTGGGTATAAATTTGATGTGGTCAAGAGCAGAGTATGCATCTCCACTTCTTGCATCAATAGATTCATTGCCAGCAGATCCAGAAAAGTGATCCTTCCACTTTCCTTTGCTCTGGTGAGACCTCACCTGGACTACTGGGTTCAGGTCTGGAGCCCTCAATATAGGAAGGACATGGATCTTACAGAGCAGGTCTAGAGGAGGGCCATGAAAATGATAAGGGAGTTGGAGTAACTCTGCTACAAAGACAAGTTGAGGGAGGTGGAGTTGTTCAGCCTGGAGAAGAGGAGGATCCAGGGAGACCTAGCAGCAGCCTTCCAGTACCTGAAGGGAGCATACAAGGATAGAGACTGTTTACAAAGGCCTGTAGTGACAAGACAAGGGGCAATGTTTTCAAACTAGAGAAGAGCAGATTTAGATTGGATGTTAGGAACACGTTCTTTATTATGAGGGTAGTGGAACACTGCAACAAGTAACCCAGGGAGGTGGTTTGGGCCCCATCCCTGGAGAGATTCAAAGTGAGGATAGACATGGTTCTGGGCAACATTATCTAGTTGGGTATGTCCCTGTTGACTGCAGGGGGGTTGGACTAGAAGACCTTTGGATGTCCCTTCCAACACAGACCATTCTATGATTCTATATTTCTATGATTCTACATTTCTATGATTCTTATTACTGGTATCCTGGTATCATACACAGAAATTAACCTGTATGACTCAGCTCCTTTTCCCACATTTTTGCCTATCATCCTTTCATTACAGAGAATGAAAAGGAAACACTGTAAGGCCTATCTTCCCTGCTCTACATTTATGGGCATAGAAATATAGAATAAAGTCTCTGTTTTTCAGTTTTCTGTATCTCCTATTAGTTTCAGTCAATATCAGTCATAACACATAAGAACATCAAAGCACAAAGATGGATTTATATGTTGGTGTTTCCAAATATGGCTTATTTTCCTAGTTAATATGGAATGCTTGTGGGTTTGCAAATTGTCTTAGTTCTTTCACTTGATAAATGTGTAGATCAACCAACCAACATTAAACCTTTGATAGCAATGTCTCATGTTTCACTGGAAGCAACATGATCAACTCTATGAAACTTACTATATATATTTTTTTTTTCTGCATTGAGATTAGATATAGTGTCTTCAAATTTGTGAGTTTAGAAGAACATGGTACAGATATCAAAAATAAAATGAAAGGTATGGGAAATAAGATTACTCACATAAGATTACACATGGACACACAAATTGATAGCACTAAAATTTCAACAAGCTTATGAATAATAAGTTATTCCATGAGTTTCTTCAAGTTTCATCCCAGCAGTTACTTTCTTCAGCACCTAAGACCACCTCTGATCAACTGCTTCATACACTGAAAATATTTTGTATTGGGTTAAATCAACCTTTGCATATTATTTTCATCCTCTTCCCAAGTGCTATCCTGCCCCTTTTGGCAATCAGCTATACTGTAACTGTACTGGTGTGTTTGGATTATGAGGGAAAGAATTTGAGAGAAGCATCTACATGGACCTTTTACAAAGGTCCCTGCTGAAAGCCAAGGTGGATAAACAAGTGCCTTTGGAATGCTCCAGAGTGGCTGTGTCTGCTGAGACCACCCAGTTCATCTGCTTCATCCATGAGGTCCTTTGGCTAGTACCACCCAGCAGACCAGTCAAAGGGAGTGCTTTTCTTCTTCTCTGATCCCTGCCATCACCCTCTCCCTCTCTTCTGTAAGAACAGGGCAGGTCACCAGGACAGGGATCACATCTGGGTGGAAACAACCAGGGTTTTTAGCTCAGCTAATTTTAATCCATCGCTGGTTGGCTGTTCTGGTTGGCTTTGTAAGCAGCACAACCACATCAGCTACAGGAAGACAAGAGAAGAAAGAAGTGGGCTTAGGAGACTGTGGAGCAAGAGGAGTCTGCCTACAAGGGAAGATTGCTGTGGTCTGAAGCACATCCCTCAAGCCATCTGGAAACACGTAACGGCAATGGGAAGTACTCACTGCTGCCTCATGCAACATCTAAAATGTCTCATCTAAGTGAGACAAATTGAACCTCATCTCTTATTATTTTACAGCAAAGAGTGGTTTATTTATGAAAAGAATGCATAATTTAAAAATAAATGAATAATCTTGCTACCACATCTTTATGTAAGCCAACCACAATTATGTTGTTTTAACCTTGAGGTTTTATTCCTCAGACTTCCTAGATAATGTAAGTAAATTATCAGATGAAGATTTAGGTATTTGTCATTTAGGGCTGTGCCATGAGAAACCTGGGGCCACAGTGTAGCTGCATTGCCATGACCCTGGTTTTGCAATTAGACACCAGTGTAGTTCTGTGTAAGAACTCACTCGAGTGGAACAGATTGCAGAGTTAAGAGCTAAATTCACCCATTGCAGACCTGTCCTGATGAAGGGACTTTGGAAAAACTTTCTTTCTCTGAATATTTTGATCAAATAAGAATAGTTTGGCTTTTCACTGATTTTACAATGCATTGCAAAAATAATCTTTCTCTCATGAAAATTCAAGGTTATACTGATGGTGTACATTTGCATCAAGAAAGTCCTTCCTTCCTTCCTTCCTTCCTTCCTTCCTTCCTTCCAAACTCCTTCCTTCCATCCTTCCTTCCGAACTCCTTCCTTCCGAATTCCTTATGAATTCCTTCCAAATTCCTTCCTTCCTTCCTTCTNTCCTCTCTTCCTCTCTTCCTTCCACTCCTCCTTCCTTCCTTTCTTCCTTCCTTCCTTCCTTCCAAATTCCTTCCAAATTCCTTCCAAATTCCATCCTTCCAAATTCCTTCCTTCCTTCCTTCCTTCCTCTCTTTCTTTCTTCCTTCCTCTCTTTCTTTCTTCCTTCCTCTCTTCCTTCCTTCCTCTCTTTCTCCCTCTCTTTCTCTCTTCCTCTTTCTTTCTTTTTACTTATTGAGGCTTTCGAGTGCTTTTGTTTTCACAAAAGGGAAGCCCTAAAGCTCTGAAGAGTGAGGAGTTTCTCACATTTGAATAATCAGGAAAAATTGCATCATACTCTTGGAGAGTCTGATGCTCTCTCACCAGCTCTTGCATGTGCCAGGTCTCATATGGGTCTTTCCTATTCCTTGGTACTTTGGTCTAACTGCTACTAGGGTTTAAGAATCTGAGTAATAAAATCTATCTGACAAAGAGAAGGGCACACCCAAGACCTGCAGCAAACATGTTGAGGATGAGAAGTCATTGCTATGGGTAAAGGGTACCCACAGCACAGTGTGATGGAGGCAGGACAGAAGCAGGTTTTTTGCAGACAGATGCCTCTGCATAACAGAACAATTGCAAAGAGGTAGGTTTTGAAAGCAAATAGCAGATGAAGTAGTTTCCAGATGGACAGCATCACGAAGTGCATGTTGCTGAGTCATCTGAGAGCAGCACTGAGGGACCATGTGAAAACTCTCCACACTGCAGCAGAGGTGATGAATCTGCCCAGTCTGCAGAGACTCTGGGAAGTGTGATGTTCAGGTCAAACCTGGGCTCCAGCTCTTCATTTGGAACACAGCAACCATGACCACAGTGATCTGTGGTGCAATCTCTTCTGTGGATGAAGACCAAGTTTTGGACTGCCCTGCTACATCCTATACATGTTGGATATAACAAAGGGGGTTTTATTTGAAACAGTGTAGAATATTACAGATTTTCATTGGCTTTCCAGATTAATTCCATATCCCTTTCCGTTCTTCATCTCTAATAATATTTTCTTTGTTTTATAAAATCGGTGCTTTTACAGACTAAAGTTGGTGTTCGCTAGAAGGAAGTATTACATGACAAAAGTATTTAGTTTCCCAGGGATCTGGATGAAAAATCAGTCTAATACTCCTTGGTATTTGCAAAAGAAAAAATCCCTAGAAAATTAAATAGGCTTTTTTTTTTTTTTTCCTTGCCAGTAGCACCTGAAGAGAAACAAAAAAAAAAAAAAAAAAAAAAAAAAAGAGTTACAAAAGGGTTCTTCTTCTCATTCATTTCCCAATGGAAAGATACTTCATTATTGCTTTTGTTCCTGTAACTATCATCATGCAACCTGAATAATTACAGAAATATACCTCAACAAACTACAAACATTGAAAGGAATTGTGTAAAAAAAATCTACACAGCACTTTTTCCTTTGCACAACTGTACAAGAAAGTTATATGACCCACATCTATCTACTTTTCCGAACCAGTTTCTAATAGTATATATAAAAAAAAAATAATAATTGAGAAGTTCCTTGACAGATACTTTTTTTAGCCTACATCTAACAGGCAAAAATACCTTTGTTCACTGAAGTGTCATAAAATGAGTCAATCATAAAATGACCAGGCAACATGTTCATTATCCCATCCAGTGACTTTTCCACAAGAATCAGCTTATTTATAGAATGGTGTAGCATCTCAGCTGCCAAGAACGTGCATATAGTAGTACTGAACTGTGCAGAATTAAAAATAACAATAATAAAAAAGATAAAACCAACACACAAAAAAAAGTAGCACATTACTGAGATTTCATGTGTGTGTGCTCCTGACAAATGGCTCCCCTGCAGTTGCCTCAGCATTTACTTGCCAGATAAGACCCATTTACTGCTCCATTTATTGATACGCAATGGAAGTTAGAGTCTAAGTATCATATCACTGAATCTAATGCAGTAATTCATGTAGTTCATAGAGACATAATGTCTGCAGAGCCTAAAACTAAACTAACTCCAGGAGATGTTTATGAGTATTGTGAATGAAGGAAGAAAAACCCACCCAAGAGCGATAACTTGATGATGGGATTTTAATTTAACTTGAAATAATGCAACCAAACTGCATGAGGGTAAGGAATGGAGGGAGCAGTCAAGTCTCTTAACCAACACTATTTTATCCTGCCATTAAATTGTTATAATTACACAGCGTTTGACCAGATGGCAAGTCATTTCTAAAGTCAGACCAGGTGTTCAAGATGCAGAGATAATCACAAAGCTGATGACTGTGGTGAAACTAATTAAAAAGTGTGTTGCAGTGGCACAGTGGTGCTGTGGAGAGAGTGAGTGACCAAAAACAACAGGATAGAAAAGATCCGACATGCTACAATAAGGTGATTTGGAAAATAGTAAGCAAAATCAAACAGAAATTAATTAATTTAAATTATCATGTTCAGAGGAGCACTCTAATAAACTGTTAGATAATGCAATCTTAGTGGGGGGGGGGTTCTGGGGTTTTGTTTCTGTTTTCTATCACAAATAAAAGACAGAAGTGAAAGGCAGAACTAAGCAAGACGAAAACTGTCAACTTGATCAGAAAAAGCGCAAAATAGGGGCACAGATGCACATCAAAATGAAAGATGGGCACAAAAAGTCATTTTCATATGGATCAACGCTGATTACATGGCCACAGCTGGAAATTACAGAGAGCTTTATTCATTAAAGACTAACTGTCTTCAATTAGGCTTGGTTTTCATGACACAACAACAGAGCAGCAAAGAAATGAATTGCCATGCTGTGCCCGCAGCTCCCCCAGACACACTGCCCTGCAGTCAGCACACTTTTTCTCCTTAATACACACCTTCACCTTTCTGGGACCAAAATCCAATTCAGAAGTGAGGGAAAATGCTTTGCATTTGGAGGGCCGGGGAGAAGTAAACTTAAAAAACAACCCCATCAAGTAAACACCCCACCATACATTAAGTGAAATGAAAATGTCTTATTGCCAGCTCAGTGCATGTTGGTCCACCCTGCCAGTACTTTGTGATCATCTCTGGCTGTCTGCTTTAAAAAATGTAAGTGCGAATGCTCACGCTGTGCCCATGGCCCTGAGGAGATCACTAATTTGCTCTGTTCTATGCCCATACACGAAGCCTGATGCTAAAGGGTCCTCTACACAAGTAAAAGCCGAGACCTGTTAAAGAGGGCTCTCCATGAGGTTTTTCAGTCAAAAAAGGGAGGTATTCTCAGCTGCCCAGCAGGTTATCTACAGCAGAAGGGGAGCTCTTTTCTGTGCCCTTGGAGCCTGCTCCAGAACCTGGGGACACCCATGAGGGATGTGGGTTGTAAAAAATTCTAGAAGTATTTTTGTGATTACAGAATTATGAAAATTGTGTGTGTCCCTTCACCCTGAATTGCCATATTTTGCTGATGAAGTATTTTGGCATAATTGCATGGGGAGTTTTTGCTAGTAATGGCAGTTAGGGTTCAGAGTCACTCTGCTGCTTGGCTTTCATCTCTTTGGGGTATATAAAGAAGAGTATGGTCAGTAAATTAAAGAAGCTTATCCTTGCCCTCTGCTCTGCCCTAGTGAGGTCCCATCTGGAGTACTGTATACAGTTCTGGGCTCCTCAGTTCAGAGGTGACAAGACACTACTGAAGAGAGCCCAACAGAAGGTTATTAAGATGAGGGCAATGGAGCATCTTTCTTAGAAGACTGAGAGACCTGGGGCTGTCAAGAAGAGTGAAATGGAATCTTCAAAATGCTTATAATTATTTAAAGGGCACATGTCAAGACAATAAAAAAATACATATTTCAGTGGTGCACAGGACTAAGCACAACTGGTACAAACTGAAACACAGGAAGTTTTGTTTGAAGATAAAGTAAAACTTTTTCACCATGATGGTGACAGAGCACTGTCAGAGAGGTTATGGAATCTCCCTCTCTGGAGAGATTTAAAACCCACCTGGATAAATCCTGTGCAACTCAATCCAGGTGAAATTACTTTAGCAGTAAGGTTGCACTAGATGATCATTGTGCAAGGATGCTAGCAGTGTTTGCTGTCTCGTTCAGCTCTCCAACATTTGGGAGATTTTCTCCTTGTTGCAGGTGGTTTTACTGGCAGTAAAGCTGGAGATTTCTTGGTGCAGAAATGCTGTGATTTCAAATAGGAATAAGCAGAAGATGGAGCTGATATCAATTGGTAGTCCAATTAGTTCTGCCAGTAAGAAGTTTGCATTCACAATAATACAACCAGTAGCATCTCGTTGGCATCTCTCATGATTGGGGCTACAGGCTGCAGGAACCCTGCTCCTGCCATCAAATGTTTTGTCACACTTTCAGCTGAATGCAAAAGAAGGGATGAGTATGTTAATGATTGTGAACAATTAATATCTGCTTTACCTTACTTAGCCATTCATGTCCAGAGTACAGTTGGAAATATTAACTCCCTATTGGTGTTTTGGTGTTTTTATCAGTTCATTAGCTGGTTCAAAAGCAAAAGCAGAAGATTAATTTTTCATCTACTTTTTTTTTTGTTTGTTTTGGGTTTTTTTGTTTGGTTTGGGGTTTTTTTTGTAACCCCAGATTCTGGAACTTTTTGGTCAACTCTGGTTGTGTGTGAGATTGACACAGAGAACACATTTCCCTCACTAGAATGAAAAAAATAGAGAGCCATAATTGGAAACAGGAGTGCAGCCCCCAGGTAATAGTGCAACTCTATGGAAAACAGTTCAGTCAGTTGGAAATGCAGCCACATTCATTCTAGCAGTGCTGCTTCACCACAGAGCATACATTGCAGGGTGTATAGTTTTCCAAGTATTTTAACCTCTTAAGCAACTGGTATTCTGGTAAAGATGTCTCCAGGCATTTCTTACTCAGTGCTTTGCAGTTTCTAATGAATATTTTTCTAAGGATAATATGAACAAGCCCAAGGACTGCAGCTCCTCTGAAAGTTGGTGCAGGCACAATGTCTCTTATGATTATTTTCAATGAGTTCATAATCTTCTCCTCCAACTGTTGTTTCTGTACTGTCTTCTAACTGCCACACTTGCTCTTTGTTTAAACAGGCAGAGGTTTTGCTAATTTTTTGAAAGAGACAAAGATAGGTTTAAGAAATATTGAAATAAAAGCTTGTGTGTGAATTCAACACGGATACCAGTCTTGAGGTAAGTGCACTGCTAAGCAAGGGAAGAAGACAATTCTGTGTTAATCTATACATTTTAAAATAAAAGTTAAAGCCCACATGCTTGGTGCTCTGTCCAGGTCTACAGCAACATGCAGAGGTCTTCAAGGGTCATACAATCATTTTTTAGCATTCAATAGGCCTTGCCACCAGCTCACATCTGCGTACACACATGGCTAGTGACAGTCCACATTATGCAGAAAGGATGAAGACCAGGTTAAAAACCTTCCTTGCACAGGAAGATATGAAAGTAGGTTTCCCCAAATCGTGTGTGTATTCCTCAACTGTTAAGCATAATGAAGGGAGAAGCTAAAGAAAGGGCATAAGGAGAGAGAAAAGGAAGGACAAGAAAGTATTATTTCTTTCCTTTTCATAAATGACTATTTCCTTAGATTAGGAATATGTAAAATTAATCTTTGGCTATATACCTCTGGGAGATATTCTTGTTGCTTTTCACAGCCAGATTCAGTCCCGGATGAGTTTTGGTTTTCCAAACACTATTCCTGTGTAAGGACCGTGGAAGCGTTCCTCTTCCTGAGGGTCTGGCTGCAAGGATTTGTAGCCCGCTCAGATCTGGTATAACCAAGGGAAGCCCAAATCCCAGTCAGAGAATGTCTCTCCTGTTTTTTCTGTCCCCACTTCCACTGCTTGTATGCTCTAGTTTTAAGCAGAAGTTCTCTTGGGATAGATATGTTCATCTAGCAGGCCTCCTGCCACCTTTACTCAACTCCTTTCGCATCGCAACAGACCATGCTTGACACTGAGGATTTGATCCTTGAAAATCAACCCGCTCGCCTGGATCTCTCTTCTCTCTATGGCCGTATCCTGCAGGACTCTTCCAATGAAGTTCTTGAACAGGACAAAGTCTATCCCAAATAGGGATAGAGAGATCTCTGCAGTTTCCCAGGTTATTGCAGGACAGGCTTGACATTCACTCCGTTTTAAGAAGCCTTGATTGTTTGGCCCTAAACTCACGGGACAAAGTTTAAGATAATACTTTGTCATGAATTTAGATCATTTGTCTTGATATCTGCTTTAGATTTCCTCTTGCAAAATAAACAGTTAAACAAAATTAATATTTTGAAAGATACAGTTCAAGGTAACCTTTTCCCACAACAAGAAACCCAGTGGGTCTATGTTGATCCTGTGCTGGTTTCACAAAAATGCAGCCCTGCTAGCTTTGCGAATGGCATCAGCCCTGCAAACCTGCTCAGCTGTGATAATTCTGTGCTATTTAAAATTTAATGCATGCTCAAGGACCTCAAAAATCAGTCCCCGCTTCAGATTAAGCTCAGTCCAAGTAGATGTAACCTACTGTCATATTTACATATGTTAATTCTGTCATAGAATGGAGAAGAGGAGCTCAGTAATAACTACACTCATGCTAATAAACCCAAGGTGTCTAGAGAGGATAATTACTCTATGACCTTGCTGCTTCACGGTGAACGACCTCATAAGGTTGGAGAGTAGTGGTGGTTCAAAATGTTCTGGTAGAATGTTTTAAGTGTTTTTCCACTGGGGAATGAACCCAGAAGTGAAACATTGCACAAGAATAGATAGATAGATAGATAGATAGATGGATGGATAGATAGATAGATAGATAGATAGATAGATAGACAGACAGACAGAAGAATAGCATCCCCTGAAGATTTTGACACAAAATTGTTGTGGTTTGTTTGACTAACTCTGCAGCTTGCAGTTTAATGTGATCACAAAGCTCTGTTTGAACGAGTACACGAGGATTTAAAATGCATGAAGCACAATATAGAGTTCGAAGCAAGAAATTAAGAATGGAGACTTCTAATGAAGTCATGTCAGTGTTTCTCATACTTTTTAACTTGCTCTGTGAAAATCTTTTATTTTTCACTCCCAACATGAAGAAGAAATGAAAGGTAGAATGTTTTTAATTTTTTAACTACAGGTACTTAAAGGAGTGTATTACTAAGGCAAAAGACAGACCAGCATCTCCTGGATAGGCAAAAAGGTGACAGTGGAATTAATTTGGACTCCTTTTTAATGTATATAATTAAGGTACTGTGATGATAGCAGTGTTCTCATGGTTTGGGAAGAAATACCTGCATTCTGCAGAGAAAACAGATGTTTTCTCAAACTCTGAAGATAATCAAAGTATTTACATACACACTTTTATGTTTAACTGCCAATTACTGTTTCCCAATTAAAGTGGTTTATTTGACTGTTATCTTTAGCTAATTAGTACTTATTTTAGGGTCTGAATACAGAATAGGTTTCATGGGAAAGTAAACTCACTGGCTGCAAGTAAGTGGAATAACTTGATGGTTGAAAGAGAATTGCCCCAGATAATGAATTCCTATGTGTTTTGTAATGTAACCTAATGCCTCATCTAGCTAATAAACTCCCAGATGGCCCAGCAGAGGCCCATACTCATCAGGTGACATATTAGCCAATTAAAAAGATAATTAGTAAGCAACACCCTTTCTGTATTTTTTAAGCATTGTGAAGATTCACATTCCACTTTTTTATGGACTGTCCTCCAATTCAAAACATACAGAACAATTTTTATATTTTTTTTTGTATTCTGGAGGTGCTGCTGTCCTGCAGATCCCACTCACTTCAGCAGGTACTCATTTGCTAAGGATGCTGCTTTGCGTTTTTGTTAGTGTGACTGTTTTCCAAGCATCTTCACTTCTTAACATACAGTGCCAGAGTATCTGTTCCAGGTTACAGAGCAGGGGAAATTTCCAATCTTTCATATATCAACACTCCCAATGCTTTACTTCACCAAGACAGGGATGGTTCAATTGCCAGAAGATGTCAGTGTTGTGTTTGTGTTAGCATTATGACAAGTACAAAGTTTGTTACTCGCCAAAACCAGAAGGCAGATGAGGAATATTTAGGAAACAGGTTGAGAGTATGGTTTAATTCTTAACCATAACGTGGGCCTGGCTCCCCCGGGTTCCCATCTATACAGTTGACTGCGCCTAGCCCCCTCTCTTTGTGTTTAGGCTGGGCAAGCTCTGAACCAAAAGGCACAACTGCTCAGTTCCAGTGTTAGATCACTAGGTTTCTTGGCAAAACATCACAGCCTGGTTTACTTTCTCAAGCAGCAAACAATGTAAGGTGTGAAGAACAAGGCCAAGACTGGGAGGAATGTAATAGGACCTAACCCTTTACTGTCTGGATTGCAGACAGTTTAATATGGATCTGCTTTTCACACCTCAGGTGCCCAGCTCTACAGTTAATTTCTCCACAGAGTATCCCCATCTATTCTAGCAATTTTTTATAACTTGGAGGTGGTTGTGTGTTTTTGTTTATATCTTTTGATCACAGCTTTTCTTTCCTCCATTTTTTATTCTCCAATCGCTTTTCAGTCATAAACTTCGCTTTTTTCCTGTTTACTCATACATCAGTCTCAATTTTACACCATAGAAATCTGGAGAGAACAATTACATAGGTAATCTAAATACAAAATTGCATTTGATTATATTGTCATCTGCCTACTAGTTAGTCTCATATAAGTACTTGCACAGCAATATTAAGTAGCAAAATCCTAAGTCTGCCTCTGGATCTGTAATTATTTTATGTTAATCATTTCTATGTAGTCCAGGCAAACCTACAGACATCTCCACCCCTTTGCCCTGCAGCGTATAGTTCCTGCTGAGTCCACTGACACAGAGAGGAAGAAGGCAGTGATCCCACTCCCCTCTCCAAATTCAGGCCCTGGAGATTTTGCAAGATGTCTACATTTCTGGATGGTTTGGCATCTACCTTGGGCAAAGCACTGCATGACATTGGAGGGTATTATTTTCCCAGGCTGATTGTAGGGATGACATCCAGGTGATCAGCTGGGGTGCTTCCATATTTAGCTGTTGTTTCTTTTCTTTGTTATATACTTAGATATAGAGCAGTTTCTTCTCAGTTCCCAGGACTGTTCTTCTCCAGTAGCCAGCAACTGTCCATCACAGAGCTGTTTATAGTCTTTAAATTGCTATACACGGCATTCACCTATATGTCCTTCCTGCTTTCCTGGAAACTAGGTGTGGATGTGATTAGGAAAGAAATTTGGAGACACTCCCACTCAAAGAGTGGCCTGCCTGCACCATTTTAATTCTACTCCCATTCTTTCTGCTTTCCTTCTGTTCCATCATCATGTTTCTCTGAGCATCCCTGTGGCCATGTACTGGATTACTTTCACATGTTTAAATTTTAAATAGCTTTTTTAAGAAGTGTTTCCATGTATTCCCTCTACAAATGAAGGAGATTTGGATTTGATCTATGTTGGTTATTTAAGGTTTGTTGCACCATTGTATTGTAATGCAGTTTGGTGTATCTAGACACCTGCATCTTCCCTCTCCATTCCCACTACTGGTATTTTGTACTAAATCTGCATTTTAGGAACTTATTTTCCACACATTTTTAATTCATGTTATCTATAAGATATTCTCTCAAAAACACTTCAGTATAAGAACATACTGATAATGCACCCAGATTTTTTTTTTTCATTACATCAGTTTATACCACAAAAAATATATTAGCTAAATAGTAACATTGCTTCCACTACAGCACTCCCTTTAATCACAAGACACCCAGGAGACATCCTGGGAGATGGCAGCACCATTTCACAGTTCCTAGCAGTGCCTTCTGTGCTGGAGGGCTTTATACAACTTAGGACTTCACACTAGGACTGCTCACCCTCTCTTACAACCCATACCTGCTTCAACCTTCAAGTCCTCCACTGCGATCCCATGCTTAAACTGCACGTCATGCCCTGGTGTCCAACTCCAGTTAACACTGCAAACTCCCACAGCCAGCTGGTAACAAAGCCTAGCAGGGCAAGAAAGGGACCTGGCAATGTAAGGCAAAGCTAGCAAAGAGCCTGGAGCCACTCTTACTGAACTTGTTAAAAGCCCATGAGGAGTGCAGAGTATTTTCTGTTGCAGTGACGTACAGAATCCACACCTTCTCAGTTGTCATAAGGAAGGGAGTCACAGGCTCTGCCCTTCCCAAATTCTGTAATCAACAGCGGAGCACTGCTGTTGTGCAGCAGCTCTATTTCCTTGGTGGGGAAAAAACAATAAATAGTAGGAAATTCCCTTCCACATCTTCAGGAGTACCAAACCAGTTCGGTCCCTGTAAATTTCAGTGTGCTGGTAGAGGCCTACTACTGAAATTTGTGCCTGTCTCTGTGTCTCCTCTTGGAATAGGTCCCATCTGCAGTCACCTAGGTCTCTGTTGTGGGTTACATAAATGCTGTGAAATACCTGGTTTTCATAAGCTGCTGCTTCTGCACTCCTTCAAATTAAGGACAACTGTATAGATTCCTGTGAAACATTGGTGGGGAAAAAGACTTAGAGGTGAGATTTATCCCAGCTGTGAATATACACAGAGCCAAGTGTTAAAACCTTGAAAAGGAGATTAAATGTGTGAATGAGAGGTACTTCAAAGAGACAGCAACAGGAGTCTGCACAGCAAAAATTAGCAATACTATGTAAAAGGTGTTATTCTAAAAGGAGAACTTACAGGTTGCTGTGAATGGAGCAAAGTTTAAATTATAATTAGTTTTGTTGATGGACCAGCAATTTTGCCTATTGAAAGGGCATTTCTTTTGAAAAACGGTTTTTATACTAAGAATATTATGTCTATGAGTCTCTAATGATCACAGGGTCAATAGCTCAAATATTAGAAGGCAAAGTTTTAGCTGTGTTGGAAAGCACATAGTAACTATTTGGCTTACATTTTACAATGAAACTATGAAACAGGTTTGCTCTCGGATACCTGTGATATACAAAGGGAAGAGTCTCATAGAAGTTTTGCTGCCTTCAGGGTTCTGCCTGTGCTTATTGCAATAGGTAGCTTTTGGCCCTGAATTTTGGAAACAGGTTTGTTAATAGAAGTAACACCTTTACACTGACTTCTACCGGCTGAAAAAACTGTCTCTTTAGGATGCATTACATCCTCATATCATGATACAAATAAAAATTAAAGCCCAACATCAAAGTCAAATCAAGGTGGCAGAACAGTAATGAGTGTGAGCCTAGCATTGTTGCTCAGCAACAGCTCTGACAGGTGCCCAACAGATATCCTCCTTCAGTAGGAGAAGCAATCTTTACTCTGAAGAGCAAAACCAGCTCCTCCTGAAATCGACACCCACACTGACTTCAGTGGGAGCTACACCAGATACTGGTGACCAGCTCTGAAGTTCAAAGACGTTTAATCAATTGTCAGCTACAGAAGAGGAGCTCAGCAGGGCATAGCTCAGGCCTTAGGAATAAATCCATTTACATCTAGTTGGTGAATAATTCTATATAATGCATTATTTTTCTCTGCAATATTAATGAATATATGTGGTAGGAACCTATGAAATCATAGAATCATAGAATGGTAAGGTTGGAAGAGACCTCAAGAATCATCTAGTTCCAACCCCCTGCCATAGGCAGGGACACCTCCCACTAGTACATCTCACTCAAGGGCTCATCCAACCTGGCCAACCTGCTCCCTCCAGGGAGGGAGCATCCACAACCTCCCTGGGCAACCTGTCCCAGTGCCTCACCACCCTCACTGTAAAAAACTTCCTCCTAATATGCAGTCTAAATCTCCCCTCTGCCAGTTTAAACCTATTGCCCCTTGTCCTGTCATTGCAGGACCTTGTAAATAGTCCCTCCTCAGCCTTCCTGTAGGCCCCCTTTAGATACTGGAAGGCTACTATCAGGTCCCCTGGAAGAAATGTCTAGCAAAGTGGTAACCAGAAGGAGGTAATTTTGAATGCATCTCAAATAAAGTAAGTTGAGAGAAGTTTAAGGAGTCACGGTGGTAATACTATAAAAATCTGTACAGACTTCTCTTTCAACATGGCAAAAACTATGTATAGGATTTGGGGAACAATAACATTCATTAAATTAATGTATAAAAGCTTATATATTGGAGGACTCTCCTCCTACTCAGCATTCCCATAAATTATAAATAACATTCAATTTAGTATGACTCCATAGAGAAGACAGTGCCCTTAATCTTCAGATGGATTTCAAGCTTATGCCTTCATCAATCAAAAGAGAAGTTATCTTCAACAGGTTTTCAAGTCTTGCAGGAAAGACAAAAGCTACACATTTTAGGCAGAGTGAAAGTGGAATTTCTTTCCCAGAACCTCTACAATGAAGAAACAGAGATTTTGCACGCTCCAATATAACAAAAGTATTTAGGAAGAAAAAGAAACATGCATTTTGCATCCTGGTTCTAATTTAAAATTCAGATATTATAGCTGCTTTCAATTCAGGACAGCACAAAAGGTTTGATTTTGAGGTTACAGGAAAAACATTGCAAATTAAAATCTGAGATCAAGGCAAGACTGAGTTTGGTTCTGCTATGTAATGACAAAACATACACAATCTTCATGATCTTCTGAAGTTCTTTCAGGGTTACACATAATGGTGTATGTCATGAAAGATTAACTGAGTTTCAATACAAGACTGTGTTGAAGCAAGACTGGGTTTGAAAGAAAGCTCCTTAAGCAAAAATGTCTGTATCTGTGCGAGGCAACATAGCCCTTTGTACTCCAGAACTGACCTGTAATTACAACTGTAGGTTCAGATTTGAGCCAAATGATTCAGTATGTAGCACTTAAAAATTTGAAGAGATTATACACTGAGGTTCCATTACTCAGTCCCACTTCCATCTCCCTCTTTCCCTACACAGGAGTGCTTTACGACTTTTTTATTATTATTTTCCATTAGAAGTGGTGTTTTTCTGGTCTCCTTTCCCTTTTTCCTCTCATAACTCCTGAATATATTACTCTGTTCAGACATTAAAAAGCTGAAGTATTATAACAAAATTGCTTAAAATCATTGGAAAGAAGCACTAGAGCACAGGACTTTGCATTCCAGATCGTAAAACCAACACAAATAATTTAGTTCAAATTTGGAGGACTGTAACTCACTGTTCACCAGAGGGGCCTGCTGCTGATCCATATTTTATGGAACGTACATTTTTAATGAGTAAGGAATAGCCTTCCATTTTGAAATGGAATGAAATACTGATTGTGCCATAATTAAAAAAAAAAAAAGACAGAAAAGACATTTCTTGTTGCTCCTGGCTGCAATGACACACTTGACTGCACATTTTCCTTGTAGATCAGTTCTGTTGCCTTATTCCCCAACTTCCCCAAAGAGCACTATGCATTTCCTCATTTTCCTTCCTCCTCCTTCTTGCGCCTCCATCTCAGAATCACTTTTCCACAGGTACCATCCCAATATTATCATTCCTTCTCCCTGACCTTCCCACAGCATTCTCCAGTGGAGTGTTGCCTCCATATCCAGGGATGGTGGAACAGATTTTTCCATAGCAACCCTTGTCTCAGAAGTCTGTGCTGAACACCTCCACACTTTCACTCCCTGAACAGCAGTATTATTCAGAAAGTAGGACTCCTCTCCATAAATCCAAGTGCCCTTTTTTGCCTAGACCCCTTTGGGCTTGGCAGTCTAAAGAGGTGATTGTTACCATGTGGCTAGAACAAGTGGGGCTTGTGTGGTGAGCTTCATCTGTCATTGTGGGTTTATTTTGATTTAAGGTAGCTACTCCACTGTTCTCAGATTGCCTTTCACTCCTATAAAGGGTGGTGTAGATTGATAGCATTGGGAAAAAGGAGCCCAAAAAACCAAAACCACAAGGAAAGGTGAACTGTAGATACCAGCTCCCTGCCTGGCCTGAAGAGAAACTTTCTCCTTTCAGAAGCACCATACAAGTGCCCAGTCATCCATTCCCTAGCAGGAAAAAGCGAGAAATTATGCCGGCGTCTGGCACGTTGCCAGGGTACCACAAGGATCCACATACTACAGGTAGCAGCACCACATTTTGTGTATTTTTGACTTCCAAACGTTTCTGCGAGAGCCAGGAAGTGCGGCTTTCTATAATCGGCCACGGGCCCTTGCAAAAGAGAAGGGGAGGACGTTGAAGGCCGGGTAACAAGAGGTCTTCCCGCAAAAGAAAACCTTCGCGGAGGCTAAAAGCGGATTAAATCGAACTTGGCGTGGCTCAGCGCCGGGCGCGGAAGTGGCGGCAGCAGCCGTGCTACTGCTCCTCTGCCTCCCTCTAGCGAACCGCCAGCGCCGGCAGCGCCCGGGACCGCACCAAAAGGGATGGGATGGGATGGGAAGGGTAACTGCTGCCCCTTCCTGCCCGTGTGTGTTGCATCTTCAGCAATTAATCCGTCGGCCGCAGCTGGTTTTCTTCTTGTTTGGTTTATTTATTGTTTGTTTGGCTTGGGGTGGAGTTTTTTGCTTGTTTGCTTGGTTTTTTTTGTTTTGTTTTTTAATCTTCGTTACACAGCCAGCCATACCCACAGTATGATAACCCACACAGCAGATAAAACACCAGCCTTATAGAATTGCTCTGTAGTTGCTCTCACGTAGTTTTCTTTCGGTTGACAGGAGTAGGAGTGACCGAGTGCTTCCTGGTGATTGGAAGACTAGGTGGCTGAAAAAGAAAAATCACTCCATAGTTAGTTCTCCTAACAAAGTATGAGCAAGATGAATGAATTAATAAATTCTGATGACAGCATCTAGGCAGCTGTTGTCAGCCCTGTATTAAATCTGACTAGTAAATGGGTTATGGTTATTCCGCTTTAAAGACTATCTCAGAGGGTGTTTGGATCAAGTCTCTCTGTCAGCTGCATCTCAGTTAGGTTTGTATTATAGAAAGTAGCAGTGGGGAGATTGGCAGGCAGAGCAATTATTTACATCTTCCCGACATGATCTTCTGGT
Source organism: Eubucco bourcierii (assembly GCA_013396675.1). Taxonomy (NCBI): domain Eukaryota; kingdom Metazoa; phylum Chordata; class Aves; order Piciformes; family Ramphastidae; genus Eubucco; species Eubucco bourcierii. Next base: position 20,012 of record VWZE01018348.1, read on the forward strand.
GCAACAGCATGTCAGAAAAAAGTTACTCATATTAGGTGAGTCACATGCGTTCCCTTTAAAATGCAGATGGCATGTGTATATGCTCACACAGCACCCTAAAACAGGCTACTGCAGTCCTACTGGTTTAATGCCAAGGTTACTTTAAAATTAATCTAAAGCTTTAGATCTAACCAGCAGATACAGCACAGGAGACATTTTCCACCAATAAAACACCCATTATAATCTCCAGATCTGGTTGGTTTTTTTTCTTACTCTGAAGCCAAAGGCAGACTCTGACATCTTGCATTTATGAACGTTCTTGCTGGAGTGGGAATGTAAGAAGCTAAATTGCAAATTCTCCAGCTGCTGTGAGGTCCAGATCTCTGCTTTGGACTGGTCCTTCTTTTGTCCACCGAGTTGCCAGTTGGTTATTCTAATGAGCATGACTGTCAGTCATATTTCAACAGTCCTACACAGAGAACATTTAGTTTTGCCTTTATGTCCTACAGAAGAGCAATATTTTTCTACGACAATAAATTTTAAATCAAGAGGGAATACTTAATGGGTTCCACAAGGTGGTACTTCTCTCTCTGATCAAATATGTAATTAATATATAGCAGGTGAGAAAGTGAGTCCCAAGAGGGTGATGAGGAAAAACTAATGCTATCTTTACATCATGGTTAACCTGTAACAAGAATCCATTTAGCCTGGAGATTTGATGAGCCTTTTCAATTGTACATTTATTCAGCCACAGATTGATTTTAGAATATGTTAGCTGGTGCTTTCAAGAACAAGTGGTGCTTCTAATCAGTTCCACCACAAAACTAGATACTGTTTACATACTATAACTGCAGGCATCCTTGACTTTTGCAGATTTGCATTTCAAGGATCTCTGTTGTTTTTTTCCTTCTGGTACTGTCATGGCATTATAGAAGCAAAAGACTCATCTGCCAGAACTAGTAGTACTTTTCTTATTATTTTTCCTTTTATTTTTTTCCCTTGCTTCCTTTTCTTCCTTTTTCTTTTTCTCTGCTTCTCTCCAATGTATGTATTCCTGACATCCACAAGAGTTGTTAGAAACAGGCTCACTAACTGGTGTTACTCTTTCGCTCTGCTTCAGGGTGTACAGGAAGGAAGGAAGGTAGGAAGGAAGGAAGGGAGAGAGGGAGAGAGGGAGGGATAAGGAAGCGAGGAAGGGGGGAAAGGGGGAAAGGAAGAAGGGAGCAAGGGGGGAAGTGAGATAATTACTTTCAAGAAGCCTCTATACTGTTTTCAAATATTTTCTACCTTAGCTTCAATATCCCAGTGGCAGTGAGAAACTGGGTGAAAAATCAATGGAAATAATGAAAGAAATTACAATATTGTATGCTACATATATTACGTGTACCTAATATGTATATAGATAGTTTTAAATCTGTATATACTTAACTCCTCTTTCTTTCAGGAGAACCCCAATATGATGTTCAATTCCTGCAGCTGGTTTTCCCATTGTAGTAGTGGTGCTTGGAATATCTCGAATTCACAGTATGAAGTAGAACCTGCCCACCCTTTAGGGTGTCTAAAGACAAAGGATAAAATTTGAGATTTAAACAAAAAAAAAAAAGAGCTCTTTGGATTTCCAAATTGTGCCAACAGACAAGGTCCTGAGTCAGATCAGGTGAGACCTGTTAGAAATTCAACCAGCTGAAGTGGAATTTTGAAAGGAGACAGAAAAGCAGTAGGTTATTATATATGTTTCAAATTGCAGTTTCTAAAAATGACAGGTTTCTGTTTTCTGAATAATAAACATTCTGTCTCAATTTTCCATGCTAGGGCATCAGGTTAGCTCTGACTCACTACCAACAAAAAACAAACATCTTATTAGGTAATGAACATCCTGCCCCACATCTCTCAGCACCTGTTAGTCACAAGAGAGGACGTGTGAAGAGTTGAAGTACCTGTGTCAGCAATCTGCAGTAGAATAATTATATTTGCATGTAAATAGATCTGGGATGATGTAGCTAATTAGAAAATTCGGAAACTCCTTGATACTAACCTACTAAGCCCAAGAGAAAATCATTGCAGGAAGACATTACTGTAATCTACACCCAACCGTGCCTGATGAGTTTGGACAGCAAAGCAGTCAGACCTGAGCTGACAGCCTGTCTCTCTGCCTCACACAGGTCTAAACACCGAACGCATGATGGAAACCTTACTCATTCTCTTTACAGGAGAAACAGACTTAATTGTTTGTCCGGCAGGTGGAACCCTCATACTTCTTTTCCTTCTACAGAACCGCTCGACAGCGAAAGACAGGCAGCCACTCTCCCCGTACCGTCTCCGCTTTGCAGCCCAGACTCATCCAGTGCACTGCTCCTTCTCATCTCTGCTCCCACTATCACTACCAGGTCTGTAGGACCTTTCATACAGAAAAGAAAAGAGAGATAAAGTTGTTTTCTGTGAGCTGCTTTACATTGCCCAACCACAAACGAAGCTATTTTAAGTTCCTTAGAGAGCGGGGTGTTTGTTTTCCCTTCTGTCTTCAGGTACAGAGGTCATTTATGAAGCTGTATGTAGTTAGTCTCTCAGGCTTTTCCAGCAAGCAAAACCGAGCCTCCTTCAGTCCTACGACAGGGGATGCTTTGCCTTGTCAAATTGGGAGATGTTGCAGTGACATCAACATGCAGCAGCTGGGAAGTGGCCCTCTGAGCACACAGCTCCCACTGAAAATCACATCCCCATCCGCAAGCAAGAGTTCTTCTGCTGTGCTAGACGAGGTGCTGATTACGTATATTTCTGAAACGTGGGCCTGCACGACAGAAGAGGTGTAACAGCTCTGCACTCCAAATATATGAAATTAAGGCACGAGTGAGGAGGAAGACAAGGCAGGAATCACAGCGAGATTAGCCACCTTTTCCTTCTGCCCCTTCCTTCACCAACAGAGGGCAAACTTGGTTCTTTGCTCTCATCTCTGTTGGGTTTTCCACAAAATTTATGATTCAAAGAGTACCTGGGCAAAGAGAGGTAGGACACTGATTAGAGCTTTGGTCTTTAAAGCCTGAGCATTCAGCACCTTTCACACAGAGCTTATTATTTAAGCATAGCTTTCAATAATCCTGTTTTCATTATTGTTTCTTTACTATTACTTTGCTTTCTTACCTTTTTTTCCATGTTCCAGATAGGGATTGACTCACTTTTCTCCACGTTATCACAATCAATTTTTTCCCTTGGTGCTTTCACCTGTCAATTAACTGCTAATTGGTACCTCTGATGAGCCTTTTCTTTAACCAAAGTGACTTTTTTTTTCTTTCTTTCTTTAAAACTTCCTATAAATCAGTCCCTCTTACCTCTGTAGTCCACCTAACCCTGTGTAGCCAACAAGGCCTAGAACTAATGGTCACATGGGAAGAGAGATGCTTCCCAGCACCTCACATATGTCCTCGTATCACTCCTTTCTCCTCTAATCAAGTGTACATTCTACCAACTTTCTTCTCTTTTTGAACTATGTTGCATTGCAAATGCTTACCTGTACATCCTCTTTGCATTGAGCATTAATACTCAAAGTTGTTCTTTTCCATTGCATTCATGTGTGTCAGCTTAATTTTTCTCCAGAAGGATTAGCTTCATGTTTCCATGTTCAGCATCACTCATTCCCCATGCATACTTAGAGATACTTCCCAGTCTCCTCTCTGTGAAGCTCTATCAGTCCTAAGGGCATCACAGTTTAATGCTGCTCTATCTTTTAAAACTTTCTTCTCTGAGACAGATCTGTTATTTCCTGACTTCCCTTAGAAGAACAGATAACTAAAAGATAGAGATGCACGTTTTAAGATCTCTTAGATTTTTTCCGTCATTCTTCACTGTTCTTCATCAGCTAACATTTTTTTTTTAGATGTTGAAGTTCAGATTAACTCCACATCTACACTTAACCACATACCATATAGAAGTATGCTTTATATAGTCTTGCTTTCTCTTCAAATGTTTAGTCTACTAAGATTTCTTTTTCTACTTCATCACTAAGAATTATGTTGTGTTCTGTTACTGTAGGCTATTGTTCCTGCAGGGTTATGATTTTCTCATCAAATAAATAGGGTACTGCTCTGACAATCTTTCCTTATTCATTTCTAAACTTTTTTTTTCCCTTCTTAACTGTAAAAACTGAAATAATTTGACTGCATGTTCATCATTTGGTGAGGAGGATATTACAACTAAGATTTTTCACTTCCAGTCTCTGATGTTTTCCAACCGACATTGTTTGACCTAAATTCCTACCATATTTCATGAAAAAGAGTTGCAAGAAACTCATGTTTCCACTATTACTCAAATGCAAAGGTGTTTTTCAGTGGGAAAAAAATGTATATTCACATATGTATGTTCAATGAAGTATGATGTGTATTCCATGAAGAAGAACAACAACCAAAAAAATGTATATTCAAGACATGCAAGAGTTGTATCATCACTCGTCTGAAAGTATTACATTCTAGGGAGTTAGAAAACCTTCATTATCCTCCAGTTCAAATGAATACAAGTTTCTGAATGTGACTATAGCCAGATTTCCTCCCTGCTTGGCTTTCAGATCATAGAATCATAGAATCATAGACTGGCTGGGCCAGAAGGGACCTCTAGAGGTCATCTAGTCTGCTCCCCCTGCAGTCAGCAGGGCCATCCCACTAGACCAAGGTCACCCAGGACTCCATCAAGCCTCACCTTGAATGTCTCCAGGGATGGGGCCCAAACCACCTCCCTGGGCAACCTGTTCCAGTGCTCCATCACCTTCATCATCAAGAACTTGTTCCTAACATCTAATCTAAATCTTCTCAAGCTTGAAGCCATTGCCCCTCACCCTGTCCTGGCATGGGATAAGAAATTAAAGCAGGGAGTGTATGGCTGTAGGGGCACAGGGAGTGACTTGTGAAATGAACCCCAAAACTCATGCAATTATGAAGTAAGTATGTTTTATTACAGCGCTGGGTGCAGGCAGGATCACCCCATCAATCCTGCACACCCCACGCTGGCACAAGCCACAATTTATGTTACAAAAGCATGAATATTCATAACAAGAGGTAGGCCTGTCACAATTTCTTGTAGTTCATTAACACAGGTATTTTCCCATTCTTTGCCCCAGCTCCAACCCTCCCCGGTGGCCTTGAATGGTTATCTGAGATAAGCACCAGCACAGTCTTTCTCACAGGGTTTCTCCAACTAGTTGCTGCAGACACTTCCTCCCACAAAGTCTGGTATTTTATGGCTAGCTACAGACATCCTCAAAAATGTTCATCTGGTCTGTAAGGCTCTTTACCAGCACTCCTTCACTTTTCTTTTATCAGGAGGGGGTGACACTGCCATAACAGAGGAACAGGTGGGCAGAGAAGCCGCTCTCCCATTGAGCTCTTCTCTCTGTCTTGATCCCTCTACTGCTGAGCAAAGCTTTCCCAGACAATTTCTATTACCTCCTGGTGATTTATAACCATCTCTCTCTCAGATGAACCAAAACATGTCTCCTCTGATGGACTGTGTTCTGCAATGCATGAGTTTTCACAATACATCTGCTAAGTGTTATGACCCACAAAGAAAATGTGGAAATATTTATATGTCTTTTTAATGTAACAAATATATATTCCTAGATACTCTTGACTGCACATGTTGCTAATGGGAGTGTGTTCAGCTTTCCAGAATAAAATGCCTCTAGGGAAAAAAGAAACAAAGAAAACAAAAAAGCAACAAAAACACCACAGACAGAGAGAAAAAATATTCCAAAGATCAAGAATCAAAGGTGATTTTTTGAAAAGCAAAGCAAACTTTCATCTGTGAATCTTTCATCTCACAACTACTTTAAAATATATGTCACAATACTTCTCATTAGCTCCTTCTCATGACATGGCATTACCCAGAAAAGATGGGTCATATTAGCTGAATAGGTTCAGCACAGCAATGGAAAGCAAGCAGTGACATAGCAAGGGAGCAGTCATCTTGTAAGCTAATGGTTCAACATAAAGCCTACTAGTGGGTGGGAAGCTGAGTCAAACATTAAGCAACACAAATTCTAATATTCAAGTGCTGGATGAAGATTTTGCTCTATTTATGACAAGGATTATATGGGCATCTTAGAATGGTAAGGTTGGAAGGGACCTCAAGGATCATCTAGTTCCAACCCCCTGCCATAGGCAGGGACACCTCCCACTAGTACAGGTCACTCATGGCCTTGTCCAATCTGGCTTTGAACACCTCCAGGGAGGGAGCATCCACAACCTCCCTGGGCAACCTGTTGCAGTGTCTCACCACCCTCACTGGAAAGAACTTCCTCCTAACATCCAGTCTAAATCTCCCCTCTGCCAGTTTAAGCCCATTGCCCCTTGTCCTGTCATTGCAGGACCTTGTAAATAATCCTTCCCCAGCCTTCCTGTAGGCCCCCTTCAGATACTGGAAGACTACTATCAGGTCCCCTCGAAACCTTCTCTTCTCCAGGCTGAAGAGCCCCAACTCTCTCAGCCTGTCCTCATAGGAGAGCTGCTCCAGCCCTCTGATCATCTTTGTGGCCTCCTCTGGACCCGCTCCAACACTTCCATGTCCTTCCTGTGCTGAGGGTTCCAGAACTGCACACAGTACTCCAGGTGGGGTCTGACGAGAGCAGAGTAAAGTGACAGAATCCCCTCCCTTGCCCTGCTGGCCACACTGCTCTTGATGCAGCTCAGAACTCAGCTGGCTGTCTGGGCTGCATGTGCACACTGCAGGGTCACGTTGAGCTTTTCATCAACCCAGACTCCAAGGTCCTTCCTTAAACACCCACAAGGCTATTTCCATTTGTACAGCTTACTAACTGGGAAGTGTTAATAAATGCCATCTGACCATTACATGTATCTCCTTATAATGCTTTCTTAATTGGAATTAAACGGATAACTGCAATCCACAATCAGCTTCTGGACATATCTCTTGATGCACGTTTCTATTGATTCTCAGTCTCACCAAAATGAAGGAACCATATTTCATTGTGAAGAATAAGATACCTCAAAGAATTTGAAAATCAAGTGTATCTTAACCACCTTAGAGTAAATGCTTTCCTAGCAGTCACTTTCTCATTTCTCTCTAACAGTTATAACTTGTCAATTTTGGGGGGATCCACAGTCACTTGAGTCTTTCTGCCACAGTCACCACATTAGTTTCCTTGACTAAGGAATACTTATGATGTCCTGTGCTAGATTGCTATTTTCAACACAGTTAGCAGCTGTTATTACTAACACAACTTTATTGACCATCTTTAACACACTTGTCTTTGCTGGTGGCATTCTTTGTGTTGTGTCCCATGTGTTATCAATGTGCATACTGCTTGGTACATGTGCTGGTTTGAGAGTAATTGGAATATTTTAATAGAGAAAATTACACTGTAGGCTGTGAAAGGAAAACATCATGATGTCTACTTCACTCATACGCTTGCTGGAGAATTGTTTGGGAACACTAACCAAAACAATAGATAAGTCAGTCTCTCTCTGGCTCTTGCTGGAACAGGAGCTGCTGGTGGGATCTAGCAGCTTCTGGGCTCTGGCTCCTCTGCTGATTAATCCTCACTAACCACTTTTCTTCTAACCCCCCTGACTGATCCTTCTAATTTACCTTGCATGTAAGGCAAACCTTGGGGTAAGGTACAGGGGTGGGGAGAAGGTGGAAGGGTGGTTGGGAGCCCCTCCTGGGGTCTCTGATTTCTGGGAGGGGAGTTGTGTTGCTGTATTACCTTTTACTTGTATATTTCTGTAAATATTGTGTGTATAGTGTAAATATCTGCTGTACATTGTGCTGAGCTGTAAATAGAGCTTCATCATTTAACTTCCAGCCGACTGAGTGCTAGTCTGGGTCATTTTACAAAGTGGGGGAGGGGGGGGTGGGGAACTCCCAAACCTTCACAGTACACAACTCAGCTTTTTTCACAGAATTGAATCTAAGGGGGACAGTACTGCTCTTTCATGATTTTTTGGTTGGTTTTTTGTGTTTTGGTTTTGTTGGTTTGTTTTTTGGTTTTTGGGTTTTTTGGGTTTTTTTTGGTTGGTTGATTGGTTGTTTTTTTTTGGTAGTGCAATAAGACTACTCTTACTAAACATCTTTTGAGATCTGTAATACCTTCAAGTATACATAGAATAATGACGCATAGCTACTAAATACAACTTAGCAGCTTGTGCTACTGAAAATATCCTTCTCATTCTAGAGCATTTAGTGTAAAATGCAATAAATACATATGTATGATATTTTATGGATGCTATCAAAGAATTTTAATTATAAAAGAGCTTAAAATTTCTCAGCATTCAAGGTAATCATCTTATAATTAACTTCTCTATTGAGTTATCTTGCCATATAATCTATGATCTGGTGATAATAGTGTCAAAATTGACACTGTATTCAGTGGAGAAAAATATACCAATCTTCAATTTTTATCTATGTATATTGAGATGCACATAATTAAAAAAAATAGAGATAAAAGAAAAATTATAAACCAACTGCAAGTTATATAGATATACAATGCAGATGCAAAAGGAAAACCAGTATTCTGACAGTTATCACAAGGAGCTTACAGACTGAGATATTGAAGTAATCCACCCAATAGATTCAGCTCTGATGACAGTAACCTTACTGGAATACTGTGTTTTGCTTTAGGCACAAAATTTTGAGGAAGATAAAAACTTATCAAAGAAATAAAAGCAGAGAATCACCAAGGACATATGACTTTACCTATAAGGGTTAAAAAGAAAAAGGAAAAGAAAAAAGAAAAAAGAAAAAGGAGGGGAGAATAAAAATAATTATAAAAGTAGAACTAGAAGATGATATTACAGTACATAAAAAGTTGTCTTAGGAAGGAAGACTCTTATCTTCATGAGTGGCAGCAATATGCTTAAGCATCAAAATTAAGATTATGGCTAGACATTAGAGAAGAGACTAACAGTAGAGACAAGACCTGGCACAGATTACTTGCAGGTGTTGTCAAATCATTTGAGACCCTTGGGCAAGCATTGCCAAAACAGTTTTCATGGAGATCTACATATAATGAATCCTACTTTCCAGAAACACATGGGATTTGGTTTTAATTTTGACCTATCATTCTATATTCTTAATTTTAAACATAATCTTAACATTTTATAGTTTCAGTGAGGTTTACATTTTACAACTGAAGGTTTACCTTCAATTCAATGTCTGAATTGAAACAGGCCTTGAAAGAGTACATTTTGAACCTATGAATGCAAAGTTTTCAATATCAAAGAGCATTTTTGAGGATCTCTTAATCAATACAACTTTCAGGTGGCACTAAATGAATTAGGTGATCGACTACTAAATTTGACCAGATCTGTGTATTGAATATTCTGTGGACAAATCAGATCTGGTGATGCAGGAGTTTATTTTGATACTTTCACTATCACTAAAATATGTACAAAGAACCCAAACATCAGGTCAACAAAGTACCATGAATGCCACAGAAACATGGTGATTCAGAACAGTGGATAACTAATCCACAGCTGTAATTGAATGGAAGAAAAGATTGAAATTTTTCGTAGATTTTTAGTAGGAGAGATGTTGAAAAATCAAATAAACTAATGAAGTATAACCATCATCCAAGACAACAGAGAAGAATGTGAAAATAAAAATAGTTATGATCTCATATATAATGCTCTTGTCAGAGGCTTATATTTCAGGTATATAATGCATGCAAAGGAAGTTTAATATGTGGATTTTCACCATTAGGTTGTATTTCAGTATGAGTGGAAGCGTTTGAACAAGTCAAATGCTATCCATCACCTGAGAGCACCTACTCCAAGCAAATCTGGGACTGTGTGGGGCTTCCCAGCAATCTCTCCACCCCTAGATAATTCTCCCAAAGATAGTAGCACTTCTGAATGCTTGCCCAGTTGTTTGCATACTGCTTAGTGTTCAAGTGGTATGTGGGCAAAACCAGGCATCTGCAGTGCATGTGTCTGCTTCTGAAGTGTTTATTCCAGTGGCCCTTTTTAACTACTGGAAAGAATCAGTGTGGTTTGTCTTGTCTTTAGCAGGTATCTTCAAGGATTCAGGTGGCCTACACCCTTCACTTCAGACAAACACACATTTCACTGACTGCAAAGGAAGTCTGGAATGACTACCTGACATGACAGTGTCTATGATGTTGATGCCTGAAGTTAGGTAAAAAGGCTTTCATTTCATGTTAAGAGTGCCACAGATGAACCACAGATACTATCAGCTGCCACCACAAGTACCTGGTTTTGATACAGGATTTCTCTCCAATGGAAAACTTAGTTATTTCCCAAGCAATTCATAGGTAGGAATTATGCAAAATAGCTGTTGTTGGTAGGATTTGGAGTTTGATTCTGTTTTGAATAAATGAAGTGTCACATAGCACATATATTTTGACGTTTCTGCTGTGTAGGACCCTAGCTCACCTCTCAGGGAAACCATCCCATGGTTCTCTTCTCCTTGGGAAGGGAGGAAGAGAACAAAATGGTCTGCTAAATTGACTAATGTTGTTGTCTTGTGTTGTTCGTGTCACTTTGCATTTCAGTCACTTAATAGCTATTTAGCTCATAATAATCGAATGGTTGTTATCTAACACATAGGGAGGTTCATAACAAATATAGCTTGCTCAGACTGATTTACAAAGATGTTATCAAGCTTAAAAAAAAATAGTTCTTCAAGAAATTAACAGTGTCAGAGTGTTTATTTAGCTGACAAAGCGTGGATCACTTCGTTTTTCAATGCAGTGCATATTTTGGGATCTTAGAACTCATAAGGCATTCCCAAGCAGGAATCTTTCTCTCTCTGTTGGCGATCCGCCTGGCGCTGACCTGTGACTGTCCCTGCTGCCGGTACCTCACAGCGGTGTCTGTCCGTGGTGCTGATCTCTTCCGACGTCTGACGGCTTCCTGCTCCCTCGAGAGAGAAAAGAAAATCCTAGAAATGATCGTTTTACTGAAAAGTCAGTGAAACTATGGGATTAAAACCTACGAAATAATTTAAATAATAGACGTGGTTTATTGTGTTATAAATATAATATGAATAACCACCACAATCATAGAATCATAGAATGGTAAGGTTGGAAGGGACCTCAAGGATCATCTAGTTCCAATCCCCTGCCATAGGCAGGGACACCTCCCACTAGTACAGCTCACTCAAGGCCTCATCCAACCTGGCCTTGAACACCTCCAGGGAGGGAGCATCCACAACTTCCCTGGGTAACCTGTTCCAGTGCCTCACCACCCTCACTGGAAAGAACTTCCTCTTAACATCCAGTTAGGACTCATCGCCAGTTTAACATGCCAGTCTAAACCCATTGCCCCTTGCCCTGTCATTGTAAGACCTTGTAAATAATCCCTCCCCAGCCTTCCTGTAGGCCCCCTTCAGATACTGGAAGGCTACTATCAGGTCCCCTCGAAGCCTTCTCTTCTCCAGGCTGCAGAGCCCCAACTCCCTCAGCCTGTCCTCATAGCAGAGCTGCTCCAGCCCTCTGAGCATCTTTGTGGCC
>VWZE01018348.1:31549-42455 GCA_013396675.1 Eubucco bourcierii
GTTGAGCTTTTCATCAACCCAGACTCCAAGGTCCTTTTCCTCAGGGCTGCTCTCCAGCCATTCACCACCCAGCCTGGATTTGTGCTTGGGATTGTGCCTACCCAGGTGCAGGATCTTACGCTTGGCCTTATTGAATCTCATGAGGCTGGCCTGGGCCCACCTCTCCAGCCTGTCCAGGTCCCTCTGGATGGCATCCCTGCCCTCTAGCAAGTCGACTGTGCCACACAGCTTGGTGTCACCTGCAAACTTGCTGAGGGTGCACTCCATTCCTCTGTCCATGTCACTGACAAAGATGTTAAACAGCACTGGTGCCAGCACTGACCCCTGAGGGACACCACTTGTCACTGGTCTCCAGTGTTTAATAATTAATGCAATGGTCTAAATATTAACATAATTCCTCGAGCCAATTTATACATCTCGGAATTACAGAGCAAAACCTGTCTACAAATTACATAATGGAGGTAACAGAGTCAACAAAATCCGTAATCAGAGATGAGTGTGTGCCTTTCTGTTTTCTTCCATAAGTGGGTGGTTTTGATTAAGCAGAAAGGGCAAGATTGAATTTTGAATATTTACATGCAAATGCAATCTAAACCACTATATGACCATAAAGGACATAGATTGAATCACTAATCCAGAACCTGGAGGCGAGTGGGAAGTACTACAGACTTTCAGAAGAGTCTCTCTCATTCGCTGAGATAATTCCCATGAGTTTTGCACATAAAAGCCTTCTTTTCATATTGTTTGAAACTTACCCTGGGTTTGCTACCTCCTGCTAAAGCACACAAGATCTTTTTCTTATTCTCATTATGTCTGAAGTCTGCAGGATGGATAGCCTGTATACCACAGAGCATGCAATAAGTAATGAATCTCTTCGAAACACTGCTCTCACGAAAAGTCACATACAAATATAATGCTTACTTGTAATTTGTTTAAGCTGTAAAAACACTAGCTGAAAGGGTGATGACTTAATAAATCTGCTAGAATACTGGGTAATGAAACCTAACTTCTTTTCTTTTCTTATTTCTTAATTTTTCACCTCAGATAATTTATAAGACCTTTCCAAACTTGCACTTCAAAGCATTTTTTGAAGCAAATTCCACAAGTGAAATTCATCTACGGAATTGTCACCACGTAGACATGAATTTTAATATCAGTTTCTCCCAACTTCAAGTTTAATGAACAACTTGTAGAAAAACACCAGCTTTCATGCTATTTGCATTTGTTTCCCCAATATGTCAAAACACTAATACCTTAAGGATTAGTTCACAAATGTGAGCTCACTTAATTATATTTTTTCATAAATAAAACAACAGAAGTCATTATTCTAATTAAAAATTGAATTAATCAGAACTGGCAAAGAAGGTTGTTTTGACACTGTCAGTTGCACTGAAGCTTCTTAGACAGGGATCTGTTGAGGAGAATCCAATGAAGATCTTCAAGGATGATTAAGGGACTTGAACATCTTTCCTGTGAAGAAAGACTAAGAAAACTGGGACTGTTTAAACTGGAGAAGAGAAGGTTGAGAGGGGATCTTATCAATATGTATAAATATCTGAGGGGTGGGTGTCAAGAGGAAGGGGACAGACTCTTTTCAGTGACACATGGTAATAGGAGAAGGAATGATGGGTATAAGCTAGAACACAGGAAGTTCCGTCTCAACATATGGAGACACTTCTTTACTGTGAGGGTGAAGGAACACTAGAACAGGATGGTCAGAATGGTTGTGGAGTGTCTCCTCTGGAGACTTTCAAAGCCAATCTGGATGTGTTCCTGTGTGACCTGCCCTAGGTGATCCTACTTTGGCAGGGGAATTGGACATGGTGACTTGTAGAAGTCCCTTCTAGTGCCTAACACTGTGATTCTGTGATTCTTACAGATCCACAAACAAGTTTAGTAGGGCTATACAAGCTTTCTTCTTTCTTGTGCTGCTATGATCCAGATCTGCAGAGACCACACACCTTAAAACATTACCTACTCCCTTCCTTGAGTATATCAAGATTAGCAACTGACAGCATGACTATGAAATCTGGGGGGTTTTGACACACGGAGAACCTGGAACACCTTGCAAACACAAAGAACCCAAGAAGGTAAGTAAGTGAAAGGCTTTCCAGCCAAGGCTGGCCATTCTAATCAAAAACTCTTTTAAACTCCTCCTTGCTGTGATCAGATGCCTTTCTTTCAAGTTTCTCTGTTTTGCAAACTGATTTTTTTTTTTATTTCCACTCTGATTTGCACACCAATACTCTTGTAATAAATCTATGCCTTTTTAAGAATCAGTTTTCTTTCTCTAATTCACTGTTTTTTATTGTCCTGATCCAAATTTCACTGAAGTCAGTTGCAGTAATTCTGACTTGCACAAGAGCAGTCTCCTTGAATTGGGATTATGCAATTTCTAATAGATAAAAAAGATGTTATTCATAATTTTATCAAAATGAGTTTTTGTGTTACATGCTTTCTGACTGCATTTAAAGTATAGGTGTTCTTATGAGAGAAATACATAAAAGGCTTTTTGCATGAAAATGAAAGGGAAACTAAGATGTTTTTGTCCATAACCAAGAACTTTTCACTGAAATTATTTTTTAGTTTTGACTTCTCTACTGAGGTTTTCATTTAAAGAACCTTGTAAACCTGTTAGTGCAATTAATGAATCCAAAGGACTACCTTGATTAGAAGTTATCCATAAGATAACCTGAAGTACTGAAAGCAGAGTGCAGACAACAAGTAATGGCAATGGACTTGTACAAACCCACAGAAATGATAACTACTTTAAATAGATTTCATTACAGATACGGTAAACAAAGGTTTTGTATGTAAGCAGCCATGGGTAAAATGATGAACACAAAACCAAACACTATGTTTTGTGTCAAACACGTCTGTGTACAAAGGTCTACAGAATGCCCAGGCAATCTGTACGTTCAACTGAAGTCTCTAATACAAATATTTTTATACTGTATCTCTAAAAAATGCCAAGATTGTCATGTTAAGACAGTAGTCTTCCCATTCTGTTCCAAATCCTTTGAAACTACTGTATGATGATATCAAAAGGAGGAGTTTTTTTCTCAGTGTTAGAGGTACATTTTTAATTTCATTCATTTCAACAAACCTGTCCTAAAACAAGGAGAAATACTCCGGTTAGCTGTGATCAAGTGTTACAATACCATGTCAGAAAGCATCTATGCATGTGCATTACTGAAAAATAAGATAAAGCCAAACAGTCAAACCAATGTAACTCTCCTGTGAAATCTGAGGTCATTTGCCAGTCATAAAATAATGTTATGGTTAAAAAAGGACTGTCCTGGTGGAACTGGGCAGTATTTCCGGCTAGAAGTATTGGCTTTCTGAACATTGTTATTGAATGTGCAAGTTTTCCAATTTGACACTTTTACATAAATTCAGGATACTTTCAATGAGATTTAACTACTATAGAACTTGCAGTTTTAAAATGTGTATGTAAACTTCTGTCTACTCTGTCTAAGCTTATTACTAAAACTCCCTCAAAAAATAAAAAAAATAATTCCTTCATGCTTCTCCAGTGATATAGACATCGAGGTATTGGAGAACAAAGATAATGGTGGCCTAGAGAACAAATCTTATGCAGAGTGGCTGAGGGAAGAAGGTGATGGAGTAACTATCCCTAAAGGTGTTTAAAACAAAACAAAACTGTAGACATGGCATTTTGGGACATGGTTTAATGGCTGTGGTGCTGTTAATCAACAGTTGGACTCAATGAACTTAGAGATTTTTTCCAACAAAAAAAATAATCTATGATTTTGTGATTCTACTATGGCATTTTTTCCTCATACTAATTGCAAACACTGCTTACAAATTTCAGGTAGATGTGGTTATAAAATTATCTTATATCAATTGAAGTTGATGAGAAAAATAAGGCCAAAGAAGACGAAATCAGAATCATATTACTGTTTGTTTTAATTTTGGCTGCAAATACTACTTGAAGTTCTCTGGCTTAGTGTTAACAAAATGGTTCATTTTCCATTTTTATTTAGACAACTTATTTAATTTGAAATTACAAAGTTGCACTTCTCATAGATTACTTTACAAATTATATCACAGAATTCATAAAACAGGTCCAAATTTTGCCCTTATAGCTGTATGCAGCTTATTGGCTGCCAAGAAGCAGACACTTTCTTTTTTTTAGTACAAGTGGTTTTCATAGTGAGAATTACCATTTTGGTTCTTCTCTCTTTGCTTACGTGCTTTGCTTCATGTGTGCTTTTTTAAGACATTGATAAACAAAACCACAGTTTAGTTTTTCTCAGGAAATGGAACAGTGGAGCAAATGAACCAATATGGCTGTTTGAAGATATACTAGTTAACTTCAAAGACAGAGTAAATTTCAAACCTCTGTAGGAGACGTGTTTACTCTAGGAGCTTTAGAAGTGTAACAAGCACAGAGACATCAGAGTTTAGTGAGCTACTGCCTGTCAATGACTGACCATCAACATGCACCCTGCATCCATAGCCTCTATTTTCATTGTGAAACAAAGCATGCAGGCTTAAATCATATTTTATGTGACTTTCACAGCAAGCTAAGCAGGTATAGGCGTCGATTAGATTTCTCTAACTATTATACAGGAGAGCAGTGAATTGTTCTGGCAAGGATTACATTAAAAACTAATTTTAAGCAGATGTGGTTTTTTTTCTCTCAGTCTTTTGAAAATGGCTGATACTAGTTTTAACTTTTTCATTATTACAGACCATGCACATAGCAACAGATTAAATCATTGCCCATATAAAGATCATTTGACTTATGCTATGTGGGTGGATATTTCAGCTATGCTAATCAAAAGGCGCTGCTGTTTTAAAATAAATTTTTTAAAGGGTTGATTTATCTAATCCTAAAATCCTCACAGATTCCAATCAATATGTTCAGTTTTTCCCTCAAGAAATCATTTATTCTTTAGTCAAAATGTATGGACATGAGTGAAGAAAACTTGAGTCCAAACAGCATCAGTTTTTGATATATCAGTCTACTCAGTGGCAGAGAGAAAATTATCTGTACACTTTAGGATCAGGATACCAGTGGTGATGCTTAGAAGCATCATATTCCAGATCACACAGGAATGTGTCCAGGCAGGTTTTGAATATCTCCAGAGACAGAGACTCCACAACCCCCCTGGGCAACCTCTTCCAGTCTTGTCACCCTCACAATGAAAAAATTCCTTCTTATATTTACGTGAAACTTCCTATGCCTTAACTTCCACCCATTGCCCCTTGTCTTGTCATCAGGCATCAGTGAGCAGGACTCTCTCCAGCAGTTCTATGTCCCTCTTGAACTGGGGGGCCCAGAACTGGACACTCTACTCCAGATGTGGCCTCACCAGGGCCACAGTGTAGAGGGGCAGGAGAACCTCTCTCAACCTGCTAGCCATGCCCCTTTTAATATACCCCAGAAAGGCATTGTCCCTCCTAACCACAAGAGCACATTGCTGGCTCATGGTCAACCTCCCATCAACTAGGACTCCCAGATCCTTTTTCCCTTTGCTGCCTTCCAACAGGTCAGTCCCCAACCTATACTGATACCTGGGATTGTTCTTTCCCAGGTGCAAGACTCTACACTTGCCCTTGTTGAATTTTGTTACATTTCTTCCTGCCCACCCCTCCAGCCTGTCCAAGTCTCACTGGAGACCAGCACAGCCTTCTGGTGTGTTAGCCACTCCACCCAGTTTGGTGCCATCAGCAACCTTACTGGCAGTGCACTCCATGCCCTCATCCAGGTCATTGATGAATATATTGAACAGGACTGTTCCCAGTACTGATCCCTGAGGGACTCCACTAGTCGCAGGCCTCCAACTAAACTCCATCCCACTGACCACAATGCTCTGACTTCTTTCCTTCAACCAGTTCCCAATTCACCTCACTACCTGATCATCCAGATCACACTGCCTGAGTTTAGCCAGAAGGATGCTGTGTTGGACAGTGTCAAATGCTTTACTGAAATCAAAATAAACCACATCCACTGCTCTGCCATCATCTATCCACCTGGTTATGTCCTCATAAAAGGCTATCAGGTTGGTCAAACGTGGTTTCCCTTTGGTAAAACCATGCTGACTGCTCCTAATGACCCCCTTATCCTTGATATGCCTAATGACAACATTGAGGATAAGTTTCTCCATTACCTTTCTGGGGATGGAGGTGAGGCTGACAGCTGTAGAGTTACCTGGGTCCTTCTTCTACCAAGACTTTTCACAGATTTCCTCTGAAGACTGAAGTCCTGTTGGAGCAATGATTGAAATAGTATTAATCTGGGTGGTGAGTTTTTTTCAGTGAAGGTACAGAAGAATTTTTTTTTCTATATTCTCATAAAACTGCATTTGTAAAGATCTCCATACTATCACCAAAAATATCCTTCCAAATCTAAATTTGAAAACTTTATGTTCTTGAAATACTTTTGCAATACCTACTTCTTTTTTTTTTCCAAGACAGCAACAGGAAATTGTCCGGTTCACAATGAATGATTTGACTTCAGACAGATTATTACAAAGTCCTTATGAACAGCACTGGATGTCAAAGTAACTCATCTGCTAGGTTTTGCTTTTGCTCTCATCCCTTTCAGTTCATAGCCAAACTTAGGACTAAATGCTATCTTCAACATGAGTTAAAAATAATTGTGTAGACAGTAATACTTCCAAAAGTGTTCCAGAAACCACTCCCTCTCTTCTGCTCTCTCTTTTAACTCTGGTCTCTCTCTTCTCTGAGATATGGCACTAAGGTTACTCTCTTCTGCATCAGGTCTCTCATTACTTCATTACTTTATTCGCTGGGGTAAAGCTCTGGCACTCTCGGTCACAGACTCACAGAATCACAGAATACATCTGGCTGAAAGAGACCTCAATGATCATCTAGTCCAACCTTCAATCCAGCACTGAAGGGACAACATTAAATCACGTCACTAAGCTCCACATCTACACACTGCTTTAACACCTCCAGGAATAACCCTTTCAGTGATAAAGTATTTCCTAATATCCAGCCTAAACCTCTCCTGGCTTATCTTGTAACCATTTCCTCTAGTCCTGTCATTTGACACCAAGTAGAAGATGTTGTCCCCTCCTTGCTCCAACCTTCCTTCAGGTAGTTGTAGAGAGCAATGTGGCCTCCTCTCAACCTCCTGTTCTCTACACTGAACAACCCTAGTTCCCTCAGATGCTCTTCACAGACTATGTGTTACAGCCCCTTCAAGAGCCTCATTGTCCTTCTCTGGACTCACTCCAGCACCTCAAAATCCTTCCTGTAGTGAGGGACCCACAACTGCACACAATACTTGAGGTGTGGCCTCACTAGTGCTGAGTACAGGCAGATGATCATCTCCCTGTTCCTGCTGGCTACAGTGTTTCTAAAATAAGCCAGGATGCCGTTGTCTTTCTTGACCACCTGGACATACTGCTTACTCATGTTCAGTCAAATACTCCATATTCCTCTCTTTTAGCCTTGGGTTATATTCGGGTTTCTCTTTCCCATGTGTATGTGAAGTACTGATATGCTTTCAAGACCATAATGCCTAATAGGCCTGCTCTAGCTTTTTTTGTATGCAATTGGTTAGTGACCAATTGGTTAGTCATCATATGATGCAAATTACAAATAGCGGAGATGCCAGTCTAGCTGAGGGTGTTCCTATGCCAACAGTCCAACAGCTCAAAGGCCTTTTGCTGTAAACTTGATAAATGGTGGCCCCCGTTCAGACAGATTTATTGCTCAGGGATAGGTTTTCCCAGAAATCCAATAAGTATTTCAATCAGCTTTATCTCGTTTAGTTCAAGGCACATTGAAGAAAGGTGCATCCTTGGTTTGTCTACTCCTGTTTGTCAACCCTAACTTGTCACCTTTTTCAAAAATGAATGACAAACATTACTTCCAAATAGCTTAACAAATAGCTATTTTGCATTATATCTTATAGTAATAATTACTAATTTGGTTTTGGTTTTTTTAATTTCATTACAGTGATTATATTTTGCTTACTCCTCTTGTTCAGTAATGCTGACCACAAAGCAGAAAGACCTATAGGAAAATACGTAGTTTCTGCATCAGGGTATTCAGTTTGTAATATGCTTGTAGATCAGTTATTGCAATGGAGCTTTGATGTGGCTGACTTCTGGAAATTACTGCAATATCAATATTAAACAATGATAATAATATACAACATGCTTCCTTGATACATTTTAATCGTATGCTCAGTACAGTTCACCATAACGCAGCATATAACTTCAATCTGATCCACTGTTTTTCACAGCAAAATAAAACAGAAATAATTCAATACAGCTGGTGTAAAAAATTTAAGAAATTGACACTTTCTATTTGCTTTTTCAGTCTTTTAATTTCAAGCTTTCTATGACAGTTTTCTTACACCAGGTGTTGAAAACCTAGCTCAGATTTGCCTGAAATTTCTCACAATAAAAACTTTGCCTATAATTGCATGCAAGTTTGCTATACATCAGCCTACCACCTGGAATTTTTCTTGCCAGATGTCTGACTTAGATTGAATATTGATTTTTCTTTCTTCAACATTTCAGCAAACACAATATTAGTTTCTTCTGAGATCTGCGTAAACAGTGAATAAAGCAGCAACAGAAATTGCCTAGACCTATATTTTAAATATTTAAATATGTACAAAAGTGTCACCTATTCCCTCAGAGTAGATAAAATTGTCCATATTTGTGAAGTGCACTGCAGAAATACCTGGAGAAAATCACCAGTTTTCTTTTGACTGCACAGTCTGAACAAAGGTTGACGGGTAAGGCCACACGATTAATGAAGAAAAGAAATACAAATAGTGAAGATTTACTCATATTGAAAGAGAAAGACATATCAGGGGAAAAATAGTATGTGATTATGAACTTAAAGACTATCATAAAACATATCTGGACATGAGGGCTGTATTAAGGTTTCATACACAGTCTTAACTCCGCTTTTCTTATGTTTTTAAGTACTAGACTTCAGTGTTACCATTTTTTAGTGTTTTTTTATACTACAGATTGACAGAAACTATGGAACACAGTATTAAACAATATGTCTTGTGTGGTATTTGCCAAGGTAGGAAAAAAAAAGCCTGAACTGTTTCTTTAACATTTTATCCAGTTTCATATAAAGAGTCACATCAGTGATCTACACTGTTTGGAATCTTGAAAGCTTGGAACTGCAGCTGCATCTGTATCTCCCTGCAAGGTAACCAGGGACTGTTAATACCTATCAAATATATCTTCCAAAATTGTTCTCATCCACGTGGTTTTTCTGAGCTGTTGAGCTAATGGATGGATAATTTCTTTGGGGACTCCACGGTTAATAACGAAATTGCAAAGGGAATCTAAGACGGATACTATCCCCCAAACCACAGACTGATCAAGAGGCCCGTTTTTCAAAAATAACTCTACCATAAACCTTTCTGTAGCATCTGTCTCAGGAAAACTTTTATTACAGGCCTTAATTTAAGCTGTAGTAAAAACTTTTTTCCTTTTTTTTAAGGAAGCTGGTGGGGTTTTAAGTAGCCCTGTAATCCAATCTTATAAAATGCATTTTTACACCATGCATGTTATAAAGCATAGAAATCTATCAGAAAACAGAATATTACCCCAAAGATATTTTTTAACCAAATGAATTTTTCTTTAGAGGTTTTACATCATGATTTTAACCTGTAGCTCCCTGAATCTTGTGAATTATAGTCCCTGACATAGATTTTCTCAGAGGTTAGGCTTCAGTTTCCATTCCTTACATTTCCTATTGCTCAGACTCCTCAGAAAAGATCAACTAGTAAGATTAAGAAAGAGAAACTGGATAGCAGTTAGCCTAACTGTCCCTAAACAAGTGTTTTTATTTTGACAAGCTCTATGACTTGTATCCAGGTGATGGTTTTTAAGCAAAGTTTCTGTGATGGACATAAATATAAAGTGCAAAAAAATTTACTGCAACCAAGAGGGAGTTAAATAGCTATACATAGGATGAAGAAGTCTTTCAAAATATTGTAACATCTTTGCTTAAAAAAATACTGGTATTGACTTCCATTGTTTCCACAAAACATTCCTCAATAGTTGTTCAAAGAAAATAAGGAGGAAAGAGTACCAAATATAGCCACATAGCAAGTATTGGTAGGAAATAAACACTCGAGTTAATAAATCTAATTTGGTATGAAAAACTGTTCTAAAACTGACTATGGACCTATATCTTTAGTCTTGTGCTTCCTGACAGGCATCTCACCTCTGCATAAACTCTCCACAAAAATATTGAAAGGATTTGACTAACTGTTACAAAATGATGTAAAATTAATAATCTATATTAATTTTGATATCCAGGCAGAGGTTGTTAATAACTGTGAAAATTGTTTATTAACATTAAACCTCACCAGAAAACTTATTTACAACGTTCAAGACACACGGTTTGGAAATTTATACACACAGGGAACAGACAAAACTGGAACACTTTGAGAGGTAAGCAGCATAAGCAAACATTTTTACTGGAAGAGAAGATTTTAGCAGTCACTATACCGCTTGCGGTTAGTTATCCTGCTTAGCCACTAGATGGACACAGGAAGCTCCTTTCTGCTTATGGCAGAAGGCAGTTAGTGGATTACAAGAGGCTTAAAGTATTTGTTCACAAAATATTATAGGACAGTATCCAAAGCACGTGGTGGGTTGCTGTCGATGGTCTCAAAGCTCTTAGAGGCTTTGTAGTTTCCCCAATCTTCTGGGTGATGGAGAAAGGAGGTAGACAATCTCTGACCTGGTCCTGACTCTCTGGATGATCTGTGTTATCTCCAGGACTCCCTGTCTTGGCAGAAGACTTTCAGCTGCAGGCAGGATATCTTGCGATGTGCAGTCTCAGCACAGTGTCACGCTGGCTATGCAGGCGGATGACAATGCAGGGTTCTTTGACAATGCTGAGGCCTTTCCAGCACCAG
>VWZE01018349.1:14944-27616 GCA_013396675.1 Eubucco bourcierii
CAGGGGTTGCAGAAAGTATCAGTCCCAGCTCTGTCCTGTTTCTGGTCTCACAGGCTGTTCTCCATGGGACATTTGTGAGATTTGGTGCTTTTCAGTCTCTAACATTCTGGGAAGATACCATAATAGTTCAGAAAAATCTGGTCATGTAAGTTTACTTCATCAGGCTGTGTGACCTTCTTCTAACAGTTTCTGAGCGGCTGTATGCTCCTTGTCTCTAATGGACGGTGTATGTTTTTCTTGCAGTGTAAGGGTGCTACACCTTTGAAGATATTAACTATAGGAGATATTACTACACCACTCATGTGCTTAAACCAATCCTCATACTTATCTGAAAAGAATACAATCTGGGGAGGCTGTGGAACAAAGATCATTGCACTAACTAGTGATTTCTCTGTTCAGAAGCTCATTGAAACAAAGACAAGTCAACTGTAAGTTTAGGGTTTTTTATAAGTTATGTTACTTTGCTCTTTTGTTGTTTTCATTAAAGATTTCTGGTAGTATTTTGATGTCAAGTCTTGTCCTAGAGTTCAGTCTCTGAGTTTCCTTCTTTTTCCTTCTATAATACAGACTGAATGCAGTATGCATTGAAATGAGATCATTGGTAGTGTTAAAAGTATTCAGTGCTGCTTCTAAACAAGGGATATGCATTTCTACTATATAAAGCATTTATGAAGTCAGTATCTAGTCAGAAGATTTATCAATACTATTGATCTGTTTTTCTCCCTCCAGTTTCAGTTAGTCCAGGTCTTGTTTACCTTGTTTGGACCTGTACAAGCGCATTTAGCAGAGTGTTTGTTCTTATATGTCTGTCAGTATATGTGCATGATTTTCAGCTGTTCTTCAAGATTACTTCATCAGTGGAATAAGCTAATGAAATTAATTTTCAGGGAATAGAATATTTTACTATTTGCAGGCACAGATCTGGCCTGAGAGACAACTTTGTATGTAAAGGAAAGTAGTCAAACAGACTGTCAGCTGAAGTTAAACAAGAGCAGAGCTTTTTAGGCTTAGTCATCTTTGTGTTGCATGACCTTTTCTGCTCTTGTGGGCCACAGGAGAACTGCAAATGTCTCCAGACCTTGGAAGAGTGGCAGGAAGAAGGTGGAGTTTGTACTGCTGTGATGTGAGCATTTGTGATTTGAGCAGATAAATGGGGAAGATTTATAAATAGGGTTTGGGTGTTAATGCATCTCTAAGGATACCAGCAGCATAACTCCATTACTGTAAGAATTCATGTCAAATCCTTGAAGTGGTTTCCTAACCCAGTCTGGTTTTAAGGCTGAATGATTCTGTAAGAGAGGGAAGCTAAGTCCATTCATAATGGTCAAGTTTTTCTGTTGGATGTTTTCTAGCTGGAGTTCTTCTCTGTTCTAGGTTCTGTCATAATGCTTACAGTGATGCAAACATTATTTCAATAGCAATAGACAAATCCATCTACTTGGCAAAGAAAAACAGCCATTTTGTGGAAATCTGGGACAAGAAGACAGAAAAGCTTTCTGAACTAATTGACTGTGCACGTTTTCTGAAGTAAGTGTGAAGATGATCAGAGGGCTGGAGCAACTCTGCTGTAAGGACAGACTATAACATTTGGGGGTCTTCAGGCTGGAGAAGAGAAGGCTTCCAGGAGACCTTCTAGTAGCCTTCCAGTATCTGAAGGGGGCCTACAGGAAGGCTGGGGAGGGACTATTGACAAGGTCTTGCAACAACAGGACAAGGGGCAGTGAGTTTAAACTGGCAGAGGGGAGATTTAGACTGGATGTTAGGAGGAAGTTGTTTGCAGTGAGGGTGGTGAGGCACTGGCACAGGTTGCTCAGGGAGGTTGTGGCTGCTCCCTCCCTGGAGGTGTTCTAGGCCAGGTTGGAGGAGACCTTGAGTGAGCTGTTCTACTGGGAGGTGTCCCTGCCTATGGCAGGGAGTTGGAACTTGAGGTGTCTTCCAATCTTAGCATTCTGTGATTCTAGAAGTCCAGTAGTTTTCATCCCAGTTTGTTTCTAGTCAGGCAGCTGATTAGCATTTTTTCATCATCTTGATGAATGGTTGTTTAAAAGGCTGCTATTGGGAAAGTAACTTTAGCAGCTGTAGAATAGTGACCCACCAGATTTTCATACAAATTTTCTCCATACTCATAGGGACAAAGTAGAAAAACTAAATAAAGACTCAAAACATAAACTGGCTTACTCTGGAAGAGTGAAGACAATTTGCTTGCAGAAAAACACTGCACTGTGGATAGGTACTGGAGGAGGCCATATCCTGCTGCTCGACCTATCGACACGTCGTCCTGTCCGAGTTATAGACAACTTCTGTGATTCTGTTAGAGTCATGCTAACAGCTCAGCTGGGTAAGTGAAACCAGCAAGCCACAACAAATCAGCACAAACTTTAGCACTGCCCTGTCCTGTTTGGCATGGTTTTCCAGGGACACGTTAGCATTTATCCTGTTTTGTTCATTCGTTCTGTTCCACTCCTTTTCATCTTCAGTCAGTGTCAGTCAGACACTTCAGTGCTGGGTGAATGAATACCAGCAGGCTGTCATACCTGTGCTCACATAAAACAGCCTCACATGATTGTACCCTGCCTTCACCATGGCCTTGTGCCATGCTTCAGCACAGCTCTCAACATCCCTGTGATGGTTTGGGAGTTCCTTGCCCCCCACACTATGAAAAAATCACCCAGACTAGGCTCAGCCAGCTGGAAGTTCAGGACTGAAGCTCTATTTACAGCTTAGCACAATGTGCAAGCAGAGATATACACAATAGACAGGAACAGTTACAGAAATATACAGAGGGGTGTGTATGTGTGTGTTTGTATATGTGTGTATATATATATATATAAAGGTAATACAGAAACACAACACCCGTCCCAGAAATCAGAGTCTTCACGAGGGGCTCCCAATCACTCTTCCACCCTCTTTGCACCCCTGTACCTTACCCCAGGGTCTGGCTTATGTGCAAGGTGAGTTTGGAGGATGGGCAAGGGGGTTAGAAGCAGAGTGATTAGTTAGGTTAGCAGAGAGGCCAGCAGACACACACATCAGCTGGAGAGACCAAGACTCTCTCTCCCCCTTATCTATGTTTGTGTCCATCTCAGCAAGCCTATGAGTGAAGTAGACACCACCATTGTTTTTCTTTTCACAGTCTATAATTTTTTTCATTCAGATATTCCAATTAGCCTCAAACCAGCACAGTCCCATAGTCTTCATTTTGATCTGTCTGCTTCTGCTCTTTGTCCATCTGAAGTTTTATGCTTATGTTTTCTCTCTCTGTGAAGCTTTTAATATTTTTTTCTTAATTGTTGCCTAATGTTCTTGTCAAGGCTCTTCCTTCCCTGGCCTAATCTGTGACCCAGGTGCACAGGCTGTGTCCTGTATACCTCTAAAAAAAGCCAAGGGTTCACTGCCCTTGTTGTTCTGCCAGTAGGACAGAAGGCTGCTGTGGCAGAGCATGTAACAGCCTCCCCCTGTCTTGTAAGACATTTGTAAACATGGGAATAACTGAGAAGTTGATACTGAAACACTGCTGTGTTCAATTTACCCCTCTGTGATCCAGCTGCTCCTGATATCCTGGTCCTTTTTTAGGTTATTTGCTAGGCACCTTCCTATCATCCATCCCCTGTTTCTGCTTCTCTTCTAACTCCTTTCCCCTCTATGTGCCATCATTAGTTTACAACAATTCTAATTAGTTTGTGTTCTATTTGGTTTGGTTTTTGCATAACCAAACGACTACTGTGTTTCTGCTCTGCACTGGGACTTGTTTTCAGCCCATCCATTTGCTGTGACATGAGGTCAGGCTGAGAGAGTTGGGGCACTTCAGCCTGGAGAAGAAAAGGCTTCGAGGGGACCTGATAGTAGCCTTCCAGTATCTGAAGGGGGCCTACAGGAAGGCTGGGGAGGGTTTATTGACAAGGTCTTGCAACAACAGGACAAAGGGCAATGGGTTTAAACTGGCAGAAGGGAAATTGAGACTGGATGTTAGGAGGAAGTTCTTTGCAGTGAGGGTGGTGAGACACTGGCACAGGTTGTCCAGGGAGGTTGTGGCTGCTCCCTCCCTGGAGGTGTTCTAGGCCAGGTTTGATGAGGCCTTGAGTGAACTGTACTAGTGGGAGGTGTCCCTGCCTATAGCAGAGGGTTGGAACAAGATGATCCTTGAGGTCCCTTCCAACCTTACCATTCTATGATTCTATGACATCTGTTTGCTGTGAGACTGGTACCTTGGCTTGTGGTTTATAGCAGGGTGCTTTGCTCTCAGGCTTGTCCATTGTGCCTTTGAACCCTGGTAAATGGAGATGTGAACTATGTTGTTTTCATGCCTGGGTTTTTCATGGTTACAGATTTTGAATAAAGGGTCTGGTTGCTTGAACTCTGCTTTCACATCCTTTTAGAGGCAGGCATTATTTACTGTTTCTGTCCTTAAATTACAAAGTTCAAATTAAAACTTGTTATTTCTTTTGTAAAGGGAATCTCAAGAATGTGGTCCTGGTTTTGGGATATTGCTATAAAAGTGAAACTGAAGACAACAAATCTCACAAAGGTACCCAAGCTTTGGTTTTGTTTTTTTTTAGATTTTATTATTAGTGGAGTAGACACTGTTATGCTTGACTGCCCACTGAGAGTGGGGAGTTAATGATCATCCTTTGTTACAGTTCCACTGAAAGATCATGATTAGTTTTGTTCTCTTTTGCATCTCTGGGCACCATGCAAACTAGCAGTAACTTCCAAAAATGGACTAGAGGAAGCCACTGTTTGAAGTATATAAAATGTCATTTGCTGGGAAACAGTTTTTGGAGAGTAAATGCCATTGTCTAATTGGAGAATGTATCAATGGATTTCCAGAAAGTTCTGTGCTAGGCCAGGAATCCTCAATGTTTTTCTGAGGATTTTTTCTTTTTAGATTTCCAGACAATTCTAAGCTTAAAAAAAAAGCCACAAGTGCACAGGATTAAATTCAAAATTACCTTGACAAACAGAACTGAATGGTCTGGAAAGAAATTCAGTAAGGACAAATGCAAGAACTTTTTATTTAATTAGGACCGATCCATTGAACCAGTGTGAGGAAATGATCAGCTTCAAGAGCAGTGCTGCAGAACAGGGATTATAATTGATCACAGGCTGAACCTGAGAGGCCAAACATGAGTCAGCCTTGTCACATTGATGGAGAGAAGGCAAACAGCTTTCTCACACCTGTTGAAAACTGGTGTCTGTAAGAGAAGGGACAATTCTTACACTCACCTCAGTGCTTACATGGCCTCTTTTGGAGAAGCATGTCCGTTTGGGACTTTGATGAATGATCTGGACTATTTCAAATGCCATTAGGAACAGTGCAGAGGAAAAAATTGTAGCTTGTGAGGAAATGTTGCAGGAAGTTGAGTGGATTCTTATAAACAAATCTTACAAACTACATGAGGAAAGGCTTTAAATATATAAATAAAGAAGAAGGATGTAACAGACCTCTACATATTCCTTCTGGGTAGGATAAAGACTAACCAGTTTCTATTACAACAAGGGATATTAAGGTCAGACATACATAGAATGATAAGGTTGGAAGGGACCTCAAAGATCATCTAGTTCCAACCCCCTGCCATAGGCAGGGACACCTCTCACTAGAACAGGTCACTCAAGGCCTCCTCCAACCTGGCCTTCAACACCTCCAGGGAGGGAGCAGCCACAACCTCCCTGAGCAACCTATGCCAGTGCCTCACCACCCTCACTGCAGACAACTTCCTCCTAACATTCAGTTTAAATCTCCCCTCTGCCAGTCCCATAACTCCTTGTCCTGTCATTACAAGACCTTGTCAATAGTCCCTCCCCAGCCTTCCTGTAGGCCCTCTGCAGATACTGGAGGGCCACTCCAAGGTCTCATCAAGGCTACTACAAGGTGGTCTCATGAAAAGCTTCCTGACAGAATAGCAAAAGTACAGGAATATGAAGATAGAAAATCTTGGTCTTTGGGTTTTTCTAAGAACAGTTACAATTGGTGCTCTGATCAATGCCCCTTTTCACCTTTATCTCATCTCAGTTTCAGTGACCCCTAAAAATGTGGCTATGACAGTGTGAAGCTGAGGGTGGGAAGTGTAGATGAGCTTGCCCCTGCTTGTGCAAGTGTTCTCAGTTATGCTTATTCCACTAAAAGTAACACAGTTTTTCCATGAATAAAGAGCTGTTTGCATGAAGGGAGATGGAAGGAGTGGCCTTTTCCCAGCATACAGACTACCTTATGAAATCAGTTTTCATTTTCACTTTACAGCAAATGCGGTTTGAGTCTTGTAAACATTTGCAGTGTATCTGCTCAGGAAAATAGAAATGAAATCTTACACAGCCAACCTCAGTGTTAGGATTAGCTGTAGCTCAGGTCCATAACATGGCCCACAAGCACCAGAAATGTGGTTGGTTTTTTTTCCAAGTGCTTTTAAATGCTATACTCTAAGTTTAGGTAATAGAGTCCAAATTGTTGTGCAAGTACAGACAGCTTGTAAGCCACAGAGCATTGCCTCACAGACTATTCCAGTGCCTCACCACTCTTTCAGTAAATGATTTTTTCCTAATACCCAATCTGAACCTCCCCTAGCACAACTTAAGGCCATTTCCTCTCATCCTGTCATTAGTTGCTTGGAAGAAAAGACCAATTCCTGCCTCATTATAATCTCCTTTCATGTAGTTGTAGAGAACAATAACATCTCCCCTCAGCCTCCTCCTCCAGGGTGAACAATCCCACTCCTCCTAAGACTTGTTTTCTAAACCCTTTGACAGCTTCATTGCCCTTCTCTGGGCACACTCCAGTCCTCCAGATTCTAAGCACAGGAAGGACATGGAACTGTTGGAGTGGGTCCAGAGGAGGGCCACGAAGATGCTCAGAGGGCTGCAGCAGCTCTGCTGTGAGGACAGGCTGAGAGAGTTGGGGGTCTGCAGCCTGGAGAAGAGAAGGCTTTGAGGGGACCTGATAGTAGCC
Organism: Eubucco bourcierii; assembly: GCA_013396675.1. Classification (NCBI taxonomy): domain Eukaryota; kingdom Metazoa; phylum Chordata; class Aves; order Piciformes; family Ramphastidae; genus Eubucco; species Eubucco bourcierii. The sequence goes on from VWZE01018349.1 coordinate 21,885, forward strand.
TTCCAGTATCTGAAGGGGGCCTACAGGAAGGCTGGGGAGGGACTATTGACAAGGTCTTGCAACAACAGGACAAGGGGCAATGGGTTGGAACTGGCAGAGGGGAGATTTGGACTGGATGTTAGGAGGAAGTTCTTTACAGTGAGGGTGGTGAGGCACTGGCACAGGTTGCCCAGGGAGGTTGTGGCTGCTTCCTCCCTGAAGGTGTTCAAGGCCAGGTTGGAGGAGGCCTTGAGTGAGCTGTCCTCGTGGGAGGTGTCCCTGCCTATGGCAGGGGTTTGGAACTAGATGATCCTTGAGGTCCCTTCCAACCTTACCATTCTATGGTTCTATAAGCATCATATTCGTGGAGGCAATTAAGTGAATAATTAGTTAAACAATAAGCAGCTAAGCAAAACCATTTCTAGTTTACATTGTCTTTCATCTCTTTGCAGCTTTTGATATTTTCACATTTTCTTCTTTTCCAGAGTTACATTCCTGTGTGGCAGTGTGGGACATTAATCTGCCCCATGAAGTGCAAAACCTGAAAAAACATATAGAAATGAGACAGGAATTAGCAGAAAAAATGAAGAGCTTTTCTTTAGACTGAAAAGTCACCCTGAAGATGCCATTTTCTTTTCTATTGTGCAACATTTTCAGCTTATTCTTGCTGGAGTTTTCAATTGAAAGCAAGGAGAATATTGCCATGGTAGGGGTAGTTGGTATTTTTAGGGTACAGAGATAAAAAGAAGGGTAATTTATTTGTACTATTTGAAGTGACAGATAGCTCTTGAGCATTTCTGAATCTAAAAAGCAAGGGTAGAGTGGTGTCATTGTGGATGTTACTATTTGCATACATCTGTTGTGCAGCTCACTTTGAAAAGCCAAGAGAAAACGCAGGGTGAAGGCTCCAGCCTAAACACTGATACAGCCTGTACCACAAAAAGCAGTGTGCTGCTGTAGCCAGACCTCGAGTTCTTAGGCCAGCTTGCCAAGTTGCTTATCTAAGTCTAAAAAAAAAAAAAAGGGGAACTTTCACTTTCATGTTTCTAACCTGTGAAGTCTTTCATAGTTCTTGGTTTAATTTATATCATTACTTTGGAGCTAAGCAGGAGAACCTTGAGGAGTGTTAAGAACTGGCTACCTCTTGTACATAACTACCAGACATCTTCACTGAAGAGCTCTGTGCCTTTTGCTGCTTTCTGGTTAGGAGTCAAAACTACACTGACCTGTGCTCTAAAGAAGTGCCTTATTTCTGTCCATCAGAGACAGACAAAACTCTCTTTTTTTTAAATACCGAAAGAATTTATACTGAATCTATCCTGAAATCTTAAGGAGTGGAATATTCAGAGCCATTCCTGAGCTTATGGAGCTGATCAAGGTTGAGCAACCAAAAACTTCTCAGTTCCATTTTTACAGTTTTGGAAAACTAGATGGTAGGACAAGAGCATTTTGTTGTATCCAACTGTATCATTGGTGTATTTTCTGCCACTTGTGAGTGCGTGCTCGGGATTTGTTTCAGATATGCACCCCAGTTTCATGTACTCTTGTAATCTACAGCCTGAGAATAATCTGCTATTTATATGGAATTTTATAACTCAAAGTATATATAATCTTACAATGAATACTATTTTTTAAAAATAAGAGTGTGCCTTTGTGATAATCTTTATTTATAGTCATTTTGAGGTGTAAGCTTTAAACCTTTTTATTAAAACTGCTTTGTTAATAGCATAGTCTACTTTCTGACTGAATTTTCAAGGAGAAGCTTTTGTGTGCAGTTGTTGAGGAGCTTAATCCCTTACAGCAGGATGGTGGAAGATTGCAGTTCCATAGGTTGTGTTGACACAGCTGTATTCCCACTTGCCCTCTGTCTCACAGGGCATGAGCTCTCTTCCATTCCCCAGTTTGTCTTCTACTTGGTATTCCTCACAGCCTTTCCCAGAGATGGGAGATCACCTGTAAGCACTCTTGTCCTTGCAGTCATTAAATCACCTGTTCCAACATTCAGTCTATGGCTGATTCTTCTCCAGAGAATCAAGTCTGCTTGTTGGGTAGCAAAGGGATAACAAAGGAAGAGAGGCACAGTAGCAGCCAGCCAAAACACAGGAAATCATTACAAGCCTAGAAGGAAGGAGGTGGCTGCAAAACTGGTTGGCCAAAGGCTGACCAAACAGACAGTAAGCATACCATTCCAATTTAGAAGTGCCCAGGGACTGGCATCTGCTTCCCAGCTGAGGCATGCCCTCAGGGGGATGAACAAGCACTTCTTTGCAACAGCCATTTAAACCTGAGCTGTAGAAAACCTTCTCCCAGAAACATCACTACAGACAAACTCCAAGGAAACAGGGAAAGAAAAGATGCATGGCTTTGTTATCTGATTTTAGTGGAGCTGCAAGATGTGATCATGTAAGAGTACAAGCTCTATCAGATGTAGTGCTTCCAGTATACTTATTATCCAGCATCTGAAAATAGAAACATCACTCTTGCTTAAAGGAAAGGGGGGGAAAAAAAAAAAAAAAAAAGCCCTTTTGCTCATGGGAAAGAAGCTGTGTGGTTTAGCTGTGATGTAACACCTGTAATTAATCCCATGTTCCTCAGAACTGCTCAGCTAAAGGATACTGGGTTTCAGACCTGAACACAGGTAGAACCTGTACACAGTGAAGTGAGTGGTTGATTAAATATTTTAATGTTTGTATGCATCTTCCCCCTCCTGTGCTGCTGACTTCAATGAGGCCCATTCCTTTTGCTTGCCCTGACAGTCTGCCAGCCATAAATTTGTTGGCATGTATCTTCATAACAACAATTTCATTAGTTTATAAATACAGAGTGGCATAATCATGAGAGCTGAGAATCTTGCTTGCTGCATATTTGTATTGTTAAATGCATGATTTTAAGAAGGGGGAAAAAAACCCACAAAATAATACATCTTGTGGTTTGGGTATTAGCAAAGGAGAGTTGAGCAAAAGTTTTTAGAAGCAAATGCAAGTAAAATTTCCAGCATACAGCTTAAGAACATGCTTCACTGCATGTGTGAGCTATGCAGGTGCTGTGTGAAGACAGCAGCACCTCTCTCTGAGCAGATGGCACAGTAAGACTCCTCGATAATCAAACAGGAGCCACTGTTAAGTAAAGGAATTACACAAACTATGAAATTGTAAACCAGACTTACTCCTGCACTGCCCTTATGCTGACTGGTACCTACCCTTTACATGGTTTTATTTGGATTGAGCAATAAATGAATCATTTTTTAAGCTATTGAAACTAAGGTAACCCAATAGATCTGGTTTAAAAACAAAACACACACACCAAAACACAACTATTTTTAAAAAAACTATTCTAATATGCTTTTGTTAAAAGGTAAAGTAAAATCAAGCTAAGGCCTTTTTTCCCTTGATCTTATGCCTTGCTTGGCTTTGTTGCTGCCTGAGAAGATGGCAGAGGAATGTCAGCATTGTTGAGCACTGCTGTCAATCCCTAAAAGCTGTTGCTGATTGAGAAGAGAATTAAAAATCAATGTTGTAATTTCTGGCATATATGGTTATTTACTTCACTTCCACCACAGCCCATTAGCCAATAACATGAAAAGTTAAAAGTGGATAAAAAGGGAAAGGAAAAGAACTGAAGTTAAAATCTCTGCCAGTTCCATTGTGTTGTCTTTTCTGCATTGTTCATTCCTCTGCCTTTTGCCATTGTTCTCCCAAGCCAACTCTTGGCACTGCCTCCTGATGGTATGTCTGCCTGGGAAAGGTGCAGAGCTCTCTGCTGCAGTGGCTTTCACTCAACTCTCTCATCCACTACTAAAGCACATGAGGCTATTCTGCAGTCTAGGGTGGCAGACAAAGAAAGGAGAAAGAATAGCTGATGATGCAGCAGTGCCCAATGGCACAGTCCACTACTAGTCCAACGTTGTTCCCACTGTGGGGTTCCAGGTACCTTGCTTCAGTGCTGCCAGTGAGACTCCATGAATTCTACCCTGGCAAGGAGGGCAGGGCAGAAAATGTGATGGCAGTGCCTGGACAGGCCCACAGCTCTTCCTTCCTTTTGGAGGATACCAAAGACAGGAGATGAGCAGGCTGGCTGCAGTACAGGGCGGCCCAGCAAATGTCCCTTCCAGGGCACTGCCCTGCCCTGGTGGCACTATTGGGTCGTTGATCCCTGGGGCTGCATTCCAGGTGCTTCAACTGAGGCAGCTCCTGCACCATCACCACCTCGGCCACAGGCACCACAGTCAAGAGCTCAAGACTGACCAGGTCACAACTCTCACTGAAGAACAGCCCCAGGCCAGGCTTGCTCTTTGCACCACCTCTCTTCTGCATCAGCCTGTTTAGTCACGAGACTGCAAAAGGGGGAAAAGCATTTCACAACAAGCTCTCTTTTCAAATCCTTTCTCAAGACAAGGATTACCCATAACTAGTGACAGATGGAAAGGAGAAGCCTTGGGCTTCCCCCACCCACCCTCTCTGGGTCAGCTTGATGTGGTGACAGGAGCACAGTGACTCAGCTCACAGGATCATACAGCCTCCAGCATTGCCATCTCTTTCTCTGCTCCGCATTTTGGCAGCTCCTTCAGATCCCAGCTCACGTGTTCATCAGCAACCAGGACACCGCATGGTTGGGGAAACCTTGACATTGTAGAGAGATGCATGCAGTGGTAACATAAAACATCCAGCTCCTGCACTGCCAATATATTAACTTTAGTTCACTGATGTTCAGTTCTCCTTTTTTCTTACCTTGATGTCTCTCTGGTCACCTTGAAAGCATCTGTTTCTTGCGAGGTGAGCACGAGCCACCCACCTCACTGCTGCCCACCATGCTCCTGCGCTCTGTGATTTGGATTTTACAGTGGCTGAGCAAAGACTGAGGCTCAGAGATGTCAGCTTTATACTGTTATCACCAGAAGTTATAATTTTTTTTTTTTTTTAAAGCCACAAAGCTCTGAGCCTTTGGAAAAGCAGCAGTAATGTTTGCAGCTTGCAAAGGAGGGGCCTGTTTTGCCCCCACCCAAGCGCCCCTCCCTTGCTGCTGCCTGCTGACCTAGTGCAGAGAAGACTGAAGAATGGAAAAACCTGTTCAGTTTTTCTCTGTAGAGGTCATGCAGGGTTGAGGGACATCAGGACCAGGGTTTCTAAGGGCTGGCAAGACACAAAGCAGCCAAAACCATCTGCTTCTGGCAGAATCCATCCCTCAAGCACCTTCCTCCCAGGAAGATGCATTATGCTCTGAAACAAGCTCATGAACTAGCGGCACACCACAGGTACCTACACATGCCCTTAGGGCTGGGAAGCAACAGGTCTGCACATGCCAGCCAGCAGGTTGCCACCGAGCCTTTTTAGGTCTAGGTGAGACTTCTCACAAGCACAAGAGGAAGCCAGTTTTATGCATCAGTGATTTTCTTACATTACCATAACCACTACCTGATGAGCACCTGTGTAAAACTCACATGAACTTTGCCATTTTTAAGCTAGCTGCTCCAAAGCTCAGTATTCTGCTGAGCTATGCCCACAGATTGGCAGAGCTGAGGAGAGTTGAGCTGGCAATCTGAGGCTAAATTAAATAGGTGCTAACCCACCTGGAGACCAGTGACAGTGGCATCCCTCAGGGGTCAGTGCTGTTTAACATCTTTGTCAGTGACATGGACAGAGGAATCACTGCACCCTCAGCAAGTGTGCAGATGACACCAAGCTGTGTGGCACAGTCCACTTGCTAGAGGGCAGGGATCCATCCAGAGGGACCTGGACAGGCTGGAGAGGTGGGAC
>VWZE01018349.1:28128-87514 GCA_013396675.1 Eubucco bourcierii
TTTCTTAGGAGCTCTTGAATGTGATCTATTATAGCAGGCAGATCTGCCTGCTCCCAGTCCTTACTTTTACACCCTCTGGAACTTGGACGTTCTGGTTGGAGCCCTTGCTGTTGAAGACTGAGGCAAAGAAGTCATTGAGCACCTTAGCCTTATCCATATCCTTTGTCAGTATCTCAATTTTATTTCTGTAAGGGTCCCACATTCTCCCTAGTTCTCCTTTTCTCACTGATATACCTGAAGAAATTCTTCTTGTTCCCTTTAATGTCCCTGGCCAGATTCAATTCCAGCTGTGCCTTAGCTTTCCTGACCTCAGCTCTGGCTGCACAAACAGTATCTTTGTACTCATCCCATGTCCCCTGTCCTTGCTTCCACTCTTTATAAGCTTTCTTCTTGCATCTAAGTGTATCCAGGAGCTCTCCATTAATCCATGCAGGCCTCCTGAGATTCTTACCTGCCTTCCTCTTTTGTTGTTCCTGAGCCAAGAGGAGGTGATCCTTGAACAATGACTGGCTTTCCTGGGCCCCCCTTCCTTCCAGAGTTATTTCCCATGGCAGCCTGCCAAGGAGATTCCTGAAGAGGCTGAAGTCCCCTCTTCTGAAGTCCAGAGCTGTCCATATCCCTCAGCCCTCCTCTCTGCTCAGGCACGATCCATTCAACGGGGCCAACGTTTTCTCCATCCCAACCAGGCTTCTCTCAGTGCTGCTGACAGAGGATCAAAAGCCCATCCACTGTCCCCTCAGTGACAGGAAACATTACCCCCTCCCCCGACCATGTCCCGCCATGGACTGCTCTGAGAACTACACTTTTGCTGTGGTGTGAAACTATCAGCTTTAGGCAAAACTCAAACCGCATGCCCGCAGACAAATGTTTAATGAGCTTCCTGTTACTCAAGAAAGTTCGACATTTTCGAAGAGAATTTCTGAGGTCCGCAGTCCCCTGCCCGAGGCCACATCGCCAGCCGAAGCAGAGCAACAGCAGCCCCTGCCGGGCAGAGGGCAGCAGGCCAGGGCCGCCTGGGCCTTCTCCGCTCAGCCCAAGGGCCAAGGCCGCGCACACCCGCCCTGAACAGCCGCCTGCCAGCCAGCTCGTTCACCACCATCCCCACAGCGATTCTCAACTATCATCTGTGTGTCGCTCCCCAACTCCTTTGATTGTTATTATTATATTATTCCTTCCCTCGGCAACAGTGGTGCGTGCTGAGCTAGCAGAGGGCAATCAGAACTGCTGGGATAATCTGCAACTGCTGGAGATAGAGAAAAATAAAACCAATGTTGGGTGTCTGCAGTTCCAGTACAACCAGTGCCAGATTTATATATATATGGGACCCCACCTGGAGTACTGTGTGCAGTTCTGGAACCCCCAGCACAGGAAGGACATGGAACTGTTGGAGCGGGTCCAGAGGAGGCCATGAAGATGAGAGGGCTGCAGCAGCTCTGCTATGAGGACAGACTGAAAGAATTGGAGCTCTGCAGCCTGGAGAAGAGAAGGCTTCCAGGAGACCTCAGAGTAGCCTTCCAGTATCTGAAGGGGGCCTACAGGAAAGCTGGGGAGGGACTACTGACAAGGTCTTGCAATGACAGGACAAGGGGCAATAGTTACTTTGCAACTAAGCACCAAGCTGACTAAGCAATGCCTATAGTGTGCTCTGCACTCCCAGCTTCTGGGATGCCTTTTAAAAACAGATGGAGATCATAGAATCATAGAATGGTAAGGTTGGAAGGGACCTCAAGGATCATCTAGTTCCAACCCCTGCCATAGGCAGGGACACCTCCCACTAGCACAGCTCACTCAAGGCCTCCTCCAACCTGGCCTTGAACACCTCCAGGGAAGGAGCAGCCACAGCTTCCCTGGGCAACCTGTTCCAGTGGCTCACCACCCTCACTGGAAAGAACTTCCTCCTAACATCCAGTCCAAATCTCCCCTCTGCCAGTTTAAACCCATTGCCCCTTATCCTGGCATTGCAAGACCTTGTCAGTAGTCCCTCCCCAGCCTTCCTGTAGGCCCTCTTCAGATACTGGAAGGCTACTATCAGGTGTCCTGGAAGCCTTCTCTTCTCCAGGCTGCAGAGCCCCAACTCTCTCAGCCTGCCCTCATAGCAGAGCTGCTGCAGCCCTCTGATCACCTTCGTGGCCCTCCTCTGGACCCGGTCCAACACTTCCATGTCCTTCATGGAGATCTTGGCAAGTGCCCCCAAACTAGCTGTTCTTATTTCCTATCTTGTCAGACAAAAGCTGTGCTGCTTGGTTACTTCTGAAGAATTGGAGAGCAGGGAGTTTTACCATCATGAATGCTCCAGAGATGTGATCAAGGTGATCACACCACTCTTGCTTTAATGTCACTGCGTCAGTAACAAGTTATACAAGGCATCCTTCGTACCAGATCTTCTCCCAGACAACTAGATAGCAAAAGGACAAGGCAAAAGCTGCCTCTCTAACCTTGGTTTTGTCTGCACAGTTAATCACAGATGCATTTATATCAAATATATATCCACCTCTGAGTGTTCCTTAGCAACTACACCAACTATTTAGGGCTAAGTTTGTCAAATCAGTCCCTGAAAAGCTTAAGAGGATCTCAGTCAAGGCAAGCTCCCCTGCCTTGCAAGGACCTTGCTCAGCTCTCTGCCATGGACCACTCCTCATGGACATAAAGCAGGCCCCTATAGCAGAGCTGTCAGCTGCAGAGTCACCGCACCCACAGTGCAGGGCCCCATCAGGGAGCTTTTGAGATGGAATAAGCTGTGTTTTCTTTCAAATTACTTGGCTATTTTTAGGGTGAGAATTTCAGGGAGCAAAAAGCAGCTTGGATTTGCCTTTTTAAAGAAAATCTGCTACACCAGTTAATCCAACCTCTTTCATGCTACACAGACACACAGGCCTTTCTTCCTCACCTCCCTGCCAGTAAGAGCCCCAAAACACCTGCTAGAAAAAGTCAGGAGGAAAGAATGAAGAGCTGAAGCAGGGAGACATCCATTCATACACCCACTTCACTCTCATTTAATGGTCTGTGCTGCAATATGCACCAATATACACCAGAGAAGGCTAAGAGAAAAAACAGAGCCATGGGAGGCATGAAGCCAGTAGTGACGGCATACAGCAGGATCCATCACAGCCTGACCTCCATCACTGTTCAGCTGCACCCAGCACAGGATGCCTCACACAATTCCAGAGCACATTACTCAGCTAGATGACAGCATTATTATAAATTACATGAATTTACTCTTTACCCTAGATCATGATCAACGTTCCCCCTCCTCTTCCCAGCTGCAGGTTTTGACATCTTCAGTTTTAATCCTGCTGGCTTGGCTTTTGCTTCATCCTCTGCAGAAGAGGGACCTGCCCTGCATGGCCTCCCCTGCCCACTGACACATCACATCCCATCTTCTGCTGTACTGTAAAGCAGGTGCCCTTACCAAAGCCCTCATGTGGGTGTCCATGCTGGCTACATCATCTTTTTCTTTCTCTGGTTAGAAATCTTCTGCAAAAGACATCCAGAAACACAGCAGGGAGGTGTGCCATTGTAACTCTGAGCTTTGACAGCAATCCCTTGTCAGTGCCTGTTAGAATTCTGGCTTGTAGGCAACAGAGACAAAAGTGTTCCATCCTGCTAAAAACCCAGCTTGGCCTTTCCTCTTGAGCCCTAAAAACAAGTTACTTGAGAAATATCTGCTTCCATCCCCTCCTCACCTCTTGGGGCTGCCAGTGGCTCTCTGTGCTTGGGACCCAGGGACAGCGGCATCCAGGAACAGCATTTTAGGTCTTCGGATGTGATCAAAGAAGCCATGCTCCTGCTAACACAACCTGCACCCACAAAGCGACAGTGGAGCAAAACCCAACCCATGACAGTTGGAAGTGGAGAAGAATTTTTGCCCAGAAAGACAGCTAAGTGGGACAGAAAAGCCAAAGCAGTCCAGACACAATGTGCTATGAACACACCTTCAAGAAATTCAGAAATGTCCTCCCATGTTCTCCTTTCGACATCATTTATGAGTCAAAGGTAAAAATACACATTTTTTGCCATCTTTTCTGACCCAGAAACTGCTGTTTTTCATCTACTATCTCTCATTCAGAAAACACACAGCAATCAGCATCAGTTTCCACTTCCCTTGAGACATCCATTCCTTTAATTTTTCAGTACTAGTCGCTTTTAGACCACACGCATAAACGTGACCAAAGAAGTCACTGCAATAAACCTCTCCTTTCTCTGGGACATCTTTGCACATGCTCCATGACAACATGTGGTGCTATCTGTATCAAACTCTGTGGAAAGAAAGCAAACAGCACAGCAGCAGAGGTTCAGCTGACCCGATCTTCACTCAGCAGTGCAGCATCTCACATCTGGAAGTCAATCCTGAATTTTCTTTCACTGACCACCAGCCATCACGCAAGCTTCGGTCTAGATGCAACAACATGAATACACCACACGAGGATTTAAGACACGTGAAGCCACTTGGCTCTTTTATGTGACAATAGAAAATAACATTTAAGTTCTGGTACAAAAAGTCAACTGAGATCAGCATCTCCCACCAGCACAGTCTGTTCCAGGCAGGTAAGAAACAAGTGTTAAAAGCCCAAAGCAGAACCAATCCAAGCAGAAGTACGGAAGAAACCTCAGAGGGAAATTCCAAAGAGAAATAGGAACTAAAAACATACAGCTTTTGCCTTTCTTGCTCACTGAGAACAAGACTTTCTCAAAGTTGCTGAAGTTCTAATCAATGATAAAAAAACCCCAAAACCCAGAAAAAAACCACAAAAAAAACCTCCAACCAAACACAAACAAAACCCCAAACCCAACAAAACCAAAAACCGAAACAAACCAAACCCAAAACAAACAAACAACAACAAAAAAACCCCAAACACCCAGAGAAAACCCCAAATGTGTCAACCCCAAGGATCTGGCTTTAAGAAAGACCTTAACAAAGGTCTTAATTAATTTCCCACACTTTATTAACTATTTCATATGATTTCTCAGTTTAGGAAGCCCTTTGCTTTGCATAGCAAATCAGCTACATAATTTACACTGTGCTCATCACCAAGATCCGTGTCCTGTAAAGTACTTTAACAAAGTCAGCAAAATCTGACACCACCACAGAGATTTTTATTTTTCCACAATCAGTCCTCTTAATTAGAATATTAGTTCCATGATAAGGCCAGAGTCAGCATAATTTCCTAATATATTACTAAATCAGTTCAGCTGAGGAGTCTTTTTTTTTTTTTTCTTCACCCTGGTGGAGTAACTTTAGCCACAGGTTCACATCAGCAGTTCAGCAGTAAGAGAATGTTTAGTTTCTCAAAGCACTGTCTGCATTAATAACATTCATTCTCAGCAACATATTTACAATATAAAACTGATACTGCTCTCTTCATTTATTTCACAAAAGCCTTCATCAACAGCAAGGATTAATTCTGCAGATCTCTTGCTGTCAATTGCCTGCAGTAAAATGATTCCGATTCCCTGAAGTCACCTGCTACCAGCTACCACTGCGGACTTCCCAACTGCCCGGAATTCCACATCTCTGTAGTATCCTTGCCACACCAAGGCAGCTTTTTGTTCTTCTTCCTCCTCATATCCAGGATTTACATCCCATAGCTTACATGCTAGCAGCAGGGGTACAACAAAGATGCCACCGAAGAAATGTCTTTATCAAGAGGTGTACAAAGATTTCCTAACCTTTTGCTAGGGAGTCTTACCTTTTAACAAAACTACAGTTGAATGCCTCATTTAAAACACTTATTAAAAGTCAAAAAAACTGGGCACACTGGAGCACATTCTCAGAGTCCTTGGGCACTTCCACATCAACCCTAGCAGCATTATTCATACTGCTGAGAGAGCAGCTGTGCACCACCACAGAGGAACTTCTCTGCTACGTGGGTGCGTTTCTTCCACTAAGGAAGGGTGGGGACTACAGAAAGGCAGTGGCTATGACCAACACTATGGCTTGGGCTCCACTTACTCCCTGAGTTCTCTCTCATCTCACTCTTCCTCAGAATTTTCTAGGATTGTTCCCCACCTGTAAGAACAGCATCTCAGCCCTCATCCCCACCATCACATAATACACCCCAAACCTAAGAGAAACCCCAGCTCTGTTACTGTCCGCTCTCTGCCTGCTGCCCAGCCATTCCACGCACCCCATCTGTACTCTTCTCCTTGGAGTTTACTACCCTTCCCAGGCACAGAACCAAGATCACTAAGATGCTTCAGCAGTCAATGGCAGTCATCATAAAGACATTCAGCTTGACCATGAATACCATGTATTGGCAGCAATGCTCCTTTCATCTCCAGAAGATGCTCCAGCTCACAGGTCTCACGACCTCCTGTAACTCCATGTGCACTTAGACAAAAAAAATTCACACAAATTGTTTTGTTGGGTTTTTCCTACAGGCTTCGTTTTTTTGGCTGCACATCAGCACTGCCTCAGCATATTGCACAATGTTTTCTTTATTATTAAAAAAAAAAGTCTTCTCTATCAGGCAGGAAGAAAAGGTTTTCTCAGGAGGCTAATGCATACTATTGTCTGTAATTAGAGGTAAGTGGTTGCTTGTGTGGCCATCAGGAAGTGGGACCTAGTCAAACAAAAAGCAAAGTGTTATTAATGGCTTGTCCAGAAACAGAATCACCCATTCTGCACCAAAACACACACCACTTTATTCTTATTTCTTGCACATCCTTTGCCTGGTCTCTGAAACAAAGATTATACAAATCTATGTGCCTTCCCTCCTCACTCCCCACTCACTAACCTTGCCAGCTGGCAAACTCTCACCAAATGTGAGAGCAAGGCAGAAGTCTTAAAAGCTACTATGGTCTTTGATGAGAAAAATAAAAGTAAAATAAAATCAGGTAGTTGCTAGAGGAGCAATCCTAGAAATACCCAATGAAGGGAAACACAAAGACTGCTCAGACCTTTCATGCTGCTTGGCAGTAGCCAGCAGGCTCATCACTAGCAACACTGAAGCCCTGAGGTAGGCTTTGCCTCCTCTTTGGCCAGCTGGCCAAGCAGAAGAGTGCATGAGGGAGATACGACGAGGCCTGGAAAAATAGGTAATTTTTATAGCAATGTAACAATAAAAAGAATATAGTAAGGAAAATGGAGAGAATCTAGCAGAGAAATGCTAAGGCACTGTTTCCTTATGAGGACAGACCCAAGGGAGCTGGGTCTCTTTAGGCTGGAGAAGACTGAGGGGTGACCTCATTAATGCTTATAGATATGTGAAGGTCAAGTGTCAGGAGGAGGAAGCCAGGCTCTTCTCTGTGATGTCCAATGATAGGACAAGGGGCAAGCTGGAGCATTGGAGGTTCCAGGCGAACGTAAGGACCAACAGTAAAAATATTTTTTTCACTGTGATGATGAAAGAGCACTGGAACAGGCTGCCCAGTAAGGTTGCAGCATCTCCTTCTCTGGAGACATTCAAAACCCACCTGGATGTGCTCCTGTTGTAACCCTATTCTGGCTGGAGGGGGTTGTACTAGATCTTTTTCGATGTTCCTTCTAGCCCCTAACATTGATTCTGTGATTAACTCAGCTTCATAACAAACACATTGCTTTTTTGTGTGTTTTCCAATTACTTTCCAACTAGTCTTCCAACTAGGCTTTCCAACTACTTTTAAAGGCTGTTGAATCTCTGCTCAAATGTATGTCAAGGGGAGGGTTTACTGCAAGCATCTTAAATTCTGCTGGGATTGAGTCCCAGAATTATCCTTATCATTCATTCTCAGGTAGTTATAGTTGTTTAATATTTAAGACAAAAGTTTTCCTTACTGATGTGGATCTGTGAGAGCCCAGTCTGAAACGGCAAAATATAACTTCTGCTACAAATCTTCCAAAGCCATGTAAAATTCCTGCAATGTCAAAGAAGAGGTAAACTGTTACAAGTAGGAAAGCCATGGTTATTTACAGAAGTATTACAAGAAAGCTCTACACAAGAAAGGAGTTACAGTGCAGTAAACTGCTACATAAAACACTTAGAAACAAACATGCAAAAGGAAACCTCCAGGATAGGGGGAACTGCAACATTCTGAAAGGCATCAATAAAAGCAAAGCCAAAGCTATCCAAGAAAATATTGTTGTTCTCCCCCTGTACTCTGCACTGGTTAGGCCACACCTTGAGTACTGTGTCCAGTTCCGGGCCCCTCAATTTAAGAAGGACATTGAGGTGCTTGAGTGTGTCCAGAGAAGGGCAACGAGGCTGGGGAGAGGCCTCGAGCACAGCCCTATGAAGAGAGGCTGAGGTAGCTGGGATTGGTTAGCCTGGAGAAGAGGAGGCTCAGGGGAGACCTTCTTGCTGTCTACAACTACCTGAAGGGTGGTTGTAGCCAGGAGGAGGTTACTTTCTTCTCTCAGGCAAGCAGCACCAGAACAAGAGGACACAGTCTCAAGCTGTGCCAGGGGAAGTTTAGGCTGGAGGTGAGGAGAAAGTTCTTGACTGAGAGAGTCATTGACTGCTGGAATGGGCTGCCCAGGGAGGTGGTGGAGTCACCGTCCCTGGAGGTGTTCAAGGCGGGTTTGGACGTGGCACTTGGTGCCATGGTCTGGTCTTGAGGTCTGTGGTGATGGGTTGGACTTGATGATCTTTGAGGTCTCTTCCAACCCTGGTGATACTGTGATACTGTGATCTTTGAGGTCTCTTCCAACCTTGGTGATACTGTGACAAAATGTAATTGCCCCTGCCCAACCTTCATGAGTGAAAATATATTCTGTGGGACTGAAATATCTACTTTAAAAGAGTGCTCTTAGTTCAAGGTCTCTTTATGTTCTCTTCAAGTGAAAACCAAGCCTTAACTAATAAGCCAATCAAGTCTTTTCAGGTTACTTTATTTGTTTTTTAAAGGAGCACATCTTGCAGTACATTGACAAGGTAAGCAAGGAAAATCTTTCTAACTTCTTCAGATAGAAATTCCAGGTAGAAATGTTATCATTTATTCAGATAGAATTCCAGGTAGAAATGTTATCATTTATTCAGATAGAATTCCAGGTAGAAATGTTATCATTTATTCAGATAGAATTCCAGGTAAAAATTTTATCTCAACTTTTGCCACTGATTTAGCACTGATCCCAACTATAGTAAGTAGAACGGATAAAGTATATAGGGGTGTGTGTGTGTGTATAAATCTATGTGCACCTCCTTGCTCTTCTAGAAGTACATAAACTATGCTACAGTTACTAAAAAGGAAACAACAGGTTCTCAGAATAACAGAAACACTACTAGTATTTGGAAATCCAAGTATTAGTAGCTTTCACTGCACACAAATGGACATGCTAGAGGTTCATGACTCCCCTGTAGTTTATCCATGTAATAGTAATGCAACATAATCAGCATGCCAGAACAAAACAAACAAACACACAAACAAATTCTGGTATAATTTATGAGGAAAAGCACTGATAGCTACCTGTAGTTGAAAAAATTCCCCCAATAATGCCACAGAGCCTCACTAAGAACTGCCAAAAAGGCATGTGTTCTTCTGTCACTGTCACCATAAGTGAACTGATATCATATTTCATGAATATTCCTGATACTCCATGGCTGCCAGCTGCATGGTTAATTACCCTTTCCTGAAAGAAGAGCAACAAAAGTTAGTCACTTCTTATTAGACACAAGGAAAACAACCTTAAGAAATGTGGTGACAAAAAGCTTCTTAATCAGAGTCAGCAATCAACAGAAGACCAGACAACATCAAGGTAATTTTTGGCCAGTAGCCTCTAAAATTCAAACATCATTAAATAACAATTCATTTTCCAGGTCATTGGTCTTCTGTGCTGCATATCAATGTTTACATATCAGGTTTTGGTACTATCCTCTCAGGATTTACTTACACAGTTCCTTAAACAAAAATGTCTATAATTAGGGTTTTTTTTTAGGTATCTGTGGGGTTTTTTATAATTAGGGTTTTTTTTTTTTGGCCACTTTACCTACACTATACTCCAGCTTTTCTCCTATGCAACCTGTGACTGTTTCAACTTTCACAAAAAAATACACCTTCACAACACAAAACAAAGAGCACTAAAACTGTACAGTTAATGGACAGAAGCCATCTTGACAGTAGAAGGAGAGGAAATTCATAAAATGGTTGGTGGGGAGACAACGGGGAATAAGGAGTAAGCCAAGAAGTTGACTGACTGATGTCCAGAAGTTTAAGGCATGCCTTAAGTCATTGCAGAGTTTGTGCAGAGAAAACATGAAGCAGACTGCCTAGACCAGCAGGAGATGGGAGTGTATTGCTTTATGAAATTCCTCTTCATTCCTCTCTGTGCTCCAGCTTTCATGAGCTTTAGAGTAAAGCTTTCCATTCAGCAAACTGCACAGCTCAAACTGAACCCCAAGACAGCACCTCTATTTTCTTTCCTCCAGCTGTGTGTTCTTCAGAGGCATGGCATGGAATTGTGAGGAAATCAAGATTTTTCTCCCTTGGAGAACATTACAAGTTGTATTACAGTGAACTGTCACCCTGATCTCTGGATTCCCTTTCAAATCAAGGTTTCCTTGTCATCTCTTGCTTTATCTGTCATTTTTAACTAAATTTTTCACAAAGATTTTTTTCCCCCCCCTTTGGCTTTTGAATAAAAGATTAAAACAGAGTTCAGTGTCTGGAAATGAGACATGCAACTGGTACACATAAGGCCTTTTCTTATTGACAACAGCCTTTAATACCAGCACCTTATGATTTGTCCATGTACTATACGCTGCAATAACTACTTTCTTCACAGATGTAGAATTAGAAACCTGTCCAAAGTGGAAGCTCTGTAATTTGGAGAATAATTAAAGGTTGGTGCTTGAACAAAGATTAAACAGGACAGCAGAGAGACAGAGATGCTTTTTGTGTAATGTTTCTCATACAAACTACCTTTATGCTTTCATTTCCAATGCCCCACAAGCCAGTTCACGACACTTAAGTGAGCTGCATTTATTTGTGTGTTTCCCAAGGTGAAGGTGGGTCAAATTTTTGTAAAGCTACACACAAGACTACAGACTTACAGGATTTCATCACCACCATTATTAGCATCCACTGAAGTGGAAACTAATAGATATCTATTGTTAATTCTTATCTCAGGCTCCAGATCCAGGGTTGAATAACAGTAGGTAAGCATGTGTCAGCAAGCATATATATATATATATTTTATACAGCAGCACTACATTATTTACAGATAATTCTACTGCACTGGAACATTCTGCAAAGAGTCCCTTCATGGTAGAGCAGTATTTGGACCAAGGTACAACAAAGTCTCTGTTTTCACATTTGAGTTTTTGTTAAGAACAATCAGTGTTAACTTTTTTTCTTCTACTTACCCTTTCTGTCACTGAAAACTGATGAGTTTCTGCTGAAATTTTATACGTATGGAGCTTGGTTGGCACAACTGTGATAAAATATTGAAACATTTGGTTGTCTAGAAGAAAATAAATCTCACTGTTGAATTAAGTACAGAGTCAAAGATTATTTGAGACATTCACAAATAAACAACACTTGAAAAAAATTAACTGGGTAAACCATTTACACTGGGGACAGTCTTTGCAGAATCCCAGCACTGCCAAGACTGAAACACCACCTGCATGAGTAGTTGGTTTCCATGGGCAAGGCCTATGCCACATTTGTACTCAGTGAAATTGATGTTTTACCCATGTAAGGAAAATACTTGTGTAGGTCAGGACACTCAAAATGAGATGCACAGTATTTTCCAGCACACTAGAGCTGAACAAGTTTCACAGGGTCACATTTTGCATGACATCTCAACAGTGGTTTGAATAGATTTTAGCCAAGTAATTATCTATACAATGCTGAAAACTCTTCTAAACTGGTTAAGAGTTTTCTCTTGGTTAGACAGACCTCTAGAGAATTAGTCTATGGCCACTGGCATCCTTATGCATTTATGATTGTTCTGTCTTCCTGCAATTCCCTAAGAGAACAAACACTGATATACTGAAGCAGTCTGTTTTAACTACACAAACCCATTCTGGAAAAGACAGACTGACTGACTTTGAGGCAACAGCAGTTTCAAAAGATCTGGGATCTCAAGAGAATGAGGCATAGGTAGTTGTGTAAAGTAGGTTACTATAGAATCATAGAATGGTAAGGTTGGAAGGGACTTCAAGGATCATCTAGTTCCAACCCCCTGCCATAGGCAGGGACACCTCCCACTAGTACAGCTCACTCAAGGCCTCATCCAACCTGGCCTTGAACACCTCCAGGGAGGGAGCATCCACGACCTCCCTGGGCAACCTGTGCCAGTGCCTCACCACCCTTACTGTAAAGAACTTCCTCCTAACATCCAGTCTAAATCTCCCCTCTGCCAGTTCAAACCCATTGCCCCTTGTCCTGTCGTTGCAGGACCTTGTAAATAATCCTTCCCCAGCCTTCCTGTAGGCCCCCTTCAGATACTGGAAGGCTACTATCAGGTCCCCTCGAAGCCTCCTCTTCTCCAGGCTGCAGAGCCCCAACTCTCTCAGCCTGTCCTCATAGGAGAGCTGCTCCAGCCCTCTATACTCCTTTATTTCCACATGGAGAAACAAAGAGATACACAAACCCTTCCTATGGCAGTCGAACAAAATGTACTGTGGAAGTGACTAACCAACTGAAGGCACAGAAGCCCAAACCCTTGATGCTATTCTTTTAAACCAAATCAGCCATATTTTGCCCCATGACAACAACAATCACATCTATGAATCCCCACTGTACAATGTTGCCACAAAATTTTTTGCAGTATGTTCAGACATACCATGACTTCAACACAACAGAAACCTGGAAAAGATTGCAAGTAAGCTTACATGAAACAGCAACGTACACCAATACTGCTATTAAAAATAAACTGTCCATTGAAGATGCCATGTAGATAATCCCAAACACAAATACAGGCTGGGTGGTGAATGGCTGGAGAGCAGTCCTGAGGAAAAGGACCTTGGAGTCTGGGTTGATGAAAAGCTCAACATGAGCCTGCAGTGTGCCCAGACAGCAACTGAGTCCTGGGTTGCAGCAAGAGCAGTGTGGGCAGCAGGGCAAGGGAGGGGATTCTGCCCCTTTACTCTGCTCTTGTCAGACCCCATCTGGAGTCCTGTGTGCAGTTCTGGAGCCCTCAGCTGTTGGAGCGGGTCCAGAGGGCTGCAGCAGCTCTGCTATGAGGACAGGCTACAAGAGTTGGGGCTCTGCAGCCTGGAGAAGAGAAGGCTTCCAGGAGACCTTAGAGTAGCCTTCCAGTATCTGAAGGGGGCCTACAGGAAGGTTGGGGAGGGACTATTGACAAGGTCTTGCAACGACAGGACAAGGGGCAATGGGTTTAAACTGGCAGAGGGGAGATTTAGACTGGATGTTAGGAGGAAGTTCTTTGCAGTGAGGGTGGTGAGACACAGAAACAGGCTGCCCAGGGAGGTTGTGGCTGCTCCGTCCCTGGAGGGGTTCAAGGCCAGGGTGGAGGAGGCCTTGAGTGAGCTGTCCTAGTGGGAGGTGTCCCTGCCTATGGCAGGGGGTTGGAACTAGATGATCCTTGAGGTCCCTTCCAAGCTTACCATTCTATGATTCTATAACTGACCAGTGCACTGCTTGCTACCAAATCTGCAGGACATGCTATTTCTAAACCAGTCATGAAATGTGGTTAATATTGTAAATGTAATTATTGGAAGAAGACAAAAACCAAGATGCTTTTTTAAGCACTCAACACTTACGATCTGTTGCTATTTTTTCTGTTCCATCCAAAGGATTAATAATTCCAGGAATAAGTTCTCCAAATGATAAATGATCTATTCTATGAGAGAAGTTATAGGCTGAAAGACAACACAAAGGAATGAAATGACATTTTTAAGCCATGAGATGTGTATTCTTCTCAGAGAAAAAGATACACCTACCTCTCACATAAGCAAATAGCTTCTGAACTCCATAAATTAAATGTACAGAGGAAGAATAAGGCAATTACCACATTATGACACTGCATAATGTCTATTGCAAAGGTATTTAAGCTCTATAATACTATACACTTATGCTGACATAAATTCATGGGCAGATTTTTTGGAGGTTTAACCAACACTATGTTCATTTTTCACACTAAGTCACCCTTGCCTCACATTAAGTACAGTAGCAACATACATTTAGTATCTAGACTCATAACCTAGAAATGAAGTTTCTAAGGACAAAGATCGGAAGTTTTTAACCTTGTCAGAACAGTAAGGCTGTGGAGGGACTACTTAATAATAGTTAAATAATATTAATAATAGTGCAATATTATATTTAAAAGTATTATTGCTAATAGTATAGTATTATATTAATAAATAGTATACTGTTATATTTTATACTATCAAAATATATAATCTAAACAAATCACCTGCGTTTCCTTTACAGATAAAGCATAAAGACCTGATAGTAGCCTTCCAGTATCTGAAGGGGGCCTACAGGAAGGCTGGGGAGGGACTATTGACAAGGTCTTGCAATGACAGGACAAGGGGCAATGGGTTTAAACTGGCAGAGGGGAGATTTAGACTGGATGTTAGGAGAAAGCTGTTTGCAGTGAGGGTGGTGAGACACTGGCACAGGTTGCCCAGGGAGGTTGTGGATGCTCCCTCCCTGGAGGTGGTTCAAGGCCAGGTTGGATGAGGTCTTGAGTGAGCTGTACTAGTGGGAGGTGTCCCTGTCTATGGCAGGGGGTTGGAACTAGATGATCCTTGAGGTCCCTTCCCACCTTACCATTCTATGATTCTATGATTTTGCAAGAACTAGATACTTTGGAGTGAGATACAGAAATTTCATATTGTTATCTATGCTACAACAAAATACATTAGAGATTTCTGTGTTATCATTACTAGGGAAGCAATCTAAATATAATACTAACAGAAAAGGCACTATGAGTCATAACACTGCAAAAGAAGATTCTTCCACTTATGTTTTGATTCTTTAGAAAGGTCAAAACCACATCAAACCTCACAACCACAAGAGGGCTACTAGAAGGCTACCACCAAGGTCTACCACAAGACAAGCTGAAGAACTGCTCAAGTGATTAATGAAAACTTTACATAACCTATGCTAACATATGAATTAAGAAACCATTCCATTAGAGATGATAGGAAAAAACCAAACCAAACAAACTTACAATCATGGCTTACAAGGGCTGCCAAGTGTGCATGGCCTCGAGGGTGTGGTATTGCCCTAAAGAAAGCAAGGTATGTTTGATGAGTCCACAAACCACAATTTTCCTGAGCAAGGCTACACAGAAAAATTACCTCTTCCTCTCAATTTCAATAAATACTTATATATACATATATATATATATATACACACACATATACATACATATATATACATATACACATACATATATATACATATATACACACACACACAAAGCCTATATATGTTTAAATGACATTTTTATTATAGCTGGGTACAGATACCCTGAATGACAAAGAACATCAGATTCATGGTAACCCTCTTAAACAAAATTCATGTTTTGATTCGTTAGGAAGGTCAAAACCACATCAAGTCTCACAACCACAAGAGGGTTACTAGAAGGCTAGCACCAAGGTCTACCACAGGACAAGCTGAAGAACTGCTCAAGTGATTAATTGTGCTGGTTTGAGGCTAATTAGACTATTTTAATAGACAAAATTACACTCTAGGTTGTGAAAGGAAAACATCATGATGTCTACATCACTCATACACTTGCTGAAGAATTGCTTGGGAACAATAACCAAAACATCAGATAAGTCAGTCTCTGTCTGACTCTTGCTGGAACAGCAGCGTCTGGGGCCGTCTAGCAGCTTCTGGCTCTGGCTCCTCTGCTGATTAATCTTCACTAACCACTTTTCTTCTAACCCCCCCTGGCCGATCCTCCTAATTTACCTTGTGTGTAAGGCAAACCTTGGGGTAAGGTACAGGGGTGGGGAGAAGGTGGAAGGGTGGTTGGGAGCCCCTCCTGGGGTCTCTGATTTCTGGGAGGGGAGTTGTGTTTCTGTATTACCTTTAACTTGTATATCTCTGTAACTATTCCTGTCTATAGTGTATATCTCTGCTTGTACATTGTGCTGAGCTGTAACCAGACCTTCAGTCCTTAACTTCCAGCCAGCTGAGTTCTAGTCTGGGTCATTTTACAAAGTGTGGGGGGGTGGGGAACTCCCAAACCATCACATTAATGAAAACCTTCTTCTATGACTGAGCAAGTTAACCACACTCTGTATTTACTCCCTGGCCAAGCAAGTTAGTTTCAGGTCTGGACATCTGTTTGTAGATCTGTACAATGCAGAGGTTGGTCACAGTGTGAAGAATGGGGGGAAAAGCGCAGCCTCAGAAAGTCAAAACAGTCTCTGAAAAACACTTTATCCCTACCAGTCCAGTCAGTAATTCAGGAAACTTCCCCTGCTTAGCTAAGTTAAAATCATTACCAAATGCATGTATGTTTTGGACAAACAGAAGGTGGAGAAAGACAATCAGATCAGTCAAGACAGGACTACAATAAATGTCCAGGTTTTTTAGTACGGTACAAAGGCAGACAGTGAGAAAAGGGATTTTTAAAAACATATGAGAAGGAGAAACTTGGCAGAAATACAAATGCAATGATAAGCAAAAGAAAGCAAGGGAAAGCAAAAGATTATTCAGGGTTGCAGAATGAGAGACAGGGAAAGAGAAGCGATAGCTGTGTAGATGAAAAATAGCTCTGAAAAAGCTAAAGAAATTGGACATCTAAGGGTGAAACAGTGGAGGTACAAGACCAGAAAGTGACATTCAGAGATACATCCAAAGAGAGTAGCTGGGAATACACATGGATGAACCAGAAAATAGAGACTGTGGCTGAAAGCCAAGTAAGGACAACAGAGACTGAGGGCACAGAGGAAAGTTACACGTTTGTACGCAGCGTATGGAAGCTAATACGGTTGCCAAAGCATATCAGAAAGTGTCTGTGCAAATAAGGATGCTCTGGCATTTAACTCCCTAATTATGGCTCTGTAATGTTATCTCAGCACTGAAATGGCACAAATCTACACCCCATCCATATTAAGTGAACTGCACACTAAGGGGAGAATTTTGAACAGGCCCAAGGAATGGAGGCAACTACAAGCAGTCCACTCCACATCATACACTTACATAGGACTTCCTTTCAATACTTTTCATCCTGTAAGACATTGGAATTCCTAACCCCTACACCACTTGTAACAATGCAGTGCAAAGCATTGTTACAGTAACTTATGATGAACTCTGTTCTTAACTGTGCAAGAGAACAATACCACAGGGAAAATAACACCAACAGTCATTAACTCAGAAGTGGAAAGCACACACATGCATGCATGCACTGAATAGAATGTAGAATGGTTTTATTCTCAGGAAGCAAACAGAACATACTTGCCCACAGTTATGTGAAAATTCCCTGCCACTTTGTTGACATAGAGGTGACCATGAATTCTGCAAGCATCTGGAGACTGCAATGAATTATCTTCCCTGTTTAGAGAAAAACAACAAAAAGAGTACTTCAGAATATTCACTCTCTAACAGAAATAACAGCAGCACACTTCAGATTTCTTTTTCCCAAAACAAAGATACAGCATGACCATCTACCTCTCCTTATCATAAGCTTCTGGAATTACACCAGAGCTGGAGGAAGGGAGGGAACTAAGCTTTCAAACTTTTATTCAGAGATCTGATCTACAAGGTTTACTTATAATTCCTGACCATGGTATCAGGAAGTTTAAGACCTTAAGTTCTTTACAGTGAGTGTGGTGAGGCACTGGAACAGGTTGCCCAGGGAGATTGTGGCTGCTCCCTCCCTGGAGGTGTTCAAGGCCAGGTTGGAGGAGGCCTTGAGTGAGCTGTACTAGAGGGAGGTGTCCCTGCCTGTGGTAGGGGGTTGGAACTAGATGATCCTTGAGGTCCCTTCCAACCTTATCATTCTATGATTTTAAGTGCATCTTGCTGCCCTGAGGATTTTTTTTTTCAAGTTACTTCAACCAGAAATGGTTTGTCTGAAATTTTTTTTAATGCTACAATGAATGGAACAAAATACATCAGTCACATTAACAACAACGCGGCAAACATTTATTTTTCATGAAACCTTTCTCTCCACAGAATTTTTGGGATGTCAACAACACAGAAAGTTTTACAAAACTGCTCCTTAGAGGGAGAGGGAAAAAAATTCTGTTTTTAAAAACCATTGCAAGCTCCGCTCTTGTCAGATCCCACCTGGAGTACTGAGTGCAGTTCTGGAGCCCTCAGCACAGGAAGGACATGGAAGTGTTGGAGCGGGTCCAGAGGAGGGCCACAAAGATGCTCAGAGGGCTGCAGCAGCTCTGCTATGAGGACAGGCTGAGAGAGTTGGGGCTCTTCAGCCTGGAGAAGAGAAGGTTTCAAGGAGACCTGATAGTAGCCTTCCAGTATCTGAAGGGGGCCTACAGGAAGGCTGGGGAGGGACTATTGACAAGGTCTTGCAATGACAGGACAAGGGGCAATGGGTTTAAACTGGCAGAGGGGAGATTTAAACTGGATGTTAGGAGGAAGTTCTTTACAGTGAGGGTGGTGAGGCACAGAAACAGGTTGCCCAGGGCAGTTGTGGTTGCTCCCTCCCTGGAGGTCTTCAAGGCCAGGTTGGAGGAGTCCTTGAGTGAGCTGTGCTAGTGGGAGGTGTCCCTGCCTATGGCAGGGGGTTGGAACTAGATGAACCTTGAAGTCCCTTCCAACCTTACCGTTCCATGATTCTATAAATACCATACTGCAATACTCTTGTTTAGTATTGCTTTGGCATTACTAATTCACATTAAGAAGGAAGTCTCAGATAAAATGGAGATAAAAAGTTGTGTATACATACATGCATAAACACCTGGAAACCTTCTCCAGGTTGGCAACCCAACTTTTTCACACAACAGCAGCTCTTCAAAGCAAGTACCAAGTGTAAAATTTTTAAATGGAATAAAAAGCAGTAATGTCTTCTTTTTTCACAACTTCACCTTCTAGGGTAAGGGAGGGGGCAGGATGGTAACACTGTAATAAAATGTGAAGTCCACTTAAGGCAGGGGGAGGAGGGAATGATGACACAACATCCCAATTTTCCTTACCTTGGTGGTAATGCTGTGGAAGCACTTTTAAAAGCACTTTTGAAGATTACATCTTGAAGAGAGTGTTCTTCCTGCAGCCTACTCTGAATTAGCTGCAGCACCCTAGAGATTACACAGACGAGCATGAAACCAGTAAAACAAGAAGTTGACAATTAATTACCAGCTTCAGTTGCAGACTATAAATTGAGACGTTAGCAAGTTTCATGTCAGTATTAAAATGTTAAACTTTAGAGAATGGTGCTTTGTACAAAGCTTAAAGCTCTGGTGTTCACAGCAGTGTCTTATCAAAATACTGAAACTAGCCAGACTCCAAAACAACCTTCGGGTTCTATTACAAGATTATCAGTGTAACAAAGAGATACATAACCAAGCTGTGTGGCACAGTCGACTTGCTAGAGGGCAGGGATCCATCCAGAGGGACCTGGACAGGCTGGAGAGGTGGGCTCAAGCCAACCTCATGACATTCAATAAGGCCAAGTGGAAGGTCCTGCACCTGGGTAGGCACAATCCAAAGCACAACTCCAGGCTGGGTGGGGAATGGTTGAGAACAGCCCTGAGGAAAAGGACCTGGGGGTCTGGGTTGATGAAAAGCTCAACATGAGCCTGCAGTGTGAGTGCAGCCCAGACAGCAACCAAGTCCTGAGCTGCATCTAGAGCAGTGTGGGCAGCAGGGCAAGGGAGGGGATTCTGCCCCTTTGCTCTGCTCTTGTCAGACCCCATCTGGAGTCCTGTGTGCAGTTCTGGAGCCCTCAGCACAGGAAGGACATGGAAGTGTTGGAGCGGGTCCAGAGGAGGACCACAAAGATGATCAGAGGGCTGCAGCAGCTCTGCTATGAGGACAGGCTGAGAGAGTTGGGGCTCTGCAGCCTGGAGAAGAGAAGGCTTCCAGGAGACCTTAGAGTAGCCTTCCAGTATCTGAAGGGGGCCTACAGGAAGGTTGGGGAGGGACTATTGACAAGGTCTTGCAATGACAGGACAAGGGGCAATGGGTTTAAACTGGCAGAGGGGAGATTTCAAGTGAATGTTAGGAGGAAGTTCTTTGCGGTGAGGGTGGTGAGACACTGGCACAGGCTGCCCAGGGAGGTTGTGGCTGCTCCCTCCCTGGAGGTGTTCAAGGCCAGGCTGGAGGAGGCCTTGAGTGAGCTGTACTAGTGGGAGGTGTCCCTGCCTATGGCAGGGGGTTGGAACTAGATGATCCTTGAGGTCCCTTCCAACCTTGCCATTCTATGACTCTATTCCAGTGTAAATGGTGTGTCAGTTCAGTTATATTTAAGATTTAAATGCATCTGCTTCCACAAGAACATGCCCATTTGTTGCTTTGGTTCAGCTTTTACATTTAGATACCACCTGTGTAACACATCCAAACCCATAATTTAGATTTGTGCTACCACACAGAGGTTTGAAAATACATTGAACAATTGCATACACCTTGGTTTGCAACTGCACAACCCAAATTCCACAAAGAAGTACAAAGCCATTTTTTCCCATAACAGATATTTCAAATCACAAGAAAATAAAGTATGTTCTCACAGGTTTGTATTCTCATATTAAAAGTAGAAGCTGTTGGACCAAAGACAGTTCTGTCATGTGACTCTGGTGTACCTCAAAGTCACCTCCAGTACAAACCCTAAGCATGCTGCTCAGTGCTTTACCTTTGCCATTCTTTTTGTTGTGGGCTGAGATCAAATACTACCTGAAACAAAAACAGAGCATCTATGAAAACATGCAGGAAGAAGTCCCATCCATGAAACTCAAAAGAGAGAAGGTATGTGGCATAACAATCAGCTTCACACTTGGTGCCATACACTGGAGTTTATGAAAAGACTTTGCACTTTAAGTAACATATTTACTGTTTGTGTATGGAAATTTCTAGTTCTTCCTCCACAGAATTATTCACTTGTTTGTATTTATAACTTCAGCAGTTATAACTTTCAAGGGTGACAGGGCATTGAGTTGGGGCTCTTCAGCCTGGAGAAGAGAAGGCTTTGAGGGGACCTGATAGTAGCCTTCCAGTATCTGAAGGGGGCTTACAGGAAGGCTGGGGAAGGATTATTTACAAGGTCCTGCAATGACAGGACAAGGGGCAATGGGCTTAAACTGGCAGAGGGGAGATTTAGACTGGATGTTAGGAGGAAGTTCTTTACAGTGAGGGTGGTGAGGCACTGGAACAGGTTGCCCAGGGAGGTTGTGGATGCTCCCTCCCTGGATGTGTTCAAGGCCAGATTGGATGAGGCCTTGAGTGAGCTGTACTAGTGGGAGGTGTCCCTGCCTGTGGCAGGGGGTTGGAACTAGATGATCCTTGAGGTCCCTTCCAACCTTACCATTCTATGATTCTATGAGTGCTTCTGAGCTACCACACCTTCTATACTTCAACCAGTACAAGAATTTAAGAATTTCACCTATAGTATCTATCTACACTTCAAATTCAAATCTAAGCATTGTTGACAGTGACAGTAAATCTAACTGCAATCAGTTTTCAAGCACATCCAGAGCTCCAGCCAAAACAAATCAAGCACAAGTAGTTTTGTCTTCCTAAGTTTATAATCACTAGGACAACTTGTAGCATGCAGCAGCTACAGCACCAGACAAATAACTGTCCAGACAAAAAGAAAGGGAATGTTCTGAGAAGAACAAAGCTCCTGCCCCTTCCTGAGAGAGTCCTTTCCTTTGGTCATCTCCTCCTGCTCACACATCAGTAGGAATTTGGACAAAACAGTTCTATTTTTTTTAAATGATTCACTTATTGGAGGATGTAATAATTTTAGCAGGAAGTTACATTCTCCACAGGCTTTCTGTACATGATAAATTATTTTCACACAGAAGAATTACCTCAAAGTTTATTGTATTATACAAGGACAAGCACTTCAAATGCATAGGTGTACACAGTTCCAAAGAACTTCAGTTCACAATGCAGAAATTAAAAGCATACTCGCTTAACTTACAATGTTTAATGTCATTCCATATTATATCACGGTGATTTCCTACCCCTTTTTAGCATCAGAGTATTATTCTAGTTAAAATGCAGTTAGGAGAGCTCTGGTAGTTTTCCTTGCTTATCAAACACTGTGCATTTTCCCCTATAATTTGCACATGTAAAACTAATTACTGTAGAAATCACTAATGTGTTAAAAAGCACTGATAATGGGAATCTACTCTGTTCTGCTGTATTTGCAGAGTGTGACACACAGATTCCTCAATGGTAGCCTTTTTCCCCAGCAGATTCCTGAGATAACTGACTGCAGACCTCACTCAAGGATCAGACAAAAGCTATGAATCAACTTACTGGTTCATAGATTAGCCCATCTGCAGAGGCAACCATGGTTTCTGCTAAATCCAAAACATCAGCCCCCACGTCTATTTTAAACAGGGAGAAAAGTATTAAGAGTCATACAAACAAGAACCATCAACAAACATGTTCAAGTTGACATTAAGTTTCACAGTACAGCAGTAAAATTTTAGTTACTGTTTCCTTGTTAACAAAATCAAAATAAAAGACCTATCTGGATAGAAGTAGATTACTGGGAGGGAAGGAGAAACGACAGAATCCTGCTTTTCAATCTATCATATTAGAATATCATCAACAGATGCACAGTGACCAGAAACAAACTTTCCAGATTAACAGTACCTTCTCACTGATGTAACACTTTCAGAGATGTTGTATGAACCACACATATAAGTTTTCTAGACTCTCCTATGCATGATTTTTTCCTATTCAGAAGCACAGAATTCAAAACAGAACTAATCAAAAGAGAGGAGGGAGTTTTCTTCCTCAAATTAAAAAAAGAAATTAAAATCTGAAGCTAAGTTTTTTAATGCTCAATGGAAGATAACTGGAAAAAGAAGACTCATTTTCAGAGTTAAAAAGACACAACTTGTGAATCAATATTCATGAGACAAACACAAATTATATGGTAGTGATGTATCATTCAATTAATACAAGGTTTAACTCAGCCCCAAAAATGTAAATCTTTTAGATTTGCTTGCATTCCTGTTAGAAGTAATACTCTCTGTCAGTTCAGCACAACCAAAAATCAGTCCATACAAATAATGGTTCATAACCTAAACAATGTCAAAAGGATGGTAAGCATCCTTCCAACAGGAAGGCATCCATATATTTGCACATCAGGAGGATGAAACCACCTGGTGATTCCAGTATTGCTAAACAACAGATCTAGCTCATCACAGTTGTGATAAATTCCTGCTGCTGACTAGTACTTCACAATGAGCTTTTAGAATATTCCAGCTAGAGAAGGATTGGGACAGCATCTTTTCTTTTTTATTTTTTTTCATGACAGAAGTTCTGCAAGATCCATAAATACTTTTCTTCACAACTCCTACCAACTCTTTCAGTGAGTCATATGCCATCAGCATTACTACATACCATCAATATTCAGAAGAAACCTCACTGCTAGAATATTCTGAACAATATCCAACTATATTGCAAGCAAATCCAGACTCTGAAAAGCCTTTTAAAGTGTTTCAAAACTTTCACTGATGGAATACTTACACTGACACCTCATGGCAACCGTAATATCAATATTGATTCTTAACTTACTGGAAAGAAAACAAAACAAAAAAATCTCATTAAGTAACACAGAGTACAGGTCTCAAGAGATATGTTATTAAAATTATAGAATCATAGAATGGAATGGTTGGAAGGGACCTCAAGGATCATCTAGTTCCAACCCCCTGCCATAGGCAGGGACACCTCCCACTAGTACAGGTTACTCAAGGCCTCCTCCAACCTGGCCTTGAATGCCTCCAGGGAGGGAGTAGCCACAACCTCCCTGGGCAGCCTGTGCCAGTGTCTCACCACTCTCACTGGAAAGAACTTCCTCCTAACATCCAGTCTAAATCTTCCCTCTGACAGTTTGAACCTACTGCCCCTAGTCCTGTCATTGCAAATTCTCTGATTGCTTGCAGAAACAGTCAAATAAAACTCACGCTGACAAGCATAAACTTAAGCAGTTTAAAATTTGAGTGAATAAAGATGGATTTTTAAATTATTAAAACACTGATGACCACTCTGACAAAGCATCAGATTTCCCTGTTGAATTTTACTATGAAAAGTCTAACAGATTTCTTTAAAATATTACTAGCCCAAGAGACTTTGACACAAATACAACGGCGCAATAAATCCCACAAAATGCAGTAGATCACAACAATGCAGGAGTTACAAATTTGAAACAGTAAATGTTTGAACACCTTCCTCCTGTATTTTCCTTAAGACAGGCCACTGTATTTCCAGGCCTAACCAGAATTCCTCAGGACAGAGATATCCTGGATTCAACTGAGTTGTTAACGCTAGCTCCCAGAAAGTGCTGCCAACAGTAAGGATTGTTGCACTGCTTCTGGAAAAGTTCTTTTCTCAAAAACATTCCCATATTATAATAGCAAAATGCTATGGCCAGGTCTTTATTCCATTCTCCCATTCAGGAGAAAAAAAAACAAAACAAGCATGCCAAGAAATTCCATCACACCAGAAGTCTGCCTGTGTGGCATTCCCCCATACTCTGGGCATCTGCTATCAGATTTCATGTTAGTTTCACAGAAATCATCTGAAACAGGAGGAGGTTGCTTTCTTCTCTCAGGCAAACGGCACCAGAACAAGAGGACACAGTCTCAAGCTGTGCCAGGGGAAGTTTAGGTTGTAGGTGAGGAGAAAGTTCTTGCCTGAGAGAGTCATTGGCTACTGGAATGGGCTGCCCAGGGAGGTGGTGGAGTCACCGTCCCTGGAGGTGTTCAAGGCGGGTTTGGACGTGGCACTTGGTGCCATGGTCTAATCTTGAGGTCTGTGGTTAACAGGTTGGACTTGATGACCTTTGAGGTCCCTTCCAACCTTGGTAATACTGTGATACTGTGAATAAATTCCCCTCACTACAGTCACAGTCCTACCATCTCCAGGTGATTCTTCTGGGAACTCCTCTGACCACAGACAGATCACAGAAAGGGTTCAACACTGGCCCAACTAGGAATCAGATACAGCCAGGAGACAAGAGACAAGCATTGATCTTGGAGGTCTCTTCCAACCTGTTTGATTCTATGATTCTAATACTCATCTCCACTGGTTTGAACTGTCATAGAAATGCAGGCTGAGTGATTAGCCCACTGGAAAACCTGCAGCAGGGTAACTGGATCCAACCACTGGATTCTTCTTCCTGTGCTACAGCTTCACTAGGGAAATAATCTACTTTAGCAAAGACCTAAATGTGAAACTCCCATTTGTCTGAATGGTTTTACTCTAACTTGAGGTTTTGATGCTTCTCTGTTTAATACCTCATTTTTTTTTTTTTTCATTAGAGTAGCCTTTGATATTTCTGATATGCAAGACACTCAACTAACTAGTCAAGCAGCTTTTAAAGTTACTGCCATTCCAGATGCAAGACATCCACATTAGCAGCAGGTGTTGATCTGTTGGAGGGTAGGAGAGCTCTGCAGTGGGACGTGGACAAGCTGGATGGGTGGGCAGACCCGATGGGATGAGATTTAACAAGGTTAAGTGCAGGGTTCTACACTTTGGCCAAAATAACCCCAAGTAGCACTACAGGCTGGGGACAGAATGGCTGGAGAGTAGCCAGGCAGAAAGGGACGTGGGGGGACTGGTAGAGAGGAGCTGAACATGAGCCAGCAGTGTGCCCAGGTGGGCAGGAGAGCCAATGGCATCCTGGCCTGGATTAGGAACAGTGTGGCCAGCAGGACAAGGAAGGTTATTCTGCCCCTGGACTCAGCACTGGTCAGACCACACCTTGAGTGCTGTGTCCAGTTCTGGGCCCCTCAATTCAAGAGACATATTGAGGTACTGGAACATGTCCAGAGAAGGGCAATGAAGCTGGTGAGGGGCCTGAAGCACAGCCCTGTGAGGAGAGGTTGAGGGAGCTGGGGGTGTGCAGCCTGCAGAAGTGCAGGTTCAGGAATGATCTCATTGCTGTCTACAACTACCTGAAAGGAGGTTGTAGTCAGGTGGGGTTGGTCTCTTCTCCCAGGCAAGCAGCAACAGAATGAGGGGACAGAGTATCAAGTTGTGCTGGGGGACGTCTAGGCTGGATATTAGGAGGAAGCTGTTCACAGAGAGAGTGATTGGCATTGGAATGGGCTGCCCAGGGAGGTGGTGGAGTTGCTGTCCCTAGAGGTGTTCAAGAAAAGAGTGGATGAGGCACTTAGTGCCGTGGTCTAGTTGATTGGCACGGGCTGGGTGCTATGTTGGACTGGATGATCTTGGAGGTCTCTTCCAACCTGGTTGATCCTACGATTCTATGATTTAAAGGTGTTCAGTGCACAGAATCTCCATTAATCTCACATGGATGTACAGGTGTCTGACCTCAGGAAGGAAAGCAAAACCAATGCAGACAAGCACATGTATCTTCAGCTGATTCTCGAGGCTGTAACCACAGACAAGATCACTAGCAGTCTTGACATGATGCAATCAAAGTTCTGAGTGCTTGTTTCACCTCCAACAGCAGAGAGTAAAATGGCAACATACTAACTGTACAAACTAGAGTGAGCATCATGCACAGGTGGTAGGCTTATCTGCAGTTACATACTACAGTGGCATCTGAAGTGCCAGCAAGTGATTCTTCAGAGGACTCCACCAATAAATCTACACTATTTTGACTTCTTCATTGCAGAAATCTCTATTTCTTTTCTTCACAGGCTCCAGAAAAGAACCCAAATCAATCAACACAAGGAAAATCAAGTCCTTTCACTTCATTTTTCATTTCAATCACAAATTGCTTGCAAGTCACTCAAACATTTTAAATCTACTCTGTATTAAAATGCAGACAACTTTAAGAAGAATTACAATGAATAAAAATTACCTAGTAAAATCCTTGTCTACTTCATATTCATATTTCATCCATGTGTCTTGATACACCATGAACTCCATTATAGTCAGGAAAGCTATCGTTGTAAATGCTATCAGAGAAACTGAGTGGTCAAAAGGAAAAAAGAAATACATTTAGATTGTGAGAATTGTAATTCAGAAACTGAAGCAAAAGAAACTCTGACACTGCAGAATCTGAACTTTACTAGTACAATAGTAGTATCTTTGATTTGTACATCCATAAGCTGTTCTTAGAAAAAAATATTTCCATATCTACAGCGTTTGCTTTTACACAGGAAAAGAACAAGCATCAAGAAAGAACATTTTACATTAAGTACTGCCAAACAATAGAATGATGGAGAGGTGGTGAAATCCCTACACAGAAGGTTTATGAACAGGCTAGATCCTCCTCCACATATAAAACAAATTGCCCACAAAGCATTGCCAGGGACAATCTAGGCAAACTCCCATCTTAAACTCAAGCATGAAAGAAGGTACACCTTGAAGTCCCTTCAAGCCTCCATTTGTCTATGATCTAAGCTTTTATAACAATTTTTTTAGATCTAGTTTTACAGCCAAGAAGCTAGCAGACAAGAGAAATAATATACTGTCCAGTTAGGAAGAGGTGTCCTTATTACTTTTTCATAGCTGCAGGGCAGGTCTCCCACTCCAATACTAGGAAAACTTTTCCTCTGGCATTCGGCAACATGTAGCTCTCCATTTTATCAACAGTTAAATAAGAGAAGAACTCATCTGAAGTTATTTTTAGGAAGAAAACTAATTGGTACATTTTAATGATACATGCACCTCACTGATCTCCAAAGCAACCTGTTCATCTCACTTGCAAAGTTGTACAATGTAAAATGAAAATAATTCTGCTGCATGCAGCCAGACACACAGGAACAGATGCACCTGCTTCACCCCTTCATTAAATCATGACTTTTGTTAAGTTGGGAAAAAAAAAAAAAAATCAGTTATGGACCACAGCAGTGATTTGCAAAGCGTATTGACAACCTGTGTCTTCCACTTGCATTCTGTGGAGTACTTATATGGAGTCTGTGAAAAGCAACTTGAGAAAAAACAAGCACATTGTCAACAGGTTTCAACTCACTACAGTGGTCCATACTCTAGAGGTGGCAGCAGGGACATAAAAGGTTTGTCCTATGGATTCATAACAGAAACCATTGGCTGCAGCAGCGATCAGCAACATTTCCAGTTCCAGTTTTCAAATGAAGCCATGTAGTGACCATACATATGAAAACCTTCACATTAATGCATTCTGTGAGAGCAGATCAGTTAACTATTCTGGCTATCAATTTCCCTCTGGAGCCTATAGGCCACAATCAACATACCTATGCAATAGGAAAGCTGGAGTCATACTGTCTATCCAAAGACATAAGGAAGCAAGTAGAATCATCTACACTGAGCAAAGCTATTTGTGGATCTGAATAGATCCACTTGCAGAATTTCCAAAGACAGATCCCCTTTTCTAAAGGCACTCTCAGCCACAGAGCTGGGGTTTCAGCCTCTTTTAGAGGCCAGTACTTACTTCTTTTGCAACAGGTTTGAAAGTGCTGAAAGACTAAGAGAGTCTGGGTACATTTTGCATCTCTGTCATACCAGGAAGTAAGCCTAGCACTATAAACCTGAATGTAATAGGAATACTGTAATTGGATTTTATAATAGCAAAGAATATATTGTCATTTATAAGGTTACTGAGATAGATTAAAGAATGTTAAAGTAACTTATACTAATGAGAAATGTTTGGGGCACTCTTCAACAAAGTAGAGCTCTCATGGTGCTATACTACCAAAAAAAAAAAAAAAGAAGAAATTTAAAGGGTTTTTTTCTAACTTATAAAAAACCAACTTGCTTTCTCAGGAAGTCCACTAACATTAACAGAGTTATTTAATCAGCTCTTACAAATGCACCATAATCATTTAATTATTAACAATGCAATTCAAGAAACACAGCAAAGTGATACAGATCCTTGTGATGTTTACTTCGATGCTATGAGTGGCATAATAACTTTAAAGGCTTATCTGTAGACTGCAATTGCTCCTTGTACTTTTTACTGAACTTAGTTTCAGACAATCACATGAGAGTTTTTTTGGGTCTCCATTTTGAACTAACCACTAGCAGATTTCTCTCTAACTGCAAGCAATTCCAATAGCCCACTAGACCATGTCACTATTGCCAGATCAGGCTACCTCCAACCCAACCCACCTTTTTTTGTTCAGATACCTACACAAAAGGTAATTCTTACAGGTACAGCTTTTTGAGAGAAGATCAAGAGACTACTAAGGGCAGTACAAGCACATGCTCTGAAGAGTTTAATTCTTCAGAGGGCTTTCTTTATTCTTAAAATCAATCACATCTCCAAGGCAAAAAGCAATAGAAATCTGCTCTTCATCTCAATGCTTAATTCAGCCAGCTCTTAGATACCTCTGGATAATGTCTTTTATCTTCTAAGAAAGTGGTGTTGAACCCCACTTGCATTTCAGCTGATGCCGACAGGGTCTCACCCAAAAACCTGGCACTGAAACAAGGAGTTCATGAGACAACAAATGAGAAAGTTTTGTTACAGCCACAGCCTTGAATCAGGGCACATTCATTTGCAATTGGTTGTTAAGTTTTCACAGTGAATCTGTACACTGGTTTGAGTCTCAACAATTCAACACAAAAAATCTCCCTCAGGATGAGTGAAGAATATATCTCTTTGGATAAGATACTATGTCTTTACTTGAGGGGAATGAGCTCTGTCAGTCCCTAAAAGAAACCAGAAATGAGTGTTGGTTCACTTCAAATGAACACAAGTGCCTGTCTTCCTCTTGTTGAAGCTTCTATTCCCAGAGCACGCCAAACTTCTCAATAAGGCCTACCTGTGCCTCCGCTGGCTGAAGTCTCCACATAGCTTTCAGGAACCTTTGGAAAGGCATCCAATTCTTTCATCAAATTCAAGGTTTTCTTCCGATTCAGCCGCCTCATCTTCAGAACACTCCTCCACCTCCTCCTTCATATATTCCCTCTGTTTTGGCAACAAATCATTGTGATTAAAAGATGCAAACAATATCACTCAAACCAACTGGCTATAATAATACAGCAGTTAAAATCTGAGAAATACATCTTCAAGAAATACATTACAGACAACTGGCTAGAACTGGCTGGTCATTTTCCCTTCAAGCAAACTTATAAAATCAGCCTGGACACCGCTGCTTACATTCCAGTCACATCCAGCACATTCACCATTTAATTACTATGATTAATTTATTTCTCAATTAATTTTTTTTTGTTATTGGATATAGTTAATTTTAAATTAACGAAACAAAACTCAGTCCTAAAGTAAGATTGCTGAACAGACCTGACAATGCATGGAAGCCACTGATTCAGCTGGGAATATCTAATAGGTTTCTATACAGTTTTAGAATGTTATGGTCATAGTACAAATAGCATCATTTTCCTCTAGAGAAAAGCCTCCCAAAGCAAATTAAGCATCAAATCCTAGCTCCACCCTTTAGAATCCTTTTTGTCCATGACAGGACCTCTGCTCCCCTTGTAGTTATAATAATAGATAATAAATCAGGCAGCAGGGTTTGGAGAAAAGCAACCTGCCCAAGAAATACTGTCTTAACTATTTCCAAACCATGCAAATACGCTCAGAACCCAGTCCCACCAATACACTGCATGTTTTAACAAGCTGGCACTACTATTTTCCTCCTGAGGAAACACTGCACTTTGCCCAGCATTTCTGAAGCTACAAAAAACATCCTGCATTGACTTTAAAAAGGGGATGATAACATGACATTCTCACAATGAAGTCAATAAGGCAAGCAAGATAGCCTACGCTGCCACCATGCAAGATACTCCTCATCAGCATCATGTAGAAAAATTTATTAGGTGATCTGCCCTCTTTCAAGAGCACATCAAGTTTCCAGCGTGTCCTAGTGAAATTACTCAAAAGCTGTTCCCTCCTCTGCCCCCCTCCCCGGTACTGAGCAGGCTGCATACTGTGCAGTACTAAAGCCATACGCATTACTTAGAGTTCATATGTCAAGAATCACTACCTATGTCTGCAATTTCCTCACTACACAAATAGGCAGCAAGCCTTACAGAGAAGATACAAACTCTGCCTCCGGTGGGAGCATCAGTCAAATCAGCCTTCACAGCCCAAAAGAATGATTCTGCATGGGGCTGAAGGTTCAAAGTAACCACAGTTAATGTGGGCAAACAGAGTGGATGAGAGAATAGAAATTTGGTTATACAGGATCAAATAGGATTTTTTTTTTTAAATTTAAAAAAAGAGAAGCAAAGTCCTGCCCTTACTGTACTATATGATTGTCTCTTAAAGAACTATCTCAGCTACACTCGGAGTAACTTAAGGAAAAGTTTGAAAACTTTGGAGCACAGATATGGCAAAGTAGCTGCTTGGACACGGCGACTGAAGGTACAGCAATCATTAGCACAGAGAAAACATGAGACTGGATTGCCTAAGATCCCTCATCGACTGCAATGAAGCCAACTCAGCACCGCTGTATTTTGTTGTGTCTTCTCTGCTATCACATGTATAGAAGCACGCCCTAAAGAGGTACAAGCTAAACCCGGATAACATGAGTACTCTACTAAGAAACTTTGTAAATCATCCTGCATCAGAAAGTATGCAGAATTTTGTAATCTAACTAGAACTATCCGATTAGTTCATTAGTTTCTTTAATCCCACATACAGACTCCCTTTCCATTACAAGCAAGTCAGATATTCGATACCTTTCCCTCTGCCCATCTCAGTGCACACGCTTCAGAAACACCGAGTATACAATTCACTACACAAGTAACACTATGATGAACCCAAGAGGCAACAGCGTTAAAAATAAACAAATAAATAATTACGAGTTGTTTGTGGGTTGTTTTTTTTTTTAAAAAAAAAAAGACACTCCAGCCCAGAGTGCCCGCTTGAAGCTACCGCAGCCCAGACCCCATCTGAGAGGTTCACGTAGTTTTCGCTTACTAGGAAAACTTAGAATAAGAAGCCGTTACCGGTGCCGGTGCGACTGAACTCACATCCACGATGCAGACCCACAGCTAAATTCCCCGCGGGGGTCTCGCACCCAGCCCCGACCCCGGCGCGGCTGCACATGCCGAGGGAGGCCCAGGGAGGCTGCCAGCAGCGCGGTGCCCACGCAAATGTAAGAGCCCCGGGGCTTCTGGCCGCCGCGGCTGCGCGGAGACGGGCGCAGGCCAGCAGCCAGGCACCAGGCAACCGTGGGACGGGGACAGGCCGCGCCGGCCGCCTCGCCTCCGCCCACCCCTACCTCTTGCTTCTCTCGCCGTTACCCAGCGCCGCGGGCGAGGCCGGAGGAAGAAGGGGAGCAGCAGCGCCTTGCTCGGCACCCGCTTCGCTGACCATGGCAGACCGCGAGTAGTCTCAGGCGGGCTCGCTTCGCTCCACCACCGACGCCCGGCAGCGGCGGCAAGCACAGGCCGATGGGAGTGTGAGCCGCGGTAGCGGCGGCGGCGCCCCGCCTGCACGCATGCTCGCTGCTCCGCGGTCATGCGCCGCCCGCCGCCGCGGCCCTGGGCAGCGTTAGCCCTGGGGAGCCCAAGCTGCTACCGGGGGGCTTTGGCGAGTGGGAAGGAATAAGCCAAAGTAATAATAATAAGCCCTCCCGCACTGAGGGGAGCGGCGGCTGTCACCGTAACGGGAGGCGGTGCGCCGGGACCCCTTGCTGCCGACCCCGGCTGAAGAGTGGAGCCAAAGATCGGGTGCGGGAGCAGCGCCCGCCGAAGCCGTACTAAGTCACGTAGCCCGTGGCATAGAGACTGCACTGCCAGTCCGCTCTGCGGAGCTCCCTGCGCAGACCCTGCGGGTGTCCTGGGCTCTTGGGCGGTGCTGCTGTCTGCAGCGCTGGGGTCCAACGCCACCAGCACAGCCATAGGCACTCGGAATGTAGAACTGCAAAGAGGGGAAAACAGATACCGGCAAGAATTTGCGAAGCTTCGATTTGGTGACCGATGGTATGAAGCGAAGTATATTGAGCATCTTCAAAAGCAAACCGGAAAAACACTATAACCTATATTGCAGCGACAATAACTGTTTTAGACGCAATGGGTGTATAAAAGGCAATGTTTGAAAAGAAGCAACATCTCTATGAGGGAAAAGCCTTTAAAACAGTGGGCTATAATAGTGGGGAAAAAGATTTCAAGGTCACAAGCCAGGCTTTAGACTGGAAGTTAGAAAACAGGAGTCATTTATGCCTAAAATTTGAGAAAAACTTCTGGCAGAGCTCATAAAAAGTCACTGCCTTATCCCTAGTAACAGCAATGCTAGTTTATCGCCTAATTTCTTCCTTACAAGTGCAGCAATCCATGCGCCTGTGTGCTGGTGTGCCCTGTAGTCTCTACAACTGTGCTGCCACTACTAGACTCAGAAAATCTCTTCTCATAGGGTCACACTGTGCTACCGCCACCATGTGTACAAGTTCGGGAGTAACTGAGTCAACTTGACATCTCCCTACCTCCTACCTTTTGGAAGAGGAGCCTTCCAAAATCTCTTGGGAAGTACTAACATCTTACATGACATCAAAATTATCCAGAGATAAGTGTTCCAGGTTAAGGGGAAAAAAAATAATATATATATATATACATTACACCAAACACATATATTCATAAATCACAAAAGAGATGAAAGGTTCCAGTAATTTCGATAATGAAGCAAGTAAATAAAACCCACACCCCAGAAGCAGAGTTTGTTTTCACAGCATTAATGCAGAGTTACTCTTAATGACTTGGAGGAAAGAGTAGACCTGTGCCAAGAGTCTTCCAAGTAGTATGTTGGAGTATATAAAATTTGTAAAAATAAAAACTTTGGGTATCTACAGCATTTGAGAATAAAAAGAACCTGTAAAGGAGAAAGTAGTATGAACAGATTCAAAGAATGGTTTTTAGGGCTAGTCAGACTGGAGGTTTCAAGAAGGGTAAGAAGAGACAGCAACACACCAACGTTCTCAATGAATTCTGATCAGTCTGTTCTGATAATTTTGGCAAGCATTAACAACTGGATCAGAAAAAAAAAAAAAAAGAGTGGAAGAATTATACCACGAGAGTTACATAATCAGGTTGAAAATACATTTATCAGTACATTTGTTCCTTCATCTCACAAACGGCAGGCAGCTTTAGCTCTTACAGCTCTTCAGCACTTAAAGCTCTTATATTGACATGCCAATGGTCGTAGAGTGTAATTCAGCAGCCAGAGATTTTGCTGTCTAAGCCCTATTTTCCCTTGAAATGCTCTCAGCACTGGAAAGAGCAACAGATCTGGTTATTAACTGTGCATCAGAGATGCTCAACAGCTGTTCTCACAGGCTATGAACTAAAGCAATCCAATCTGCTTACAAAGAGTTTTGGTATCAGTGCTCAGTGTTGCATTGTGGTGCTTCTTACAGGACAGAAGTGCCATGGGACAAAACTGCAGCTTTGCACCTTTATCTTTAACTACAGATATCTCTATAAGACTTTATGAGGGTAAACGCAGTCAACATTTTTCAGAATTTAAGAATAGAGAAAATTATACAGTGATAACATTTGGCATTACACCAACGCTATATATTCAACTCTACTCGCTAAAGCAATGTTAACAGTGATGATACTGCATCTAACAAATAGCATACTATTCCACTTTAAGCTCTGCTCCTCTCCTTATGCTCCTTCATGCAAGTTTTCTGCTCTCCTGATGACACCTCAGTGGTGGCAGCCTGTAAGTATCTGCCGGATTACCTTCAGGAGCCTGAAGGGATAGAGGAAGTCCAGTTGTTGCATGCAGGCCATGCAGGTGAGACAAGGGGCAGCCCTCCAGCTGCTGCTTTACACACACTTGTTTCACCATGGTATTTAAGAAGATCCCAAGGCAGTCATTTATGTAAAAATGCAACTGC
Source organism: Eubucco bourcierii (assembly GCA_013396675.1). Classification (NCBI taxonomy): domain Eukaryota; kingdom Metazoa; phylum Chordata; class Aves; order Piciformes; family Ramphastidae; genus Eubucco; species Eubucco bourcierii. The sequence goes on from VWZE01018349.1 coordinate 62,874, forward strand.
CTGGCCAAAATGAAATATAAAAACCAAACCAAATCAGCACTTCCTAACAGTGGTGATTTATAAAACACCTCAATGTGCGCAAAGACGGGAAATCCACATTAAATGTCTCATATCTGTACAGATCAGTCTGTTCTGAACCATAAATGAGACAGAAAATTAAAAATAACCCCTGGTAAAATTAGACTATGAAGCACATTTGATATTGAAATCACTAACAGAGAAGGTAGCAGTTCAAACAAGGAGCAAGCATAAACGTGGACAGATTCCCCACCCCTACATTAACATACTTCTCTTAACATGCTGGAAACCGTATGCAAGATGCACACAATTTAAAAGCTTGCTAAAGCATTTCAAGATTAAACCCAAGCCCCTATTGTTTGCAGCTGTTGCCGTCGCCTGCAGAAGCGGTTCAGGGAGGCTGAAAAAGCTCTTTGAAAGTGCGAGAGAAATGGGCAATGGGAGCAGCGCTGATGGAATCAGTCGCCCCACGGCCGGCAGTGCCCGGGGGCGGGGATGGAAGCAGCGTGGACAGGATGAGGCAAGACAGACAGGAGGGGGAAGGCAGGTAGCAACCACTTTACCAGCATGTGAAGGCATCAAGGTGGCATTGAGGAAAGAGGAGGAGGAGGAGGAAGCACAGGTGCAGAAAAGTAAATATGGTGATGAGAGGGTGGGAGTGGCTGGAAAGGGGGCGGAGGGGAAGAAAGTAAGGCTTAGGGTCCCATTAGGGGGCGGGTTGGAGGGCCTGGGAGAGGGTAGATGGGCGCGGGGGGAAGGCGGGACAGCGACAGGCGGCTGTAGGAGAAAGCGGGTTCCGCAACAGCTGCCGGACGCCATCGAGCGGCGATGGCGGCGGGAGAACTCCTCGGCCAATCGGAAGGAACCACGCTCGCCGGAACCGGGGAGCTGAGGCGGCTGGAAGGGGCCCTTGCCGTGCCCGCCCTGCCCTTGCCGGACGCTTCGGGACGCAAGACGCTGCTGTGCCGCGGAGCTGCGCTGCCGGTTGCCCACGTCTTTCGCGTGCTGTAATCACACAGAATGATAGGGGTTGGAGGGGAGTCGAGTCCAACTCCCTGCCAGAGCAGGATTACCTAAATCAGATCACAAGGTGTTAGGTGAACCGCGGGGCCGCCGCTCACCGCTGTTTTACCTCAGGGGTGAAATCCGTTGTGCCTGACATCTGCCCCTCAGGTGGTGTCGCTGCTTAATCACTGGAGGCTTGCCGCGGTTTATACGTCCCCCACTTTAGCAAATGCTTAGTTACAGAGACACAGATTGCCACACGCCCGTGCCGGTCAGGCCAGTAGCGGCCGTCCAGGCGTGAGGTCCGGGTCAGGCCTCACCATTGCTGAGTACAGGGGCATGATCACCTCCCTGCTCCTGCTGACCACAGCGTTTCTAATCCAAGCCAGGACGCCATTGGCTTTCTTGGCCACCTGGGCACACTGCTGGCTCACGTTCAGTCAACTATGAGTCGGTACACCCAGGTACCTCTCTTAAGTCACAGCTTTTCAACCACACCTCTCCAAGAGGCCTTGAGTGACCTGTACTAGTGGGAGGTGTCCCTGCCTGTGGCGGGGGGTTGGAACTGGATGATCCTTGAGGTCCCTTCCAACCTTACCATTCTATGATTCTGTGATTCTATGAAGAGTGTAGCTTATTGTGAGGCTGTTTGTTGTGATCCAGGTGGAGGACCTGTGTGCTGGTTTGAGGCTAATTAGAATATTTTAATGAAAAAAATGACAGACTTTGAAAAGAAAACAGTGGCGATGTCTGCTTCACTCATAGGCTTGCTGAGGACACAAACATAGATAAGATAGAGTCTCTCTCTGGGAGCTGCTGTGTCTTCTGCTTTCTGCTGTGTAACCCAACAATCACTGCTTCTAACCTCCCTTGCTGATCCTCCAAACTCAGCTTGCACGTAAGACAAACCCTGGGGTAGGCTAGAGGGGTGGAAAGAAGGTTGAAGGGTGGTTGGGAGCTCCTCCTGGGGACTCTGACTTCTGGGAGGGTTATTGTGTTTCTGTATTACCTTTAACTTGTATATTTCTGTAAATATTCCTGTATATTGTGTATATATCTGGTTGTAAATTGTGCTAATCTCTAAACATGTTTTCATTCCTTAATTTCCAGCTGTCTGAGTCTAGTCTGGGTGATTTTCCTGTTGGGTGGGGTGGGGTGTGTGTGACAGGTAACTCCCAAACCATCATAACCTGGCACTTGGCCTTGTTAAACTTCATACAATTAACCTTGGCCCATCAGATCTGTCAGTATATCTTCTTTTATTTTATTGTAATGTATACTTCATTCTGGTTTTATTGTTCAGTGCTACCAAAAATTACAGTCTTTGCCTTTTGAGAAGTTAACATTTCAATATATTCTTGAAGGGAGGAGAGCAGAAACAAAAAAAGAGAGAGGCAAATGTAGCAAGATCATTTTGTTTTTCTGACTATTAGATTTCATTTACAATTTGGTCAGTTCTTCATGGGTGGGTTTCATCTTAGTACATCTCAGTAGCTTAAAATGCAGGCATCTATCCTATGTCCTATCTATCCAGAACCAAAGGAGAGCATCAGCTACCTCCAAAGGAGAATTTATCTCTATACGGTAGATATCTAAAGAAGGGAGTAGGATGGACCCTGTAGAGATCCCTGTCTTTATGCATTGTCTGTAAAGGAAACTTAGGTTATTTGTTTAGGTTAAATATTTACTTTTCACATGATAAGAGTAATTCCAGGCTCAAATAGTTTCAACTTTACTGAAATGTTAAAGAAATTAGAATTTATTTTATTTTTTCTGATTTTTTTTTTTCCACATTTGCATTACCGGGAAAGAATTCTGTGTACCCAAAGAGACATTTCTACTCACAATGTCCACTGGAGGAAAAAGGTGTGCACTGTACGGGCTAGTTCCAACTGCCCATCAGCCAGCATCCCATGGCTGGTGCCTCTGCTCCCTCCAGCTTCCCTCACTGCTGGTTGGGGTCTGCACAGGGACCATAGGCTGAAGCACTAGCAAGCCCTGTCCTCTGTGTTACAGCTGTGCCTCGGGCCTAAGAAATGACAAACACAGGACCTGTGATGGCTTGAAAAATCACGCACCAGTGCTATCTACCCTCCAGCCAGCACAGGATGAGTGATAGATTATAAATCCAGATCCTTTAAGAGTGAAGAGATTAAAGAAGCAAAAAAGAAGTTTCTTAATCCCTGCCTCAAGCAGTTTAAAACCTCCTTCTTGCTTGGGGTCCTACATAAATCAAGATACAGGACTGGCTATATTCTACAAATAAATCTGCCTTGATATTTACTTCTCACATAACTTCTCTGTAACAAAATCTGACTTCCCTACCAAACACACTAATAAAATGTCAGCCATTCTATAATTTAGTATCATCATGGTAATAATACTTTCTTCAGTTATATGTCATTCTTTCAGAGAGCACTTGACATACTGCTTATACATAAAAAGTTAGATTAATGTCTTTATATATAATTTAGTCTTTTATTTCTTAATATTGAAACTCAGTAAATATGAACCATCTGTACAGTAATTAATCATGCATGAATACAAAGCAAATGCAGGGTAAATTAGCCTGAAGAGTCTCCCACAAGTAATTTCCACATGCACTTCTGGAAAATAATTTCAAAATAAGTACCTATATGAATTATTTCTGCTAGAATGAACAATCTCAGTAATGGCAGAGGATATTTAGCATTGGATTGAAGGACACCTATCTTTATTTTTTATGAAAGAATAGGAATGACTAAGAGAAAAGCAGTGATGACCGGTTTATAAAACATATTTTTCACATATAGAGAACCTTCTGTTTGAGATGCAGTCATACTTTACAATCATGAATTAAACCTTTCAAGCACCCAGAGGAGAACTGATAACAAACGTATCACAACTTAAAATGTGTACCCAAGACAGCACACCATTCTGAAAACTGGAATCAAAGTTTCACAGATATCAACAGACACCAAAAAATAGTGGCCAGTTCTGTGCATGAGCTGGGGATGCCAGTTTGAAGCTGCTCCATCACTGTGTTTCTTGCAGCTGCACTGTACCCTGCACACCCACCTGCCCAGTGTTTTACTGCTGTGGGCAGTTACAGGCAAAGCCTGTCCTGAAATGAAAAGCTGCAGCTCAAGGTACTTTGTCGTCTTTAGCTTTAAAGTCAAACTAAACCAAACCAAACCAAATCAACCAACCAACCAACCAAAACCAAAACCAAACCCGAGAAAAACCCAGACAAGCAAACTAGTGCTCATGGCACTCCAGAGCTTGAGCTGATTTGAAACTGCCTTGATACATCCACCCAGATGCAATCACAGTCCTCAGGCAGGCATATTTACAGTCACTTCAAATCCCAAAATCCCCCCTTCCAGAACCCCTACTATGACAATACACCTTTTTTAGTCCTTATTTATTTAGACCAGTGCCACTAGTCTTCTGACTGTAAGTAGTTTTAGAGACTTTGATGTTTAGTTGAAAATTGGACCAATCAGTTAGCAATTAAAGAGCCATTTGCCACTACTTCAAGAATCCCATTCTTCTTTTTTTCAGTTGCATAGAATTTTTCTGCCATTAACTTAGCCTGACACAATTTTCTTTCAATGCACGTATTTGCAGATGCCAGAAGCATTCACAAATCAAGCCTTTGGCAGGTTGCAGGCTGGGTCTCATTCTCACCTACACCTTGGTGCCTCAGGGGACACGCTGTCTTCTCCAGCTGAAGCGCACAGGTATGCCTTTGCTTCCCTCAGCCGATTGTGCTCATTTCCAGCTGAAACACTTGGCCGTCTGAAACCCAGGTAAGACCTCTTCAGTATATAATTTTCTAGCTTAAGCATGGAACTAAATGAAGTTGGAGTTTTGCTAGCGCTCGTTTCTCTGTTAAAGGGACTCATTGCTATGGAAAGTCACCATGTTAGGTAGGGTAGGTTCTGCAACGTGCTTGCCAAGAATATTCTTACCATGCATACCTTTATTTCACTACCATGCTGTCACAGTGCTTGCAGCTTAAGTCATCTCTGAGTCTGTCCGTTATTCTGATGGTATAAAGTTTGAAGCCCACTACTGCAGGAAAATGTTTGCTCAGTTATGTCTCAGATTTTGCGACCAGCTCTCTCTGTAGCTGGGGAGCCAGGTACAGCTGCACAGATGCTTGCTGGTATTGTTTCCCAGTTACGTGCCAGTATCTTTGCAGTTGTGGCAGGTTGGAGGAGCTGAAGCAGCACAAAAGGCTGGGGTCACCTTTGCTACCTGTGGTTGCTGAAATAGCCAACTAGGTATGGCTGTTGTGTCATGTGCTGTATAGAGCCAAGTGAACCAATTCTACGGGAAGCCTGTAATGTGAAATACTTTGAATGCTTTTGCTTGTGTTCCCCTACTCTTGAGGTACTTTTTCTTAGCTCACTCAGCACAGAAGCAACTATATGGAGGTGAGGAAGAAGAATGGAGCCAGGAAACATACTTTGGGCATGCTAACACAGGGATGCCCCAACAGCTGGAGCTGCATCAGGGCACACTGGCCAGGCTGGTGCCTACAGATGGAAAGAGAGGTGGAAGGTGCAAAGATGGAGGCAAGCTGTGGTTTGGGAGATCTGCTTGATGGCAGGATACTGGCTTGTTCTTTTATACCCATGACTGCCTTCTCCAACAGATTTTGTCTTGGCAGGTTTTTAGCTTCCTCCATGTGAAGGAAGGATGTGAAATGAATGTCACAATGAACCTACCTTAGTTTCACGCTGAGGTTGCCCTGTATGATTCTTTTGCATTGATCCTAACATTACCTGCTTCACCGCACTTTAAGATGTGGTTATAATCTTGTCTCTGCCCAAATCTGTAGCACTTGGCATCAGACATTTCTCAGTGGCATCTTCATTAACACTTCATTCTTTGTTTCAAGTTCATGAAAAGAAAAAATAATCACCAGAGAAAGATTTATATCTCTGCAAACAGCCCTGCTGAATTTAGTTTCGATTAAATATTTCATATTTGAGCACTACAACATTTTTACTGATAGCATTGTTTTTATTTTACACTGAGTGTGAATATGTTTTCAGAGTCTTTTCAGAACAGCCCTGTGAGGCATCCCTCTGCTTTCATCTTTGTTTTAATTTTACACTAAGTGTGAATATGTTTTCAGAGTCCTCTCAGAATGCCCTTGTGAGGTGTCCCTCTGCTTTCATCTTTGTTTCAACCCCAAATTTCCATCATGAGAAATTTTCACTAGAACAGTCAAAACCAGATTTCCTTTCAATCTTTATATTTTTGGTAGGGCTCTGTTTGTTTGCCAAAGGTTAGCTCTGAGTAAGCTTACATGTAAAGGGTGCCTTGGTGAGGCAGAGCACCAAGTGATTTACCTGTGCTCTTGCAGTGATACCTGTCTGAATTTCACAAGGAGGCATGAAGCTGGGGCTGGCCATCCTCTTACATCTCAGTAAGTACAGATGTTACAGTTACTCTTGTCCAATTTTAAAGTATTATCCTGTGATTTACATATTTCTCCAACATTTTGTTACAGTGCTTCTTTTAAATACACTTTTAAGACACACGTGATGGTGAGACCTCATTCCCCACTTTCTTGTTTAGGATATATGAAACCTTAAGGTACAAATAAAAGGTACATGTTGTAACTGAGTCTGAATCAGGTCATGAAAGGGATAATCAGTATCCACTAATGAATAATGAGTATGGATCTGCATAAATAGGAAGAGCAGGCTAACCAAAGTCAGGCCTTGTTTTGTACCTAAAGCATCAACTGTCACTCACGACCTGAAAGATGGCCTGAAAGAGCCACAGACTGAAACCTGGCTGTAAAATGCAGCATTTTTACCATTGTAATTGGACTACTGCATGTAGCTTTCTGTGGGATCTTTGTGTATTGATTGGTTGGGATTTTCAACTCCACTTCTTATAATGAGTTGAGCCAAGTAAACCTGAAGAGATAAATCCTTCAAGGTACCCATTCCTGTTCATATTTTCAGGATGGAACTTGTTTAAAAGCACGAGCCCTGTAAGGGAAGTTTTAACATAATGAAGAAAATATTTGAAGTTGTTTCAGACAAAGCAAACAAAAAGATCCTGCCATTATTTAGAAAAGTCAGAAATATTCTGTTTAAATATTAATGACCATTCAATGGTATCTGAACAGAGGATTCATTGCAAATCATTAGAAAATCTGATGTCAGTCCTGGTCTAATTTCCACCACTGCCACTGGAAATTAACAGAAATTAGCAGAACTAACACAAATCTGTCTTTGCTCTCAGAGTCAATTGGAATGCCTGGGTTTCTGCTGCAGTAGTGCTGGCTGTGGGTATATATAGAGAGCATAATAGATTGTTGCTCATGGCAGATTGGGATGTTTACTGTGCAATAATGTGCTGAAAAATGAACTTTTAGCATAGATTTCCAATATGCTAGCCATACTTTTTATGGTGATTTTGCAGCAGATATGTTCACTGTCAAAGCTCTTCAAGATTCTACCAAATTATTGTATTAAGTACAAAAGGAGTACAGGCAAAGGATAATTTCGTTTTCTGCTGATGTTGAGATTTAACTGATTTTGTCTGAAGAACACTGTTGGGTATAAAAACCAATTTAATTTCTCTTTGATCTCATTTTGTGCTCAGTGCTGATAAGACTTCGCCATGCACAGGATGACTGTGATGCTGGGTCCTGCCACCCGGCTGTTGGGGACCTCCTCCTGGGTCGAAGCAAGCAATTAACAGCCTCATCAACCTGTGGAATGACCAGCCCCCAGAAGTATTGCATTATAAGTTACCTAGAGGTTAGTTTGCTCTTTCTTTTTAAATAAACTGAACTCTGCTTACTATCAATATTCCCACCTGTAAAAGGAATTTGCCCAGGCTAGGAAGTTTCTGTTGGATTTGAATACAACAGCAGAGCACATTGTGTTACTTGCTCATCTCTTTTTATCAATATAGACCAAGACTAATGGGCCTTTGGACACAGAATAGCCAGTCAGAATGGTGGTTAGCCAAGCTTGACCATCTGAGGTGAAGCCATAGGCTTGCTTTACCCAAATTTGGGAAAAACATAGGCCTTGCATGAGGCAGGCGTAATCTAAGCATGTGTAGCTCGTTTAACCACAGGAGCAAAACAAGTCTGGGCAAGCCAGAGTCCTTAGACTCAATAGCTGCAGGTTCTTTGTCCTCTTTCCCGTGGTTGCTTCTTCCCAAAACAGAAGGAGGGAGAGCAGAAAAACATGTCTGGGCAAGCCAGGACATGTATCAGGCTGTTTTGGCCTGTATAAGCCTAACATGACAATTTATAAGCAATTGAAAATAATTACAGTTTACAACCTTCTGTTAGAATGGTGTGACACATTTGCAGAGTAAAGCTCTGCCATCCTGCAATGGCACTAAGCAGTGCTCCAAGTTACATGTTGCAACCACAGTTTCCTGCAAAATGTGAATACCTCTTTCCTCTTCTGAAATAGCCTGAGTCTTGGCACTGCTTGGTAGGTGGACACAAAGAGCCTTCCCAGAGCCACCGTCTTTCTGGCATTAGCTGAATTGTTTTTCAGTTTTGCTTTTGTGCTGGTTTGAGGCTAATTGGAATATTTTAATGGAGAAAATTAGATTGTAGGCTGTGAAAGGAAAACAATGGTGTTGTCTACTTCATTCATAGGCTTGCTGAGGTGTATAAGAACAAGAACACAAACAAAGATAAGACACTCACACACAGAGAATCTCTTGGTCTCTCTCTGTGAGCCAGTGGGTCCTCTCCTCTCTGCTGAATAACCTAACTAACCACTCTACTTCTAATCCCCCTGGCCGAACTCACCTTGCACGTAAGGCACCCCGTGGGGTAAGGTATAGGGGTGGGAAGAAGGTGGAAGGGTGGTTGGGAGCCCCTCCTGGGGTCTCTGATTTCTGGGAGGGGTGTTGTGTTTCTGTATGACCTTTAACTTGTATATTTCTGTAAATATTCCTGTATATTGTGTATGTATCTGCTTGTATATTATGCTAAGCTGTAAATATATTTTCGTTCCTGAGTCTAGTCTGGGTGCTTTTACAAAGTGTGGAGGGGTGGGGAACTCCCAAACCATCACAGTTTTTTAAAAGGAGATCAAAGAGCAATAAAAATATCAATTTTCACTTACCTGTACTTATCCTTTGAATTATATAAGTACAGACTAACGACAAGGAACAGCTGTTCTGCAATAATCCCTGTGATTCAATGTTATTTCAGCCTACCTTGACCCCTTGTGACTGTGTCCTGAAGAGAGTGTGAGTTACAAATTCTGCTGCTTTGCAGTGCTTGAGAGGTAGAGGCTTATGCTCTGGTGGTATTCTGTTCTATCAGCATATGTCACCTGTATTGTATCAGAGTCCAACTCAACTCCATTCTCTTTCTCATAAGCAGATTTTGAATGTATTACTGGTGGCAGCCCAGCAAGCTTTGTGTCTTGCAAAGCAGTTATTCCTCCCCTAGTTCCCTTCCTGATGAACTGTGTGTCAGGCATCATGATGACAGCAAACATTACTTGTGAGAGAGTGTATTAATCAACATGGCAAGCTGCCAAGAGTCAGAACTCAGGTGTTGTCTTATTGAAAATTCAGATTGAAAAAATAAAAGGGTTTAATTCTTTGTGTTTGAAGAGAAGCACTGCGAATAATTTTCAGTGTTTAATGTGTCTTGTTATTTCTAAATGTAAGTTAAGTGGGTTTTTGCCCTCTGTGTAATTTTCTCTATTAAAATATTCTAATTAGCCTCAAACCAGCACACTGCTTGCACATGTTTTGAAAAGAAAAGAGAACCCAGTGTTAAGGAGAGTATTAAAAACTGCACAGTTCAGAGGCATGTGTGATCTGCCAGAGTTGCCTTATGTGGACTATACATGTGTGTGTCCTTTGGGACAGCAAACAGTTATTTTTATGAAGCAACCTTTAACATAAGGCCTTGAGCAACCTGTTCTAGTGGGAGGTGTTTCTGCCTGTGGTGGGGGGTTGGAACTGGATGGTTTTTGAGGTCACTTCCAACCTAAACCATTTTATGATTCTATAAGTTGACAGAATATCTCATAGTATCTACATAAACCAGGGAGTGGGTGTGTGTAGTTCTGCCAAATACTTCAATAAGCTAATCTCTCCTTACTAGAGCTTTGTGAAATGAGATGACAGAGTAATTTTTGTATTTCTGTCTCATCTTCTAAATGATATATTCATGCACTTATAGAGTGTGTTATAGAATGACAAAATAAAATACATATTTATTGTGATGTTTAAAAAGCATGGCATTACACCATGCCTGTACCTTTTTATATCTTCATTTGTTTAAATGTGAATAATTATCAGGTGATTTAACAATACATAGGTGTGCAAAACATTCCTAATACTTCTCCATAGATCCTGAGTGTGCCAGGCATGGTCTCTCTCCTCGCTTCCCCTCCTGGATTGTTCTGGCCCAGCTCCTGCCACTGACTCCTGCTTTCTGTTTCCAGCAGCATCCCTGCCAGCCTCCCAGCCATGGGCACTGAATCTGTACTTCCACCTTCAGCTCTCTGTGGGTTGCTGTGTTGTCTCTGCAAGCCAGGCACGCAGCTTGAGCGTCACCTTTTGCTATGTTTTATCTGGAAGTCCTCGTGCTCAGGCACTGCCGAAATCTGGTAGAGTCTGTCTGTGTAGTGCAGCCACCTCTGGCCACCTTGAGCAACTCCTGCAGTGCAGCTAGTTGCAGGCTTCCCCATGGTCCTGCTGGCTGTGCATGGACTGATTGGGCTTGTCCACATGCTTCAGCACATCATCCCCCAGCCCAGCATGTTAACCTTGTCACAGTTCCTTATGTCTCCCACTCAATCCCCCTTGTGCTGGTTTGAGGTTAATTGGAATATTTTAATTTAAAAAAATTAGATGATAGGCTGTGAAAAACAAACAGTGGTGATGTCTACTTCATTCATAGGCTTGCTGAGATGTTATAAAAACAAGGACACAAACATAGATAAGACAGAGAGTCTCTCTTTCTATTGGAGTCAGTGTGTCTTTCTCCCTGGGCTTTGGCGGCTGTGTAACCCAACTAATCACTCTGCTTCTAACCCCCCTTGCTGATCCTCCAAACTCACCTTGCATGGAAAGCAGGCACTGGGATAAGGTAGAGGGGTGGAAAGAAGGTAGAAAGGTGGTTGGGAGCCCCTCCTGGGGCCTCTTATTTCTGGGAAGGGGTTTTGTGTTTCTGTATTACCTTTAACTTGTATATTTCTATAAATATTCTTGTATATAGTGCATATATCTGCTTCTATATTGTGCTCAGCTGTAAATATATCACAGTATCACCAAGGCTGGAAGAGACCTCAAAGATCATCAAGTCCAACCCAATACCACAGACCTCAAGACTAGACCATGGCACCAAGTGCCATGTCCAAACCTGCCTTGAACACCTCCAGGGACAGTGACTCCACCACCTCCCTGGGCAGCCCATTCCAGCAGTCAATGACTCTCTCAGTCAAGAACTTTCTCCTCACCTCAACCTAAACTTCCCCTGGCACAGCTTGAGACTGTGTCCTCTTGTTCTGGTGCTGCTTGCCTGAGAGAAGAAAGTAACCTCCTCCTGGCTACAACCACCCTTCAGGTAGTTGTAGACAGCAAGAAGGTCTCCCCTGAGCCTCCTCTTCTCCAGGCTAAACAATCCCAGCTCCCTCAGCCTCTCTCCATAGGGCTGTGCTCGAGGTCTCTCCCCAGCCTCGTTGCCCTTCTCTGGACATGCTCAAGCACTTCAATGTCCTTCTTAAATTGAGGGGCCCAGAACTGGACACAGGACTCAAGGTGTGGCCTAACCAGTGCAGAGTCCAGGGGGAGAATGACCTCCCTGCTCCTGCTGGCCACACTATTCCTGATGCAGGCCAGGATGCCATATAGCTTCAGTCCTTAACTTCCAGCCATCTGAGTCTAGTCTGGGTGATTTTCATTGTGTCGATGGGGGCAGGTAACCCCCAAACTATCACATCTTACCCACACTCGAACCTAGTACTTGGGATTAAGAGTCTGTGCTCTACCGACTGAGGCAGATAGAGGACAGTTTGTTGCATTCTGCCCTAGCCTCTGCCATACAAACTATGACTACAGAGATTAAAGATAGCATGAAAGAACTGAGGGAGAAACCTGAAACCTCCACATCCAGTCTGGCAAAGGATACCGTCTCTTCATCATCTGAATGGGTGCATGTTTCTGCCAAGAGCTGAACTTCCAGACTTAATTAGCAATCAATCAAATTGAATTAGCCCCACGTTGAAACACCAAAAATAAGATGGGATGGTTTGGGAGCTACCCACCCTGCTTATCACCTTAAATAGCAGCTCTTTCCCCTCTCTTTCAAAGTCCTTTTGCAGACAAAAGCCTCTCTTTCACCATTTAGATACTGGCTAATCGTTGCCACCTTCATCTTATGCTTGTTACATTTTCAAACAAGAACCTTTCTTCCTGCTGACATCCTGATTGTCCTTCTTTGTATCAATTTTAAACTTCCTTCATTTCTGTATTTCTACAAAAGCCACTGACAGTGTTCAAGATGGTAGTGTCAGCCCAGGCCACCCACTTACATTGTAGCTGGATCCAAACTTGCCTTCCATTTGTACAGCAGCATCTGTCTGCTGCTCCTGGCTGAGTCTCTGAGCTGCTAGAAAATGTGCAAGAGAGAGGAAAATTGTGTGATTAATTTAGTGAATGTTCCGCTCAAGGCTTCTTCACATCTTGAAAGATCCAGTTCTCCCTTGTATCCCCTCTGCCTCATCAGTATTATCTCTGGATGAAAGTTTGTACAGCCTCTCTGAGACATGAATAGAGGCTAATAAAAAAATTTTCTTGAGAGACACTTGCAAAACAAGCCTTTTGGCAGGTGAACCCAGAATTAACACCTTGACAAACTTATTTCTGTGCTTTTACTGGGATCTGGGATCTCTTCTCCATAACTGAAAAAGGGTATTTCTAATAGAGTTTGCCTGTGGCAAACTGAGGGTAGCATTTCCTATATACATGTTTTGTGCAAGCGACGATTTTCTTGGGCTTGTCCCTTACATAGATTCATAGCATGTTTGGGGTTGAAAGAGACCTTTAAAGCTTGAGTGATTAAAAGCACAGACACTCAAAGCACTATGACAGATTTTGGTCTTGCAATGGCATATATATGTGTACACCCACTGGATATTTAGATAAGAGACCAAAATCTGCTTTTATTCTGCATTTTTGTTTTCTAGGGTGAACAGAAGTGCTTTCTCTGTGATTCCAGATACCCATATAATCCTTATACACAGCACAACAGTCACCTGGTTGAAAATGTTATCACAGCTTTTCAGACTGACAGGAAAAAGAAGTGGTGGCAATCAGAAAATGGTAAGTTTCTCTAAGAAAATATTACTGCAAAAGGGTACTGTGAGATTTATGTCATTGGCATTCACCAGGTTGCCTTCATGGAGCGATGAAATAAAACTGCATCTGTTTTTGATTTGGCACTGTTGAGTGGTTTAAACCTATTTGTGTGTAACAGTACAGAATTTCAGAAACACTTTTTCTCTACAGTTCTTCAAGATCTGGCCAGAGGACCTGTAGCAGTGTTGTGATATATACAATGGCCATGTATTTTTCACATGGTATCTGCCTTTCAGGGAAATGTGATTTTGTAGCAAAAGGTGCATTTGCCTACAGATGTGCAATGACAGAATGCATAAAACACAAATAGCTATTAAAAAAAAACCCAAACAGTGCTTGCAGTGTAAAGCACTAATAATTTAGGAAATAATTAAATAAATCCTGGCTATCAGCATCCTTAGTGCCATGTGTTAATTCTGTCACAGTCTTCTCTGTAGTAGAGTTCTTCGCTGAGATCATAGAATCCTAGAATAGTTTGGGTTGAGAGAGACCTTTAAAGGTCATCCAGTCCAACCCTTCTGCAGTGAGCAGTGACATCTTCCAGTAGACCAGGTTGCTCAGAGCCCCATCCAACCTGACTTTGAATGTTTCCAGGCCTGGGGCTTCTACTACCAGTTTGGGCAGAATGCTTCAGTGTTTCATCACTCTCATTGTATAAAAAAAAAAATAAAAAAATTTCCATATATCTAGCCTAAATTTACCCTTGTTTAGTTTAAAACCATTATCCCTTATCCTATTGTAACAAGGCCTGATAAAATGTTTGTCCAAATTTTTCTTTTAGACCTCCTTTAAGTATTGAAAGACTTCAATAAGTTTTCTATGAAACCTTCTCTTCTCCTGACTGAACAACCCCAACGCTCTCAGGCCTTTCTCATAGGTGATATGTTCCATTCTTCTCATTATTTCTGTGGGCCTCCTCTGGACCTGCTCTAACAGGTCCTTCTCTTTCTTGTTCTGCAGACTCCAGAGCTGATCACCAGTCAGGTAGAGGGGTGGAATCACCACCTTTGATTTGCTGGCCACACTTAATTTGATGCAGCCCAGGACATGGTTGGCCTTCTGGGCTTCAAGCCCATATTGTCAGCTCATGTCCAGCTTTTCATCTACCAGTACCTTCTCCACAAGGTGGCTCTCAAAATTGTTTCATCCCTCAGCCTGTATCAATACTGAGGGTTGCCCTGGCTCAGGTGCAGGACCTTGGCCTTGTTGAAGCTCATGAAGTTCACAGAGGCTCACTTCTGGAGCTTCTCCAGGTCTTTTGGGTTACCTTCCCATCCTGAGCATGTCAGCTGCACCACTCAGTTGGTGTCATCTGCAAACTTGGTGAGGGCACACTCAATCCCACTGTCCTGGTTGAAGATATTATCCTTAACAGTTTCTCTGTGAAGGCATGTGAGGAGGAATAGCATCTTATTTGGCATGCAGTGAATAGGTAAAAAAATATTTGACTGTGTGGAAATTAAGGTATAGAAGAATTTTGATAATGTTACCTCTAGTTTGACTATCAATAAAAAAAATTACTTTCTTGGAGTTTAGAAAGGAACTCCTGCCAGTTTGGGACACCCTTGCCAGTAAAGCTGTGGGCCAACTGTGAGGGGATCTTTTCTTGCTCTCCCCATCTTTTTTCTGGGATGAGGTCTCATGCACAACCTGATCAGCAGGAGAGCTGGGATACTGTCTGCAGATGTGAACAATGGGGATAGGGGATATTAGCTGAACTCTCTACAGCAAATGTCTGAATTGTGAGGGGTTTTCCATACTTGCTGCAATTTTGGAAGATGCCTGGTGCAATAGCTCTGCTTATGACAGGTTTTAAGTCTGGCAGGATAAAAACATTTGAGATACCTATTTAGCATGAGGAAAAGTCCTTTTTTCTTTTTTTTTTTTTTTCCCCATAGAAATAAGCACTAAAAAGTTGAACAGATTTTATAAAAATCTAACTGGGTGCAGGAAGACATGAACCCATAATCACTTATTGTGCAAATGATCTGAACGGGACCTTTAGCTGTCTCCTGGAGTCTTTGTAACATGCACCATTGTCAGTGCCAGAAAGGCAGCACATTGCAAAGAGAGTGACCCAGCTGTACAACAGGTTGGAGCACTGGAGATGCCCTAAGGAGCCCAGCTGCTGTGATGGAAAAGGCACCTTGAAATTCCCTCTGGGAAAGAACCCTTCCAAAGTGTGCATTGTGCTCTTCATTTCATTGTCATTCTCTTTTCAGGCATTGACCACGTCAGCATTAGGTTGGACCTAGAAACTTTATTCCAGTTCAGCCACCTTATCCTGACTTTTAAGGTACATCTTTTGCCAGAGCTATTATGTAATGTTATACACTAATTACTTAACCACAAAAATAAATTGCTTAGAGAGGCAGTGAAAGCCACATCTTTAGTCATTTGTAAGAACTGGTTAGATAAACACCTGTCAAGTATGGTTAAGCTGCAGTTGATCCTGCCTTAGGGGAGCAAGATAGAGTGAATAGCTTCCTATTCATGTACCTTCTGATCTGGTTTTCTATAAATCTGAGAATTAAATAAGGAAAAAAAGAAATAAATTACAAAATTGAGCCCTATAAATTTAGGACATCTCTGAACCGCAGTTGCTCTTTCAAATTTAGTTGAGCCTTCTCATACATATGATCCAGATCTCTACATTATTTTTTTTCCCTACAAAATTCCTACATTGTTGTGGTAAACTTCCTTACTTAGAAGGTAGTTTTGTATCTAAATGAAAAGTTATTCTTCCCTTTTGCTGGAGAGTGGTTCAAGAGAAGAATCCAGCTTCTTCATGGAATGATGTAACCAGGACAGTAGTCTTGTAGTGAGCCTACAAGCTCCCAAACAAGTTTAATTGGTAGCTGTTGGCATTCCCAAACAGGAATGTCAACCCATCAACCCCTGAGGTGTCTTATCAATGCTGGTTAAAGAATTCTTGACATGATGTTTCTTGCAGTCATTTCGACCTGCAGCAATGCTGGTTGAGCGCTCCACTGACTTTGGACAGACCTGGAAAGTGTTTAGATATTTTGCACAGGACTGTGCAACTTCTTTTCCCAACATCTCATCTGGGCCAGCCAAAAGTATGGAAGACATCATTTGTGATTCAAGATACTCAGACATTGAGCCCTCCACTGAAGGCGAGGTATTGCCAGGTGTCTGTGTTTGTATGAACTCAGATCGTATATCATAGTCTTCCAGTATCTGAAGGGGGCCTACAGGAAGGCTGGGGAGGGACTATTGACAAGGTCTTGCAATGACAGGACAAGGGACAATGGGTTTAAACTGGCAGAGGGAAGATTTAGACTGGATGTTAGGAGGAAATTCTTTCCAGTGAGGGTGGTGAGACAGTGGAACAGATTGCCCAGGGAGGTTGTGGCTGCTCCCTCCCTGGAGGTGTTCAAGGCCAGGCTGGACAAGGCCTTGAGTGACCTGTTCTAGTGGGAGGTGTCCCTGCCTATGGCAGGGGGTTGGAACTAGATGATCCTTGAGGTCCCTTCCAACCTTACCGTTCTATGATTCTATATGTTGCTACTTTTCTGGAGATCAAAGTCTCTCGTGTGTTCCCACCAGGTTCACCTCCACAGGTTCTGAGATGCAAAATGCTATTGACTTTACTGAAGGAAGGAGGAAACAACAAACACCATATTTTACCATCATTGACACACCCAAATGAATCCATAAAACAACATGTACAAAACCTTCTAGTGTTCTTTCCTGGCTGCCAGATTCATATGGAAGTCCACCTCAAAAAAGATCTTGACTCTCCATCAGCTTCTAACCTAAAGGCAGGGGTCTGTCCTTCAGTACCTTTTGATGGGAGCTCATCCTATCTCTGCATCACTCTGGAGCATTGCTTTTCCCTTCTCCCTGACACATTAATGCACCACAAGATCTTTTTACCTCATCTAGCCAAGGCTGGGTTGAAAGGGTGAAAGCCCTTGCTGAATTGGGGCCACAACATTGTTCTTTTCTTTCATGCCATCACTAAAGTGGCATCAGTAACTACTTAATCTCAAGTGACATTCTTTATATTCCAAAATAATAGCTTCAATGATCTATGGAGCTTTATTCATTTGTTTTGCAGGTTGTTTTAAAAGCTTTGGATCCCAGCTTTGAAATAAAAAATCCCTATCTGCCATATATCCAAGGTATGGACAGTACAGGTTTTCTCAGAGATACTTTGACGGTGTTTTGTTGCACTGCAAGGATCAACAGCTCAGCTGGTCAAAGTCAGTGACGTTGAAAATTAAGTACCCTAAAGATCTTAGAGAGACATCCATGTTAATAAATAAAATGGTCCAACCGTGTCCTCTAGCATTGAGGGCAAACAGCACAGCTCTGCAGACCTCATCCATGCAGCTAAACTGTCTTTCCTTCTGGAACCAAGTGTCCCAACCCCACACTGCATTTTGGGAGCAATCCCAGAGGTGTATGTGAACCCACGAAGGCAGTGGCTGGGAATATACAGGTTGGTCCTGGCCACAGTCATACAAAGGAGGGTTCTAGCACTTAGGCAGCTGTGTACCAGGAGTGGGTCCATGCCCTGGCACTGTGTGGGCTAGACAATATCAGATAATTTTCACTGTTTCTTCAGTATGGGGGTGAATTCTTAGATGACTGGTCCAAGGTTTCAAACTGTTTATTTTTGGGTGAACTCGGGATCTTGATTTCTCTTCTTTCCTTCCAGAGCTCATTACATTGACAAACCTAAGGATCAATTTTACTAAACTCCACACTCTTGGGGATGCACTGCTTGGAAGAAGACACAGCAATCCCCTGGAGAAGTACTACTATGCTGTCTATGAGATGGTTGTGCAGGGCAGCTGCTTTTGCAATGGCCATGCCAGCCAGTGTGAGCCTGTGCAGAGTCCGCGGGGAGATGCTTTCCATCAGTCTGGGATGGTGAGTCATTAACACCTCCTCCAACTACCCCAGTCCCTGCCTGCTATTTTGGGGAAGGGTGAGATGGAGGGAGAGGAAGGAAGACCTCTAATAATCTTTAGACTGATCGTTTGCAAATCCAAGTTGTAAAATGTTTCCCTACAGCTTCTTCCTTTAAAACCCTGAGTTGGATTACTCAGAAGCTGTGAGTTTGGCTCTAGCAACTGGAACAAAACTTGTTGGTAATAGTAGGAAAATACCAGAGCTCTAATGATGCAAATGTAATGCAGTAAGTAGCCTGTGGTGTGTGTAGACTTGAATGGCCACTGGTTGAGTGCATTCCACACTCCAGCTGGGCTCAGGGGCTCTGCAGAAGGGGAGGAGGCATTGACACAAAGAACAGCTGATAATGCAAAGCTAAGCCATGAAAAATGGATTATTAAAAAATTCAGGAACATGATTGTAGTAAATTCTTTCTCCCTGTGAACAAGAGGGTTTTTCTCCAGGAAAATATAGATCTCAATAGAGAGACCTATAGGGGGAGAGAATTAAAAAAGTTGAAGTCTCCTTTGATACCTCTTGAAGTACTTTTTCTAAATGTTGCTCAGTGGCTTAATGTTGGTTCAAGTTAGTGAGTATTCTTCTGATCTTTTGCTCAAAGCTGAGAATTATGTCAGCTGAGGGAGCCAAAGAGCTTTGAATTTTCCTTATCTTGCTGAAATATGTCTCCTCTCCTCTCCTCGAATCTCCTCTGCTCTCCTCTCCTTGAATCTCCTCTCCTTGAATCTCCTCTCCTCGAATCTCCTCTCCTCTCCTCCTTCTGTTCTCACCACGTTGCAGGTCCATGGGAAATGCATCTGCCACCATAACACTGGAGGTTGGTCTTGTGAAAGATGTAAAGATTTCTACAATGATGCTCCCTGGAGGCCAGCTGAAGGCACACAAGTCAATGCTTGCAAACGTAACTCAAATTAATATTTTTTTTTTTTCAACACCTGAGAGGCTGGGGGGTGGGTGTCCACTCCCACAGATCCCACAGATCCAGCTCAATATGGGTTTCCAGGTTTTTGGGTTTCCATGCCTTATCTAGAAGATTCCCATATTCATCAGTGCTGTGTTGCCTTACAAGGAGAGCTTTTTCATGTTCTTATTTTTCATAAAGAGAAAAGAAAACAACCAATAAACAGGAAAAAGCAGCTAATGCAAGAAAGTTCATTTACTTGCTTGCAAATGTTTTTTCATGTGGATGAAAGAGGAATTTAGACAAGGCTAAATTATATATTACCATAATAATAAGTAATGTAGGATATACATGAACAGTAGATCAGGATCTGAGAGAACTGGGGCTGTTCAGTTAGGAGGTGTCTGAGAGGAAATCTTATCCATGCCTATAAATACCTGAGGAGTGGGTGTCAAGATGAATGTGCCAGTCTCTTTCTGGTGGTGCCCAGTTGTAGGACAAGGAACAGTGGGTAGAAGCTAGAGCACAGGAGTTCCTCCTCAACACAAGGAGACATTTCTTGATGGTGAGAGTGACAGACCACTGGAACAGGCTGCCCAAAGAGGTTGTGGAGTTGTCTTCTCTGGAGACTTTCAAAACCCGCCTGCATATATTCCTGTGCAGCCTGCCCTAGGTGATTCTGCTTTGGCAGGGGTGTTGGACTTGATGATCTCTGGAGGTTGCTTCCTACCCCTAACACTCTGTGATTCTGTGGTCTTTAACAAATCTTCAGATAGATCTTTCTTCAGTAGAGCAGTGTTCCCTACTGTATCAGGACGCTCCCTTGCATGGTACTTTTCCAAGTGCAGGTCCCAGCTCTGTTTTAAGTCTCCAATGCTACTCTCCAGCTCTAAAGCACAGGGCTTGGGAAGGTATATGCTTTCTAGGGCACTCACATCATGTAAGTACAGGGGACTCTGTGTATTAAAACACAACAGTGCTGACAAGACCACAATAATAAGAATCATGGTGTGAAATAGCCCTATCTCTGTTTTGTTTTCAGGGTGTAACTGCAATGGCCACTCTGATAGATGCCACTTCGACATGGCCGTGTACGAGGCCAGTGGCAGGGTCAGTGGTGGTGTTTGTGAGGACTGTCAGGACAACACCACAGGGCAACATTGTGACCAGTGCAAGCAATTCTTCTACCAGGATCCGCTCAAAGTCATCTCAGACCCTCAGCCATGCCTCCGTAAGCTTCCCTCTTTTTAACTTCTGTAAGAACTACTCAAAACAGGGTGGTTCAGTTTCTCTTTGGACTCAGCCCTGGGACATCTCCATGCTTAATTATTCATATGATTGGAAAAATGTTACCAAACCTGTAACATCCAAACTGTTTTGGAGCTGCTGCATGACTGCATCCTTCAACTGACATTGTAAAAAGAGATGCATATTCCAACTCACTGCTAAACTGAGCTTAGAAATGCAACAGGACTGTCACCTTTCTTGGCCAACATCAATATAAATATGAATAGCAGTAGAGTTGTTGCTTTCCTGGTAGTCAGGGATTACAGAAGATGTGTGAAACGTGGGAGGAGTAATAACTTTTGCTAGATGCTTGCCATATGCAAGAACAATAGTCTTTCAGGCATAAAGGTCTTTCTGAAAGATGAGCTAAATTTAACATAGGGTGGGGAAAATGGTCTAAGTATAATTTAATTGTAGTAATCACAGAGTCATAGAATCATAGAATGGTAAGGTTGGAAGGGACCTCAAGGATCATCTAGTTCCAATCCCCTGCCATAGGCAGGGACACCTCCCACTAGTACAGCTCACTCAGTATCTCAGCCAACCTGGCCTTGAACACCTCCAGGGAGGGAGGTTCAACAAGGTACACTGCAAGGTCCTGCACCTGTCTTGGGGAAACCCTAGACATCAGCACAGGCTGAGAGAAAATGAGATTGAGAGCAGCCCTGCAGAAAAGGACTTGGGGGTGCTGGTAGATGAGAAGCTGGACATGAGAAGAGTAGATTTAGATTGGATGTTAGGAACAAGTTCTGCACCATAAGGGTGGTGAAATGCTGGATAAGGTTGCCCAGGGAGGTAGTTGAGGCTACCTCTCATCAAGATGAGGCTTGACAAGGCTCTGAGCAACCTGATCTAGTGGAGGATGTCCCTGATTGTTGTGAGAAGTCTTTAAGGAGCCAACAGGCGATTAACCAGCGGAGTGGCGTGGTAGATGTCAGCTCTACCCTGAGAAATGGATAGTGCCTTGGGAAAAAATGGGATGCATTATGAAGGCATTCTCATAATATTTCCTAACAGCAGCTGTGCATTAACTGTAAAGCATCCAACACTGAATGTGGATGAATGTCTCTAATCTTTACAAGAATTCTGAATTTGTGGCTATCAGCGGCTCTATAATTGTACTTCATGCTCATATCTAAATGCTGTTTTACATATGCCTCATATCTAAATGCTGTTTTACATGTGCCTCTGCTCCTCTTTTGTGTGCCTGTAGCCTGCAACTGTGACCCAGAAGGTACACTGCACAACGGCGTGTGTGAAAGCCGCGCAGATCCTGCTCTGGGAACGGTCGCGGGCCGGTGTCCTTGCAAGGAGAATGTGGAGGGTGTCCGCTGTGACAAGTGCAGGGCAAACTACTACGGGCTGAGCAACAGCGACCCTCTGGGCTGTCAGCGTGTGTAAACCACTCCTTTTACTCTTCTGTCCAAAGTATTTTTAAGAGATGAAGGTAGCTGAATGCAGAGATGCACACACTCCTGCACTACCTCCTTCACAAAATTCCTAGTTGCCTACTACAATTTAGTGTCAATGGCCTTTAATGTTTCTGGTGCTGCATCCGAGACTGAAAAGATGTAAAAGCACTTGCAGAATACATGCTATACTATAACATAATCAGGCTGCTGTTAATAGAAGGATTGTTAAATATGCAATTTATTTGAAAAGGGAGATTAAAACAGATGAAAATTATTTTGGCATCAAAATCAGTATAAGGGTTCTACTGGTTTGAGGCTAATTAGAGTATTTTAATGGAGAAAATTACACTATAGGCTGTGAAAGGAAAACATCATGATGTCTACTTCACTCATACGCTTGCTGGAGAATTGTTTGGGAACAGTAACCAAAACAATAGATAAGTCAGACTCTGTCGCTTGCTGGAATGAAAACCCACAGACAGGCTGTCAGGATAGTTGGACTCTGCACAGCACAAAGCAGCATTATGACAGCAGGAGTTGCTGTCTTGCAATATGAGCTTCCAGCCAGCTGTTCCACCAAGAGAAGCACATCCTATCCCTATCCAGGCACACTATGGGTTTGTGAGCGCAGCATGGTTACACCCACAGCATGGTAGTTGTCAACATACAAGGACTGTGCAGTGCAAATCTGCACACAGCACTGGACCAGAGCCCCTGCTTTCCCCTGGAGAGGGTACCCACTGAGGAAACATTCCATTCTCCAAGAGTAGTCTGAGGGTTGCAGGGTGCATGTCTATCTGCAGGCCACCTGTCTGGAGGATGGAGGCAGACTGTCAAACTGATGCTGCATCTAAAGCAAATGCCAATCCTGCTGCTGGCATGCAGAGGTAACCACACATATCTCTTCCTGCAGCCTGCAACTGTGATCCCTCTGGCACTTTGCCCTTCTCCATCTGTGATCCTGCCACGGGAGAGTGCCTCTGTCAGCGGTTCACCACAGGGCGGCGCTGTGAAAAATGCATTGTACGTGCTCAGTTTTTGTTAC
This sequence comes from Eubucco bourcierii, assembly GCA_013396675.1. Classification (NCBI taxonomy): domain Eukaryota; kingdom Metazoa; phylum Chordata; class Aves; order Piciformes; family Ramphastidae; genus Eubucco; species Eubucco bourcierii. The sequence continues at coordinate 85,852 of VWZE01018349.1, forward strand.
TACTTCTGCATGTGTTTTCAGAAGTCTTCTCTCCCATCTCCCACCAGAAAAGCAAACAATTAGTCAAAATTCAAAATAATTTTACAGCTGTTTGCTCCTATTTTGCATTGGCACATCTGGTTCTTTTTTACTGCTTGCAAACATTTGTGCAAACAAATTGCACTAGAATGACCACTCCCAGGGAGGAAAGGAAATGGAAAGTCATGTCCTCAGGCCATCTTTGCTGTTCACAGAGCATATTGCTTGCACAGATTAGTAGATATCTGGCTCTTCTTGTAGGGGCTAAGCACCTGTGTAATCTGGCAAGAGAAGCAATCGCCCATGGCAAAGCAGAGGCAGCAGCACAGCAGTGCTCCAGGAGATCATTCATCTAGGGGATGAAGTAAATTCTGTTGGGCTTTACATACATTAGCATTTGCCATAAAATACATTTCACTTTTTTTTTTTTTTCCCAGGTAGGATACTGGGGTCTTGGCAGCAGCTCATATGGCTGTTCTGCATGTGACTGTGATATTGGTGGATCTCAAAATAACTTGTAAGTTATTGTTCTTCAAGTTCTTTCTTGGCTTTAATTCTTATAAACTCTTACACTAGATTTTCTGATTAGGCTAATAGTGTCTCAATACAAATGGAAAAATAGACTATAGACATAATTTCATTATATACAAACAGTGTAAAGTCAGGTTGGTATCTTAGAAATTAATGTCCTTTAAAGCCAGCTTTGAAGCACTTCAGACTGAGATTTAATATAAAATATAGACTGCATAACCTGAGAAAATCAGAGGCCCTAATATTATGAGAAATTGGAAGTAAGTTAGAGGTGACATTTGTAACTTGGCTTTCTACATATACTTCAAAAGCTATAAATATATTTTTCTTTTTTTTTTTTTTTTCCTAACATGCTGGCTTCTATTAAAAATACATGTTTAGAAGCAGGCTTGGGTTCAGTTGAACTCCTCCAAAAGTCTGTTGGTCAAGGGTCTTCTCTACTGCTATTAGACTTCAGACATAGGAGCATGTAGTCTGATGCTGTAGAGCAGCTCCTTGTGAGCAGGTTGATCTCAGTGTCATGCCTCCAAAATTGCAGGTGATAGATGGTTCAGAATAGTGGTAGATACTGTAATAGATATAGAAACAGAAGAAATCAATATGGGAATAGATAATAATGGATGCTCAGGAAACAAAATAATCTGTGCTTCAGGTTTGGAATGGACAGAGAAAGACAAAGCATGTAATGTCTCATAAGGGATAAAAAAGTAGCATTGAATAAATTCAGCATCAGCAACTGCAGGGATGGGGGGTAGGAAGAGGTTTAATAGGGAACACAATCTGTCAATGGAAGAAATTAAGCAAAGTAGAAACAAGAGTGGGTCTGAGCTGCTCTCATGCTCTGAGAACCCAGACATGCCTCACTGACATTCTCCCTTTACCAACTCTTACCCTAGGTGCTCACCAAAGGATGGTCAGTGCAAGTGTCTCATGCCCTGAGAACCCAGACATGCCTCACTGACATTCTCCCTTTACCAACTCTTGCCCTAGGTGCTCACCAAAGGATGGTCAGTGCAAGTGTCTCATGCTCTGAGAACCCAGACATGCCTCACTGACATTCTCCCTTTACCAACTCTTGCCCTAGGTGCTCACCAAAGGATGGTCAGTGCAAGTG
>VWZE01018349.1:88001-140310 GCA_013396675.1 Eubucco bourcierii
TCTGCAACTTGGACATTGTGGTTGGAGCCCTTGCTGTTAAAGACTGAGGCAAAGAAGTCATTGAGCACCTCAGCCTTGTCCATGTCCTTTGTCAGCAGCTCTCCATTTTCCTTCTGTAAGGGTCCCACATTGTCCCTAGTTCTCCTCTTCTCACTAATATACCTGTAGAAGTTCTTCTTGTTCCCTTTAATGTCCCTGGCCAATTTCAATTCGAGCTGTGCCTTAGCTTTCCTTACCACAGCTCTGGCTGCACGAACAGTATCTTTGTATTCATCCCATGTCCCCCGTCCTCGCTTCCATTCTCTATAAGCCTTCTTCTTGCTTTTGAGTGTATCCAGGAGCTCTCTATTCATCCATGCAGGCCTCCTGGCATTCTTACCTGCCTTCCTGACATGCCTCACTGACATTCTCCCTTTACCAACTCTTGCCCTAGGTGCTCACCAAAGGATGGTCAGTGCAAGTGTCTTCCCAACATTGTGAGCCGCCAATGTAATGAGCCAGCTGCAGGCTACTTCTTTTTACCCCTGGATTATTATATTTATGAAGCTGAGTATGCAAAGATCCTTCATGGCTCTGCACCTTTGGTATGTAGTTGGCTTTTTAACTGTTGTAGTTAAAGAGGATCCATGCAAGATGGCACAGCAGCTTAGGAGAGCAGCCAGGCCAAGTCTTCAGCAGCAAAATACAAAGCAAGTCCCTTGACTATCCTCCAGTCATCCTTGTTCTTCAAGGACATGACCATCTCATAGCTGGCTGTTACCAAGGGACAGTTGCAACAGCATGGTGTGACCTGCAAAGCTGTCTGTGCTGCTTCTCAAGTGTGGGCTGGTTTAGCATGATTTAGAGAAATTAATGTAATTATTTAAATTAGAGGAAAGTGAGTTGACAACAGCCTTCACAAACTGTGGTATTTCTGGGAATCTACAACACTGTAAGTCAAATTCCTCTCCACTCCACTAGGCTCTTTCCTGCTGCCAATTTCCTCAAGAATTTGACATTCATCTATAGTGATTTTAGAAATGTCTTTTTTTTTTTTTTCTTCAGCATGGTGGTAGTTGTTCCCCATGCAGAGTACAAGTCTGGAATGCATCCCTTCTGCCTTTACTAACATTTCTTGTCTGATGTGTTTTCCAGAAGCTATAGAGAAGGAATAATAATAGAAAATGTTTATTTGCAGGTCACATCCACAAATATTGAACTATAATCACAACCAGTTATCATCCTGATGTCCAGTAATTAAATGGAAAACAGATGTGGGACATAGCTCATGAGAGGAAGTGCTAGATAATTTTAAGAGAGTGAGGAAACAGGGTTTGGGCAGCTAGTTTGGATTTTTAACCCAGCTGAGGATAGAGCTTTCTCTAAGAATACAGATTTTCACTTATCTGCTTATCTACCCTTCAGAATTACTGAGACAGTGCTACTGCTTTCTCATTACTTCATAGGTTAAGCCAAGCACTCTTCCAAGGTGTGACATCTACTTCCAGAAACAAGGTTATGAATTCGTGATTGAAAATGGGAAGATTGTGTTAAACAGGAACAAGAAACGAAGTGTAAGAAAATCTGGACTGGAATGGGTAAATTGGTGCCTGAATCTTAAGAGTACAGCAACTGTGTCTCAATGTCGGAGCACATGGGATTCACAGTCTTAAGATATAGTCCTGACACAAGTTAAATTAATTTTTGGGATACACAGTTGAGCTGGACATTTTATAATTCACATTAACAGCTTTGCTCTGCTCTGTCCAATGCCATTGTGGACTCAGGTTCAGTGAATTGTTTAGAAGAGAAGAGCTCTGTTGTTGTTTTGCTTGCAAGAAATTTCCAACATTTTACATTTTCCAATAAGTTTACCAAGACATTAACATACTACATGGCATTGCAAGTATTGATATTTATTTATCCAACTTACAATGAAAACTCCAGCCATATATCAAATCAAGCTTAATCTATTTAAGGTTTGCAATAGGAATGCTTGGAGATGCCAAATATATATGCATCATTCCAGTTTTTCTCATTGCTGTTGTGGACACGATCCTTGGCAATCTGCTCTAGGTGAACCTGCTATAGAATCATAGAATCATAGTGGTAAGGTTGGAAGGGACCTCAAGGATCATCTTGTTCCAACCTCCTGCCATAGGCAGGGACACCTCCCACTACTACAGCTCACTCAAGGTCTCCTCCAGCCTGGCTTTGAACACCTCCAGGGAGGGAGCAGCCACAACCTCCCTGGACAACCTGTTCCAGTAGCAAGGTGCTTGGACTAGATGATCTCCAGAGGTCCCTTCTAGCACCTAACCATTCTGTGATTCTGTGATCCTACACTTGGGAGAGTTTGCTCATCTGTGAAGGTTTGGGAGTTCCCCGCCCCCCCACACTTTGTAAAATGACCCAGACTAGAACTCAGCCGGCTGGAAGTTAAATGATGAAGCTCTATTTACAGCTTTGCACAATGTACAGCAGATATTTACACTATATACAGAATGTTTACAGAAATACACAAGTAAAAGGTAATACAGCAACACAACTCCCCTCCCAGAAATCAGAGACCCCAGGAGGGGCTCCCAACCACCCTTCCACCTTCTCCCCACCCCTGTACCTCACCCCAAGGTTTGCNCACCTTCTCCCCACCCCTGTACCTTACTCCAAGGTTTGCCTTACGTGCAAGGTAAATTAGGAGGATCAGCCAGGGGAGATAGAAGAAAAAAGTGGTTAGTGAAGAGTAATCAGTAATCAGCAGAGGAGCCAAGAGGCAGAAACTGCTAGATCGCCCCAACAGCTCCTGCTCCAGCAAGCGCCAGAGAGAGACTGACTTATCTATTGTTTTGGTTATTGTTCCCAAACAATTTCTTAGCAAGTGTGTGAGTGAAGTAGACATCATGATGTTTTCCTTTCACAGCCTATAGTGGAATTTTCTCCATTAAAGTATTCTAATTAGCCTCAAACCAGCCTCAAACATCATCTCAAGACTGTTCAGAAAATAAGACTGGCTGATGGCCAAAATGAGTAAACAACATGGCAAAAATATTTTCTTCCTTTTTTTTCCCCTGAGTTTGTATATTTGTGATTTGACTGTGTGTGTTGTTGAGAATGTCAGTGTGCTTTTGCAGGGTGCTATACGGCTTGGACAGGACTCGGCTGTGACGGTGGTTTTCAGGCAGCCAGGCCCTGGTCGATCTGTCACGTGGACAGGACCTGGCCTGGCCCAGGTTCCCAATGGAGCTGGGCTGAGATTTGTCATCAACAACATTCCCTTTGCTATGGACTTTCATATCACGATTCGTTATGAACCTCAGGTACTTGTGATGTCTTGTGTGTCTTGTGATATTGTGATTGATGCAAGGGTCTATTTTGTCAGTAATAGGATGCAGCAGCTTGTCCCACTGTATTTAAAATGAAAACTGTTTGCCTTGTCATCCTTATTCTCATGGGTTTAAAGAACAGGCAGAATGAAGCTCTCAAATGAATTGGAGAAAAACAGAATTATATTTGGAGAGAGAGTTACAGACAGAAATTAAAAGTCAAATACAAAATCCATAAACAAACCCCCTTGAGTTTTCCCCTAATCCTAAATCTATAATCCCCAGTGCTCCAATCCTTCCCCTTCATGCCTCTGCCATGCAAGAGGCCTAAACACAGCCTGTGGAGGCCCCAAACCAGGCCTGCTCCTTACATGTTTGTCCTGATAAAGCAGCCAGACACAAGGCTGGAGGAGGAGGAAAGGAGAGCAAGCTGGCCTTGCTGTGAGTTTATGAAGAGATGGCAGAATTATGGGAATGAGTAACAATCATCTAGTCCCTAGAGGATTTTTTAACTCAATAGTTCCCAACCTGGGACATTTATCAACCAAGTCACATGCCTTCCACTGACCCCTTTAACCTTTTCCACTCTAGTCTGAAAAATCAGTACAAACATCAGCCAAGATTTCATCTTCTGGGATTCCTCTTTTGGTATCTTTGCTTGGACTGGACTATTGTTCACAAAGCAGACATGTGCAAAATGTACTTCCTTTTAGATGAGCATCTTGCATTTCCAGCTGGGATTTTCTGTGCAGGAAAATGCGCACAGGCAGGAGTGATTCGAGTAGGTATTTATCCAAGGCTTTTGTGGGCATCCAGCTTCCCAGTTGCTCCAACTGGCTCTGAGATGTCTGAAAATTGTGGGGAAATAGCCAAAATGTTATTTTTTTTTTTCTTGAACAAAATTTTCCAGTGATGAAGACATGTCTAGAGAAATCTGTTAACCCAAATCTGGTTAACCTCAAGTCTGCACCCATGTATTCAGAAACACAGGCAAGCGTTTTATTGTTACTAGTATTTGTACTGAGCTGCTCTTTCACCTTGAAGCTCCCTGGGACAATCCCACCAGTTGAGATCCTGCTTCTTTCTACTGTGTTCTGTTCTCTTACTGTCATTCTGAGGCAAACAAAACTCCCATCTTAAAACATGAGAACAATTTTGCAGTGGGCTGGTTGGATGTAGCTTTTTCCTTCTAAGGGTTAGATTAGTCACAAAGTCTTTATATTTGTTATTCCTTATTAGATGTGAGAGGAGGCAGATAATGAAAGATATCTCCAGGACAGCACTGTGTTAAGGAAACAATTCCAATGACTTTTACAAAGCTGTTTCCATTTACACCAGCTAAGGTCTCATTTCTGTCTTTGCTCTTCAGTTGGCCATTGCAAATACAACACATTTTTCACAACAACATTATTTTTTATAGTCCTTCAAGGACAAAGAGAAAATTAATTTCATCACTGCAGATGGCTTTCACTAACCCTGGCAAAGAGAAAGTGGGTTTTTCAGATGTGAAAAATTACTGTATTTTCCCCTTTGTTTACAGTCATTGGAAGACTGGCTAGCAAGTGTTGCTGTCCAGCCTGTTGGTATTTTGTCAAGTTCACACTGCCAAAACAAAGGCCTTGCACAGGAGCCACATGTGTTGCCTCTCCCAGCTACAAAGAGGTCTGACTGTTCTTGTCTATTTGTCTGTAGATTTTCTGTGTGCAAATCTTTTACTGAAGCACTGCAAAGCAACAAGTGTGGGAAAGTGGGAATGTTAGAAATATGTGTGGCTGTCACACCACAGTACCACATAGGTTCTAAGGAACAGTCTGGTGTTCCATTACTCAGTGTGGCAGTGGTTTGCCCAAGCCAGGAGAGTAGTCTGAGATCATGCTGGGACTAGCTGTTGCTTTGGCAAAGATCCAGCTGCAGCTATTTCAAAATAGTAAGGCCATACTGACTTAAATTCACTCCTCCAGCCTACTTTCAAAACTAGTTTTTCAGCTTGGACCTATATAAAGAAGCCAAGAGGATGTGACCAAAGTCTTGATCAAACAGAGGCAGGAAAGGACAAATACAAAGAGTGAGTTGCAGACACCCATGCTTGAAGTAGTAAAACCTGCCATTCTCAGCTTAATCTCACCAGATTTCCTATGAATGCCTGGTGAACTATCCAGGCAGAAGTTATTCAGCTTTCCTAAAGCCTACAAGCAGTGGGGTCACAGAATCATAGAATCATAGAATGGTAAGGTTGGAAGAGACCTCAAGGATCATCTAGTTCCAATCCCCTGCCATAGGCAGGGACACCTCCCACTAGTACAGCTCACTCAAGGCCTTCTCCAACCTGGCCTTGAACACCTCCAGGGAAGGAGCAGCCACAACCTCCCTGGGCAACCTGTGCCAGTGCCTCACCACCTTCACTGCAAAGAACTTCCTCCTAACATCCAGTCTAAATCTCCCCTCTGCCACTTTAAACCCATTGGCCCTTGTCCTGGCATTGCAAATCCTTGTCAATAGTCCCTCCCCAGCTTTCCTGTAGGCCCCCTTCAGATACTGGAAGGCTACTATAAGGTCTCCTGGAAGCCTTCTCTTCTCCAGGCTGAAGAGCCCCAACTCTTGTAGGCTGTCTTCATAGCACAGCTGCTTCAGCCCTCTGATCATCTTTGTGGTCCTCCTCTGGACCTGCTCCAACAGTTCAGTGTCCTTCCTGTGCTGGGGGCTCCAGAACTGCACACAGTACTCCAGATGAAGTATACTCCCTGCAGTAACATGGCATGCTTGGGGCTGCAGGCATTATGGTGCAGGCACAGAGGGGAGAGAGGGCTCACACCATCCAGTAAATGTGCATTCTCCCAATTCCTGGCTATAACTGTACTTTATTTCTGCTGAACAGGATTGCAGTTCTTCAAACTCCAGTCTGCCTGGAGCCAGGAACAGAATATTCTGTGGATGTGTATTTCTCTCAGCCCTCAGCCTCTGACCCAATGGCAGAACTGTTCATCTTGATTGACTCAGTAAGTAGTTTTGTCACATTTCCTTTGAGGTTGTATTTATACCAGTGTGGTTTTGTTTTTTACACAGACTTACTAACAATATTTTAAAATAATCCATAGTATGTTTTAATAGAAATTCAGCAAAGGGTGCTTCTGCTTTCTTCTGTTGACAATGTTTTTCTGCAGAAAGAGAATCGTATTGCTTTTAATTTTAATGCATAGTAGCTCTTCCAGTCATACTTGAACACATAATAGAGTCTGTTTCTCTACCTGTTGCTCATTTATTATGAACACACTCCACATATGCAGACAAGATGCCATGGTTAAGGATATAAGTTCATGAATTTCTTCTTCACCCAGGTGTGTGTTTGCTTTCTTTTTTTTTCTAATCTCTGTCATTTGTCTGCATCTAATTAAAAAAACCCTTCCCACCAAGTCAGGACTTGGATGGTAGTTTTGGGTCTTTGTCTTGAGAAAAATATTTTTAAGCCCATTCCTCTAATTAATTCTGTAAAACTGTACCTGACAAAGGCTGTCCATGCTTGGACCATAAAACCTTCAGCCAGTATTTGTCTATCTTGGTAATACAAATAAAACTTTCTGCCAAATATTGCTTTTGGAGTCATCAACATGGCATCTCTTAGAAGAAAAAGCAGTTCTGAGTGTATATCTCAGATCTTATTATAATCTGACTTTTTATACATGGTCACTTTTATTTGGAGAACTTGTGGAATGTCTAGACCTTCAGAATAAATGCCACTTCAGCAGCTCAATGGCAGGTTTCAAAACACAGTGCTCCAGGCCTCTGTCTTTGCAAAGGGGAGCACAGTAAGAGAATGTGGGAAATTCTGGGTTTCAGTACATCTAAGCAAAAATATTTTCTTTACCCTCTTAATTCCAAAGCTTGGACTTATTCCCAGAATCAGCTCCGTGGAGAACTTGTGCAGTGAAAAGGATTTAGATGAGTACCAGAAGTATCACTGCATTGAAATTGCATCTGAAGTTGGACCTCATGTCCTGCCCGAAGTATGTGCACGGCTCATAGCGAGCATGTCAGCTCGTATTCACAATGGTGCTGTTGGTAAGGAGCAACCTGCTCAGGCAGCTCTATGGGACAGTTGCTGGTCTTCCCTTGGGTTTGTAGGAGATGTTGACTAGAGAGCTGTCAGCCCACGGTGGTGTTAGTAAGTGAAGCCAATCAGCATGTAGTATGTACGGATACGCAGGGTATGTGCTGTTGAATTCTGAGTGGGCTGCTGATACCTTTTGTTGGCATGGCTCTTGAAGTTCATCTCACCTGATAAGCTTCATGGAGCAGCTGTGATTGTGTTTTCTGAAGAGCATTTTAATCAAGTGCAGCTTCACCAGATGGACAGTAACTTCTATAGTTTTCTGGATGCTGTAAAAAGACAGGATTTTTTAAGCCCTCTCACAGAATGCTGCAGGTCAGCCAGATGCTGTGGTAGGACTTCAGGCATAATGGCACACAAGCTGATGTGTTGGAAGAGATTCACCAAGGAAAGCTCAGTGGTTGTTCCAGCATAAGGATAGTGGTAGGTGGAGTCTGAAGCCCTAAGCAGTCTCCTGGGCCCACCATGGAAAGGGCAAGCTAGGCTTCATGTCACAGGGGACTTCCCTGGTGTTGGGCCCAGAGAAATGGAGCTACTCTGCACTTCCACTAATCAGTGGCACCTTTCTGGACAATTCTGGTGTCCAACTCCTTTCAGGGAACCTTGCCTACAATGGACTGGAATGCAACTTAGAATCTTAATTGATTTGGACTATTTTTAGAAGGACCTATACTTCACTGACACATTTAGTGAATGAGGTATAGGTGAAACCATAAGTCTGGGCTGTGCTGACTCCCCATTAGCCTGAGTCCCATTGCAAGGGGATTCTCCCAGTGTGAAACATGGCACATTGGCTTGCTTTCTATTGCTAGCATGTTGGTATCCTGGACAAATACCCCTTGTGAGTTAGCAAACCAGCTTCGCTTGACAAGTAAGACAAAGGGATCCAGAAAGCAGAAAATACATAAATGAAGGCTGCCTGCAGGTTATGTCTGGCTAGTTCTAGATTTAGATCAAACCCTTCTAGACTTTGAGATATCTCCATTTTGAGATATCTACATTTTGCTATGCCAGCTGCTATCCTACCCAAAGTATGTGCTGAATGCTGTGCCCTGAATATGAAAGCTCTAAAGCTAAGACTTGAGCAGATGCAGGCATAAACCACCACCACCAAATAAAATCCAAGCCATGGTCACAAGTGGCAAGTGAACTCCTTATGAGAACTATCAAACTCTTTCCTTCCTATCTTTAAGTGTAACATCTGCAAGCTCACAAGAGCAGTCACGCTCCTTTACAACCAAACCTGTTTTGATTTTCTTTCCCCTTGGAAGCATGTAAGTGCAATCCCCAAGGGTCACTGAATGCCAGCTGCAGTAAACTGGGAGGCCAGTGCCAGTGCAAGCCTAATGTTGTGGGGCGCTGCTGTGACACTTGTTCTGCGGGCAGCTACGGCTTTGGCTTCCATGGCTGCTATGGTGAGTACTTGGTGGCGAGCACCAGAGCCATTACCCTGTATCCATGTCTGTCTCTTCATGCATGCCCCACCTCTTTAAGGTTTTAAGTTCATGATTATATGTGAAGCAATGTATAAAATATTTCCTCAAATAACAGATTTTCCATCCCCATTGCTCGCACTGCCTTGGAGCAGTGTCAGCGATGAGCAGGTTTGGTGGTAATATAAGTTCAGGACACAGCTTTGCCTTTGGTGTTTTCCAGCATGTGAGTGCCACCCCCAGGGCTCAATGAGCACACTGTGTGACCAGGTGACTGGGCAGTGCTCCTGCCGCTGGAAGGTGGCTGGTCAGCACTGCAGCCAATGTCTGGCTGGGTATTTTGGATTTCCCCACTGCCGTCCTTGTATGTGCAATGGCTACGCAGAGCTTTGTGACCCAGTGACTGGAGAGTGTCTGAACTGCCATGGGTTTACAGCTGGAAGCCACTGTGAAAGGTAAGTTGATCAGCAGTGATAAAAAGCTCATCCAAACACTGGTGCTCTCTGAAATGTGTAGCTGATGGCCGTGCATGGAAAGCATCCACTGACCTTAACAGGAAACATGTATCAAAACCTAGGGTTAAACTGAGCCTAGTTGCAAAATAGCAAATACCTATTTGTTTGGCAAATGTATGTGGGAAGGTGAATGTGAGGCATACACACAGCATTGCAGCAGGATCCCTGCAAGAAAGCATTTAAGATTTGGTTGCTATGGCACCATGTCATAGAATCATAGAATGGTAAGGTTGGAAGAGACCTCAAGGATCATCTAGTTCCAATCCCCTGCCATAGGCAGGGACACCTCTCACTAGTACAGCTCACTCAAGGCCTCATCCAACCTGGCCTTGAACACCTCCAGGGAGGGAGCAGCCACAACCTCCCTGGGCAACCTGTGCCAGTGCCTCACCACCCTCACTGGAAAGAACTTCCTCCTAACATCCAGTCTAAATCTCCCCTCTGCCACTTTAAACCCATTGGCCCTTGTCCTGGCATTGCAAATCCTTGTCAATAGTCCCTCCCCATCTTTCCTGTAGGCCCCCTTCAGATACTGGAAGGCTACTATAAGGTCTCCTGGAAGCCTTCTCTTCTCCAGGCTGCAGAGCCCCAACTCTCAGTCTGTCCTCATAGCAGAGCTGCTGCAGCCCTCTTATCATCTGCATATAACATAGGCTCATAGGCTGACTCCTGCTGGTTTTTAAATTGCCAAGAGGCTAGATTCATGCTGAACACTCACTTTAATACCTGCAATTATCTCTGAGGAGCTTAAATAAATATGCTCTGTTTAGTGGATCATATTATTTCCATATGACCAACAGGTGAATTTTCACATTATCTGACTCTGTTGAAAATAGTGCTCCTCTTTTTTTTTTTGTTTTATACACTAGCACCAGTATCACAGCTCAACATAGACATCAGAACTAAATTTGCTGGCTCTTTAGTTTAGTTTGATATTGGACCTTGTCATTTACTTTTAAGGACTTCCCTGTGAAACCTATTGTTTTTTTTTTCCAGTGCTTTTGGACAACAGAGCTTTTGGCTATTGTGCTTGTAGGTGGCAAATAGATTAAAAATGAGATACTGAAATACTTGTTGCCCTGTGCCTCTGCAGAAGCTCCTGGCCTGAGGGTGAAAATAATCAAATAGCCAAGATTTTTGGCCTGGCTTGCATATGTATCCATTATGTTTCCATTAAAGCAGATTAAAGGCTGGGGATGCTTTCAGGAGCTCCTGCATCACTGCAGCTTTGGTGCCACGTGGGGCTGGGACACAGAGGCAGGGATGGCAAGCAGGGTGGTGGAGGTGGGTGAGTCCCCAAAGCCCCCCAGCTGTCTAGGTAGCAGAACAGTCACCACTACCTGAAAACAGCTGTCAGCCTGGGTCTGCAGGACATGCATGGCTGATTTCAATACATATGCTGCATCTAAAGGATGCAATATTCTCTGAATCAACTGTTGCTTGTTTTCTCTGTGCCAGGACTTTCTTTGTGTGTATATGGAAACGGATGAATATATAGAATCATAGAATGGTAAGGTTGGAAGGGACCTCAAGGACCATCTAGTTCCAACCCCCTGCCATAGGCAGGGACACCTCCCACTAGTACAGCTCACTCAAGGCCTCATCCAATCTGGCCTTGAACACCTCCAGGGAGGGAGCAGCCACAACCTCCTTGGACAACCTGTTCCAGTGTCTCACCACCCTCACTTGTGGTGATAGATGAATACAGAACATTTTTGCATGGCAGCATTTAGCCTGGAGAAGAGAAGGCTTCAAGGGGACCTGATAGTAGCCTTCCAGTATCTGAAGGGGGCCTACAGGAAGGCTGGGGAGGGATTATTTACAAGGTCCTGCAACAACAGGACAAGGGGCAATGGGTTTAAACTGGCANCTAGATGATCCTTGAGGTCACTTCCAACCTTACCATTCTATGATTCTATGATTTAGCTATATTTTATATATATATATAAAATGTTAACATTTACATTAGAATTGTTCCAGAGCAGATGAAAGTCTATATTATTTGAAAAGAAAACACATTGGGGTTTTTTTTCACTTTTTGCCCCAGATTTTGGCAATGCAACTCTCATTTTCTGGTTTAGAACAGCTTGTACTAGCTAACAGGGATAGCATTACTATGACCTGGAATGTTAAATCAGTTATATGGACATATAAATTGATTTAAACAGAGGGCAGAGGGGAGATTTAAACTGGATGTTTGAAGGAAATTCTTTACAGTGAGGATGGTGAGACACTGGCACAGGTTGCCCAGGGAGGTTGTGGCTGCTCCCTCCCTGGAGGTGTTGAAGGCCAGGTTGGAGGAGGCCTTGAGTGAGCTGTACTAGTGGGAGGTGTCCCTGCCTATGGCAGGGGGCTGGAACTAGATGATCCTTGAGGTCCCTTCCAGCCTTACCATTCTATGATTCTATGATTCTATGATTGAAAGGAGCTCTTAACAATTTCTGCTTCTTTGTGTTGGCTGCTTTGACAGGTGCATGGATGGCTATTATGGAAACCCTCTGAATGGAGAACATTGCAGCCCATGCATGTGCCCTGGGGCACCTACAAGCAATAGGTATTTTGCACATTCCTGTTACCAGGACTCACAGTCTGCACAGTTGGTCTGCAATTGTCTCAAGGGATATTCAGGTATGAAGCAAAATAGGAAATGGGTTTGATTCAATTAAAATTAATAGAAGAGAGAAAAATTACCATCTTCTGCCCATCTTCTGTTCAGAAATGACAAGTAGGGGAATAAAGTAGATAATATTCAGATTTACTGAAATTGGGTGGGGAAGTCCTGAGTGGGAAAATTGTGTGATTAGTGTTTGGAAAATGGATTCACCTACACAGAAAGAGTGAAGCTGTAAATTAATGAGATGACATGCTCTAGAAACCTCTTCCTTTTTCCAGAGGCACCATATTAAACTGGTAGGAAGAGGTAGGGAGAACTGCAGCCATCACCTCTAAAAACAAGCATTGGAAGCCCAAACTGGATAGAGCAGAGCATCAAAAAGAGCTGATAAGATTTCCTAATCAGAGAATTATTTTTTTTTTCATATAGAGAAATTTTGCTTTAACATTATGCCCAAAAGTGACTGCTTCTCCATTGAAATGGTATATTTAGATATGAGGTTTCCATTCTCAGCTGTCTCAGATGCAAAGTAATGCCTTGCTTCCTAAGATCATGTTGACTTAGATTGAATTTCTGCAGGGAGAACTTAAAATATTTCCCTACACCTGGGCATTAGAAAGACCTCCAATGATGGAAGCAAGGCCTGCTGAGAAACAGTGTCAAAACCAAACCCAATGCTGTCATCTTTACTTAGGCCAGGTTCCTTTTTAAGTCAAGAGCAGTTTTCCTTGAGTAGTTGGCCAAAATGATCCTTCTTGGTACTCATGCAGAGGACTTCTATCCTCACAAACTACTACACTCCTCAGTTTTGGACTTTCTTCCTCCAACTACTTCCCATCAAGGCTCTTGGTCTTGACTGTGAAAGGTTCTAGTTCTGAGGACCATAGCAAAGAAGTATCATTCTTGACTGAATATAGGTCAGGGGATGAGGTCCAGCAACATCAGCCTGCCCATAAAGATTTCCAAATTGAAGAGAGGTGGCACCTTGATCAAGGCAGTCATTAAGAGAGTGTACAGAAGTAATTGCAGTGCCAGCAAACTAGGAGAGAGTGTCCCAGAGCTCATCTGTTCTCCTGGGGATCTTCCACTGGGTTACAGAAAGGAGGATTTATCTACCAGACTCTGAGTTGCTCAAGGAAAGGGCACTCACTCCCACCTTCTCATGCTGCTGCCTCTGTGAAGGCTCCCAGGAAAATCCTGCAAATATAGCCAGTCCTGATTGCTGTCATTGAGAGGTCTTTGCTGGAAAAAGATATTTGGAGGTGTTATGTGAGGGGTTATCTGTTTACTCCTAATGAAAAGACTTCCTTGGTGAAAACAATTTGGTATGAACAGTGTGCATTTCCATCAGACTCTAGTGTGGGAGGTGTAATTTAAACTGATCATAGGATTAATGTGCAACAGTCTCAAACAGGTGAATATTTTCCATTGGAAATGTGCTTTGAACAGTCAGTCTGAATCTTTTAGCAATATTACTGGAAGTTACACATTTCACTTGAATTCCCATCAGCCAGCAAATATTTTTACCTTAATCTCTGACAGGAAATCAGTGTGATGAATGTCCTAGTGGCTTCTACAAAAACCCAAGCAGCCCCAGGCTTGAATGTGCTCCATGTCCCTGCAATAACAATATTGATGTGACAGACCCAGAGTCCTGTAACAGGGTCACCGGGGAATGCACAAAGTGTTTACACAACACCCATGGAGCAAACTGCCAGTTCTGCAAACCTGGTTACTTTGGCTCAGCCCTCCTTCAAAACTGTCAAAGTAAGTAAGCAACAGCACTGAAACTGCGTATTACTACCAAGAAAAAAATATTAAAAAAATAGACTACTGGGAGAGGTTAACCCTTGGAGAGACAGTAAAACTAAAGCAGATGAATGGAGCAAAATATGAGAAGGCCAAATGTATTTTGATCCAGTGATACAAATAGTTGTTAATATGGCATCTATTAAATTCTTTGTCGTCCAAGTCTCACTAAATCATAGAATCATAGAATGGTAAAGTTGGAAGGGACCTCAAGGATCATCTAGTTCCAACTCCCTGCCATAGGCAGGAACACCTCCCACTAGTACAGCTCACTCAAGGCCTTCTCCAACCTGGCCTTGAACACCTCCAGAGAGGGAGCAGCCACAACCTCCCTGGGCAACCTGTGCCAGTGTCTCACCACCCTCACTGCAAAGAACTTCCTCCTAACATCCAGTCTAAATCTCCCCTCTGCCAGTTCAAACCCATTGCCCCTTGTCCTGTCATTACAAGACCTTGTCAATAGTCCTTCCCCAGCCTTCCTGTAGGCCCTCTTCAGATACTGGAAGGCTACTATCAGGTCTTGGTTTATTTGGGTTCCCAGTGCCCACTGTAAATCAGCTTCTCTATCTATTTCTTTCTATAACCCTTCATTTTTGTGCTGGTATTAAAAGTACTGAACATTCCCAGTAAATTTGCTTAAAACAATTCTTCTAAATTACTATAGAAAGATAGGTAAACTGTATTGAGATTTTAAATGTGCTCAGTAAACCTACAGGTTTACCTGAGGCCTTGAGTAACCTGTACTAGTGGGAGGTGTCCCTGCCTATGGCAGGGGGTTGGAACTAGATGATCCTTGAGGTCCCTTCCAACCTTACCATTCTATGATTCTATGATTCTATGATACAGCATGGGCTTTATGTGCAGCTCTGATTGTCCATCACCTATGTTATTATCTACTGTAGTATTTTTCCTTCTTTTTCTAGAGTGCATGTGCAATCCAGCAGGTGTTCACCCAGCTATGTGCCCAGGGGGAGAAGCAGCTTGTCTGTGTGACCCAGCCACAGGAACTTGCCCTTGCCTGCCCAATGTGGTGGGCACAACCTGCGACCAGTGTGCCTCTGGCTACTGGGACCTAGCTAGTGGAAAAGGATGTCAAACCTGTGACTGTGATGAAAAAAACTCCCTTAGCAACCAGTGCAACCAGGCAAGAAAATTACTATATTTCAGGGAAGCAAGGTGGTGCTGTTTTGGCATGACATTGTGGGAACCCTCATATGAGGATAGGTTTCTGTTGTGCTCCCTGAAAACAGGAAGTCTTTGGAAGTTTGCAGTCGGTGCAGTTACTTTGAGTCATTATACCAGATGTGTTGTTCTGACAATGAGGCTCTGTTTGTAAGTAGTTCTCTTTGCCTGTGTGGTTTTTTTTTGTCAAGTGATTCTTAGAAATACTTTGGAAGAAATGTCACATAGGGAGGTATACATACAGGGAAGAGGGAAGTCCAGGCATGAACCCAAGAATCTCACGAGTATTTTTAAAAGTGTTTGTTTTCATGAAGTAGCAGCTGTTGCCATTACATTAATCTTGCTCACAGACTGCTAGAGTACCTTTCCTCATCTTTAATTCCTGTGCACTTTTCCAGGCTAAATGTAGAATAAATAAATCAGCATTTCAGAAAAGAGAAGTGAAACCGTGGTCCTATGGAGTCAAAAGCAATTTTACTGTTGACTTCAGAGCACCAGGAGCTTATCCCAAGCTCTCACTGCTGTGCTTTCACATATGCTTTCTCTTCCACTTTATTTAGTGGGTTTATTATTTTTCCTAGCAAATGCAGCTTTTAACCTCAAAGAACTCTTACTGCTTTTCTGAGCTGTACCAGTCATCAGAACTGTAATTCCTTGCAGTTTAATTTAATAGCCAAATTAAAAAATATATTTTCTAAGGCATAATATGCCCTCAAGGTTTTCAGTTACTGATAAGGTATTATGTAGTTAAAAGCTGAATTGTTAAAATGAGTACTTTTCTCCAGTAAAAATAAGAAATTGATCTGTTTTGCAAAGGAAAATAATCTACTCTCTGATCGTAGTCAGAGGATGAGTTTTCAATGAGACTCTGTAGACTGGAACATACCAAATCTGTCATATTAGTAAAGGAAAACTACCTCTCAAAGTCCATTTTGTTTTCACAACCTGCAGAAAGAAGATGGGAAAGGTGGACCAGTACTGAATAAACCATGGTGTTCAAAGACTGTGGGCAAGCAGTGTCACAGCAGTGCCCATACACTCTATGACAGAAGTCACAGGAACATAAAGAAACCCAGAGCAGAACAGAGTGGCAGAATCACCTCTCTTGATCTGCAGGCCACAGTTCTTTTGGTGAAGCCCAGGATGCAATTGGCCTGGGCTGCAAGTGTGCATTGTTGGCTCATGTCCAGTTTCTTGACCACCAGTACCCCTAAGTCCTTTTCTGCGGGGCTGCTCCCTATTTCGTCATCCCCTAGACTGTATTACCCAGACTATATTACCTAGACTGGATTACCCAGGCATAGGTGCAGGACCTTGCAGTTTGCTGTATTGAACCTTATGAGATTCTCCTTTGTCCATTTCTCCAGGTTGTCCAGATCTCTCTGGATGGCATCCTTCAATTATATCAACTGCATCACTCAGCTTGGTATCATCTGCAAACCTGCTGAGGGTGCACTTGATCCCACTGTCTGTATCACTGATGAAGATATTGAACAGCACTGGTCCCTTGGCAGGGGCCATCAGGGACACTGCTTGTCACCTGTCTCCACTTGGATATCAAGCTGTTAATCATTGTCCTTTGCATGTGATCATCCAACCAATGCCTTATCCACTGGGCAGTCAACCCATCAAATCCTTATCTCTCCAGCTTAGAGAGAAGGATGCTGTGGGGGATTGTGTCAAAGGCTTTACAAAGGTCCAGATAAATGAGATCTATTGGTCTTCCCTTGTCCACTGATGTAGTTACACCATTGTTGAAAGCTACTAGATTGGTCAGGCAGGACTTGCCCTTGGTGAGTCTACAGGATGTTATTTAATCCCATCTTTACAGTTTACAGGCCAGTGTCCATGTAAGCTAGGTTACAGTGGAAGATATTGTGATGAATGTGAAGAAAATTACTTTGGCAATCCCCGGACGCAATGCATCTGTGAGTATTCCTGAGTGGGGACAATGGGATTAGAATCTGCCTCAAAAGAAACCTTTAACTTCATATTCATGGGGCAGACAGGATCACAGTATCACCAAGGTTGGAAGAGACCTCAAAGATCATCAAGTCCAACCCATTACCACAGACCTCAAGACTAGACCATGGCACCAAGTGCCACGTCCAAACCTGCCTTGAACACCTCCAGGGACGGTGACTCCACCACCTCCCTGGGCAGCCCATTCCAGTAGCCAATGACTCTCTCAGTCAAGAACTTTCTCCTCACCTCCAGCCTAAACTTCCCCTGGCGCAGCTTGAGACTGTGTCCTCTTGTTCTGGTGCTGGTTGCCTGAGAGAAGAAAGCAACCTCCTCCTGGCCACAACCACCCTTCAGGTAGTTGTAGACAGCAAGAAGGTCTCCCCTGAGCCTCCTCTTCTCCAGGCTAAACAATCCCAGCTCCCTCAGCCTCTCTTCATAGGGCTTGTGCTCGAGGCCTCTCCCCAGCCTCGTTGCCCTTCTCTGGACACGCTCAAGCACCTCAATGTCCTTCTTAAATTGAGGGGCCCAGAACTGGACACAGTACTCAAGGTGTATACATGTAGAGGAGCAGGCTTCTATATATTTTTGTGTATGAGACAGACAAAGGTGTTCCTATTATTTATCTGTACTGTTCCTTCTATGGTTATAATGCAACCATGTATGTTAGATGCAGAAGAGCCATTAGCCAGGCAGTCCACTTTGCTCTAACTCAAACACCAGTTTGCTTTTATTGTCTTGAAATGCGTGATTGTATCTTTTGCATGCATTAATCCCATGGAAAAAAGAACACCTGGATGTAACCTGCTGTCCCTTTCTTGCAGTGTGCAGGTGTAACCCGGAGGGAACGAGCCAGCCCACGTGTGACAAAGCCACCGGCGCGTGTAGCTGCCGTGCTGGTGTCACCGGCCGGTTCTGCAATCAGTGCAGCCGTGGCTTTGACAAAGACTTTCCCTCTTGCCAACGCTGCCATCTTTGTTTTGAACAGTGGGACCCTGAAATTATGGCCCTTGCTCAGACTGCGCGGGGGTTAATGAGGTTTGCTGCAAATCTTGAAGAAACAGGAGGACGAATGCCCAGCTGTGACATGCGCTTCAAAGCCTTTGAAGATGCCATTTCTGAAACTGAAAAAATATTGAGACATCCTGTTCTTTCACTGCAGGCCCTCTCAGGCATCAAGGATTTTCAGGGATATGTTCAGTAAGGGCTTGGCTGCTCCTGGAAAAAAAAGAAACCCTCACTGAGAAAGTAGTTTTCCCCCAAGCTCCACCAGCCATCTCTGCACATAAGTCCTGCTTCTGATCAGCTGGACTTCTAAGTCACTGTTGTCGATAGATACATGAATAATCCTTACATGTATTATCTGTTCCCCACATACACATAGTTAAATGCTAGAATTTTCCCATTCATCCTACAGGTTTTCTAAATAAGCCTTTACAAGTAAATGTTTCTGCTCACTTGGAAATTTGTCACTTGTCCTCTAAAATACTGTGCATCTCTGTGCTAGTTTAAGAACAATCCAGTCTGACTTCTGCATAACTGCCATCTCCCTTTCAGACAAGAAGTTGCACAAATGGATGCCCTCCACAGTACACTCTATGAGTTTCCTGACCTTAACAAGAATGTAAGAGACATTGGAGAAGAAGCTGACCTAGTGTATGAAATTCTACAACAGAAGATACATCTGCTTCACAATTTTCATTACTTGAACCTCAAAGGTAAGGCAGCCAGCAAGTAACTGACATAGTTGAACATTTTCCATTAATGTTTTCTCACTGTTGAACCATACAGCAAATCAAAAGTCCTTAGACTTTATCATAGAATCATAGAATGGTAAGGTTGGAAGAGACCCAAAGATCACCTAGTTCAAACCCCCTGCCATAGACAGGGACACCTCCCACTAGAACAGGTCACTCAAGGCCTTGTCCAACCTGGCCTTGAACACCTCCAGGGAGGGAGCAGCCACAACTCCCTGGGCAACCTGTGCCAGTGCCTCACCACCCTCACTGTAAAGAACTTCCTCCTAACATCCAGTCTAAATCTCCCCTCTGCCAGTTTAAACCCATTGCCCCTTGTCCTGTCGTTGCAAGACCTTGCCAATAGTCCCTCCCCAGCCTTCCTGTAGCCCCCCTTCAGATACTGGAAGGCTACTCTAAGGTCTCCTCGAAGCCTTCTCTTCTCCAGGCTGCAGAGCCCAAACTCTCTCAGCCTGTCCTCATAGCAGAGCTGCTGCAGCCCTCTGATCATCCTCGTGGCCTCCTCTGGACCCGCTCCAACACTTCCATGTCCTTCCTGTGCTGAGGGCTCCAGAACTGCACACAGTACTTCAGGTGGGGTCTGATGAGAGCAGACTAAAGTAGCTTTGTACTACCAAAGCATGTAAATACATACTACCAACATTTTATATTGACTTTTCTAATTTCCTTTTATTTTAAAATGCCATGATTTCTAGCATCCTAGATTTCAGATACATGTGCCAAGGCACATCAGTCAGAAATCTAATGAATCCTGATGTTTATATCAGGATTTAAAAGCTGCACAGATTCACAGTATAGATTCACACATCATACAGTAGAACAGCAAAAGATTTTTTCCCCAGTTCTGACTTGCTCTTCCCAATATTTAAAAATGTTGTACAGCAATGGTTTCTTTAATTGAAGCAGGGAATCATAGTGCAACTTCTTAGTGTTCCCATGGGGAAATACATGACTTTATGTGGTAAGGAACTAGCTCCCCATCATCAAAAGATGGGAAGTCAGAACTGAGTTCCTTGGAATTTTCGAAAGCATTACAGTCTGTGCTTGAGGTAAGTATAGTCTCCATCAGTGGCTAACAGCAGTAAAGACCATGTCACACAGAGTCGTATCTGGAGAAAGACACAGACATATCACTTGGGGATCCTGAACAGATGTTAGATCATCCACAGTGGCAGAAGACCATCAGCAGTATACTCTCTAAAGAGATGACTGCCAAGGTGTGAACCCTGAGAAGATACGAGCTACAGGCAATGCACTCCCATTTACTGTTCCTCTGTCTTTCGTTCAGGAGAGAAGATTTGCCTAGAAAAGATGGGGAAAAAAAGAAAGAAAAAAGTCAACAGAATACAAAACCAAGAGAAAGGAAGTGGGGAAATGAGGGATTAATTAAGATTTAGGGCTTTCCTGCCCTGTTGTGCTTGGCAGTGCCCCTGGAACCAACTCTTCCACTCAGGACCCTATGCAAGCAGTCAACACAGCTCTCCTAGGCTTCCCAATTCAACTGAGCCTTGTGAAGCCTCTGAGAAAGGCAGGAAGGCAAAGAAACAGTAAATCCCACGGAGGTCAGTGGATGCACAGCTGAAGCATCTGTGGTGCTCTCTGGTCACATTCCAAACCCACTTTGTGTTTTGGCCTTAGGAGATGAATAAACAGCCCTATAAAAAGCACACGGGGGTGTGGGGAAAGGAAGACCTTGAATTTAAGCTGCGTTTCTGGTCAGGGCCACAAATATTCATCAGTTCTGCTACCAAGCATCTGACAGCAGAGAAACACCTTTTCCATCAAGATAATCAGCCTCTCTGATATTCCAAAGAAAGCTTGGCTCCCCCATGCCCTCTTCATGACAGGAACTGCAGCATATCTTTCATATGGCTTGGTCTGGTTTTAACTCTCATTTTGCTGAGGCAGAGCAGGATATGGCCACATACACCATCTGGGGCATATTTCCAGCTCTGCTTTAGCCACACATGGGGAACAGGCATACATTCACACAGCTGACCTGGAAGCATCAATGTCTAATGATGGGTTTAAAATCACTGGGGAAAAAAAACAAGACACAAGTTTTCTTAAAAGAATGTTTGCAGTTTATGAGATCTCATTAAACTACAGCTTCCCAGCCTTGGCCCCTGGCTTTGCAGCCACTGTGGTGTGGTAAGGCAGTAAGTAGAGCTTCCTATGCTGTAAATCAAGCCTGTGCTATGACACTGTGTTTAACATAAAGGAACTTGGAAGCTCAATAGCTGCATCAAAAACCAAGCATGAACAAATGCATTTGGGCCACTTATGGAGAGCTGAACCACTGCTAAATATTCCTGTGATGGAACTATTGCACACAAAGCATTCTGCTAGAAACAGATTTACAGCAGCTTCTTACCAGTATTTTGTATTAGGAGCTAAGTTTAAACTGCTTTTTTTCCCAATATTTACAAGATTAAATAACCCTGGTTCCACACAGTGACTAAATATTGTTCAGCTTCAATCAAAGCAAGGCCAAGGACTATTTCAAAGCATGCAAGATTTAACAAGTGCCTTGTCATTGACTTGTCTGGATGTTAGGAGGAAGTTCTTTACGGTGAGGGTGGTGAGACACTGGAACAGGTTGCCCAGGGAGGTCGTGGCTGCTCCCTCCCTGGAGGTGTTCAAGGCCAGATTGGATGAGGCCTTGAGTGATGTGTACTAGTGGGAAGTGTCCCTGCCTATGGCAGGGGGTTGGAACTAGATGATCCTTGAGGTCCCTTACCATTCTATGATTCTATGACTTCAACTAGTAACTGAATCAGTTACCAGTACAAAGAGGGATGTTAATCAATGACCTCTAATGCTTTTACACTGCTGACACATCAGTTCTGGTTCATTGCACATATTTCTACTTGGGTATTTGGAGAATCTGGGAAACCTCAACAACAGCAACTTTAAATTAAATGTTTTGAAAAAGCCCTGAGTACTTTTCTTAGGCTATTAATAATCTGCAAAAAAATGTAATATTCTCCAGTCATTTAGAGTCTGCTAAAGGGAAAGTTTAGACTAAGCAAACAAGAAAGATTTCTTGCTGAAAGCATGGGGTTTTTTTGCCTGGCCTACAAGCTTATCATGGAAATGTTTTTTTCTTGTTACTGCATCAATCCTGAAATGAGATTTTTCAGAGCCAAAGAAAACTCATAAATTCCCATTTGTAATCTAAATTTTGGCCTCACTTCAGCAAACCATTTAGCTTTTGGGTGTTATGCCAAACAGGACAAATGCTTTCCTGATTCACAGTCAGAAAGCTGATTGTTTCATTGGTTTTACAACTGGCAGAAACAGTTCTCTTGCTTAAACTTCAGAACAGCATAAGTGGCAAGAGGTTTATCAGATCAGCAATGGCAGTAATGCATGAGCTACTGATGAATGCAGATCAGCAGCAATTTGTGTCATTAATGGGATCTTCTTCATATTTTTGCATCTTCCACTAGCTTCTCATACACCTTGGATCCTAAAGAAGGACATGGGATCTATTGTCTTTGTATCTATTTTAGCAGGTTTTATGAGTTAACTATTCCTTTTTGGAAGTTGGCTGAGTAAAGGATTTAAAAGCTTGACTGAGGAAATTGTAGCTCCTCTCTCCCTTTTCCTGCTGTCCCAAATCTAACACCAGTGACAACAAACTGAATCACATGTCATTCATCATTTGTCCAGAATTCAAGTAAATACATGAATTAAATGCCACCAAAATGCAGATGGTGCTAAACATTTTTTGGTTTGGTTTGGTTTGTTTTTATTTTTTTGTTTCTATAGAGGCCATTGGCAACATTAGGAAATACTCTGAAGTATCATTGCTGGCTGAACAGAAGACCAGTGAGACAACCCCTATTGTAAGATACTCAGAGTACACCAGGAACCATTCACTGACTATGTTGGGCCATCAGGCTTTGAAAGCAAGCAATGTGCTGGAACAGCTCAAGATGATCAGGAGGCCTAACATCCAAAATTTGAACAAAATGGTAAGTACTGTGAAGTTTGAATGGGAGCCAAACTTTTTTTTTTTTTCCTCCTCATGCAGTTAGGTTTTGCTTATGTGCATTTTTAAATCTGGAAAATGGCAGTTCCCTGACATAGACATGCTTTCATACCAGAAACAGCTGTGTTTCTCAGCTGTGGTTACTACCCATTGCTCCCAGGGCAGTCTTAGCACAAAGAACTATGTGAGCATTCTCTAGTCTCAAAAAGACATGAGTGCAAATTCAAAAAGATTAACCCCAACCTTCTACATCAGTAATTAGAACTAAGCAGAGCAAATTTGCCCTGGAATGGATGGTGAGTGCTCACATATCTTTTGCATCACCCATGGGAGAGGAAGGGATTTCTGTCCTTCTGGGGGGCAGCAATGAATACCTGATAGCACATTCAGCAAGCCCTGCCAGGTATGAAAGAGATCCTTCATCTAGGCCTTTAGTTTCAACATCTGTTGAAGATGGAGATCTGTTGAGGATGGGAGATTTAGACTAGATGTTAGGAGGAAGTTCTTTACAGTGAGGGTGGTGAGGCACTGGCACAGGTTGCCCAGGGAGGTTGTGGCTGCTCCCTCCCTGGAGGTGTTCAAGGCCAGATTGGATGAGGCCTTGAGTGAGCTGTACTAGTGGGAGGTGTCCCTGCCTATGGCAGGGGGTTGGAACTAGATGATCCTTGAGGTCCCTTCCAACCTTACCATTCTATGATTCTATGGAAGGCTAGACATTGTCCCATGTTGTGTGAGAGAGGTCATCTGGATCTTTTAAAACAAACCATTGACCTATGGGCTGATTTCGGCACTTTTTCTATAGCAGTGTGAAGCAAGGGTCTTAGTGCAACACATGGAGCCCAACAAATGGCTCCTGCAAGGATGCTCTGAGCCAAGGGCTGCCATCTTCAAGTCAGGGGAAGGGTACCTGTAATTGGCAATGACACCCATCTTTGGGAAAATCCCATCCTATGTTCAGTGTTCGTATGATACCTAACTCGTGGCCAGCCGGGCAAGGGAGGGGATTCTGCCCCCTTGCTCTCATCAGACCCCATCTGGAGTACTGTCTACAGTTCTGGAGCCCCCAGCACAGGAAGGACATGAAACTGTTGGAGTAGGTCCAGAGGAGGCCCACGAAGATGATCAGAGGGCTGCAGCAGCTCTGCTATGAGGACAGGCTACAAGAGTTGGGGCTCTGCAGCCTGGAGAAGAGAAGGCCTCCAAAAGGCCCTATAGTAGCCTTCCAGTATCTGAAGGGGGCCTACGGGAAAGCTGGGGAGGGACTATTGACAAGGTCTTGCAATGACAGGACAAGGGGCAATGGGTTTAAACTGGCAGAGGGGAGATGTAGACTGCATGTTAGGAGGAAGTTCTTTACAGTGAGGGTGAGGAACAGGTTGCCCAGGAAGGTTGTGGCTGCTCCCTCCCTGGAGGTGTTCAAGGCCAGGTTGGA
Organism: Eubucco bourcierii; assembly: GCA_013396675.1. NCBI lineage: Eukaryota > Metazoa > Chordata > Aves > Piciformes > Ramphastidae > Eubucco > Eubucco bourcierii. The sequence continues at coordinate 112,110 of VWZE01018349.1, forward strand.
GGAGGCCTTGAGTGAGCTGTACTAGTGGGAGGTGTCCCTGCCTATGGCAGGGGGTTGGAACTAGATGATCTTTGAGGTGCCTTTCAACCTTACCATTCTATGATTCTATGAACAGTGGAGAGTATCCCTGACATAAGCATCTTCCTTATTGCAGATCTGTGGGGTGACAGGAGACCAGCCCTGTCTCACATCAGCCTGCGAGGGAGCTTTGTGCTGGGACAGGCACAGACTCAGGCAGTGTGGGGTCCCAAACTGCAGTGGAGTTCTTCCTCTCTCCACTGACGCCTTCAAGAAAGCTGAGGAGACGGCTGCATTGCTAAATAACTTGACTACTCAGTTACAAGAACCTGACAATCAGGTGCTGTATATCAAACCTACATTTGCTCAGTGAAATGCATGGAGGTCATAAACCTATAAAAAGTCACCTGTTCCTTGGACACAGAGTAGGGACATAGTGATGAACCATTTCCCAACATCACCTATCTACCATGATTAAGTACCAGGAGTATTAGATGCCGCCCAGAGACTGTGGCTCTAGTTATGCCATCCTCTTCCTCACAACTGCCAAAATCTCACAGGTCATGATGCCCTGTGACTCTGGAAGCTGGTGACATCAAGCTAGTATAGTCTATACTTCTACTGGGAAAGATTTAAATAGCAGCATTTGTCCATAGCCTGAGTACAGCCCACGCTTAATGCAGTCAGATTACTGTTGTGTATAGCATTAAGCTCTGTTTATACAACTTCATATTACTCTGAGATTTACCATTAAATCATTTTTTTCAAATAATTTCAAGATAAGGCTCTTTTGCCCTCAATGCTGTTTAGTCAGCTCTACTGCAGAGTGGCAGTGTTATGAAATAATTCAATATTAATTTTTTTATATCCAGGCAGAGATTGTTAATAACTATGAAAACTCTTTATTAGCATTAAATCTCGCCAGAAACCTTAGTTACAAGGTTCAAAATGCATGGTTTGGAAATTGACACATACAGGGAACAGGCAAAACTGGAACACTTTAAAGGTAACCAGCATAAGCAAACATTTTTACTGGCAGAGAAGGTTTGTGTGGTCACTTACACCGCTTGCAGTTAGTTATCCTGCTTAGCCACTGGGTGGATGCAGGAAGCTCCTTTCTGCTTATGGCAGAAAGCAATTAACGATTACAAGAAGCTTGAAGTATTTACCCACAAAATAGTATGGGACAGTACCCAAAACACTTGGCGGGGTTGCTGCCAGGCTGAAAGCTGTTAGAGGCTTTGGAGTTTCCCCAGGCTCCTGGGTGCTGGAGAAAGGAGGCAGACAAACTCTGACCTGGTCCTGGCTCTCTTGGCAGCAGGCTCTCATGTGCAGGCAGATGTCTTGCTATGTGCAGTCTTGGCACGGTGTCACACTGGCTGTGGAGGCCAAATGCACGGAGGCATCAGAGCCTGAACTCAGGATCAATGAGGTAGTAAGCAGGCAGGATACAATAGCAGAGAGCACCTTGTGCTACCTGCTCATCCCTTTATATCCTTTCAGCCCAAGACTAATGGGCCTTTGGACATAGATTAGCCAATCAGGATGGCAGTTTGCCCATATTAGGTGAAGCTGGGGCTTTTGTCCCCTTTCCTGTGGCCACCACCCCCAGCACAGAAGGAGGGGGAGCAGGGGAGCATGCCTGGACAAGCCAGGACATGTACAAGCCCACCTGTGGCCTATTTAGGCCGACCACAACAGGCAGTGAGAAATAACTTGAGCAAAGCATGGCACATGCAGCACGTGGCAAGGAAACAAAATGCTCAAATCTCAAAACAGTAAAGACAGTTTGTTCTGATTGCCAGTCAGAGGTGATGCCTGTTACAGTTATAGACGAAACACATTTTCCAAGAGAAATGTCATTCTGCTGTAGCTTTGTCCTGTCCCTGCAGTGTGCCTGGGCATCCATTTCCTGTTTTTAAAATGCATGAGACAAACTGTGATGGTTTGGGAGATCCTCACCCCCCACACTTTGTAAAATGACCCAGACTAGAACTCAGCCAGCTGGAAGTTAAGGACTGAAGCTCTATTTACAGCTCAGCACAATACACAAGCAGAGATATACACTATAGACAGGAATAGTTACAGAAATGGACAAGTTAAAGGTAATACAGAAACACAACTCCCCTCCTAGAAACCAGAGACCCCAGGAGGGGCTCCCAACCACCCTTCCACCTTCTCCCTACCCCTGTACCTTACCCCAAGGTTTGCCTTACACACAAGGTGAATTAGGAGGATTGGGCAGGGGGGGTTAGAAGAAGAGTGGTTAGTGAAGATTAATCAGCAAAGAGGAGCCAGAGCCTAGCTAGGAGTCTAGCTTCTGCTGCTAGACTGCCCCAGACGCTGTGCTGTGTACCCCCCCCCCGAGAGAGACAGACAGAGAATGCCTTATCTATGTTTTGGTTTCTCTTCCCAAAACAAATCTCAGCAAGCCTATGAGTGAAGTAGACATCTCCATGTTTTCCTTTCACAGCCTATAGTGCAATTTTCTCTATTAAAATCTTCCAGTTAGCCTCAAACCAGCACACACACTGCTTCACAGCTAAGGGGTTTAGAAATGAGCAATGGGGCACATGCCTGGGGACCCAGCAAACAGAGGGGCAGCTGCAAAACGAAGTGGTTAGCACCAGGCCTCCAGGACATCACTTCTTGTGCTGACAAGCCTCAGGCAGCTGTGTGATAATACAAGCAAAGCATTTAGAGGTGTTTTGTAAGTAAAAACATCACCACTTTTCCTGTTGCATGGAGAAACAGTGAATCTCTTCTCTCCACAGACTGCAGAAAGATGGTACTTGAGCATTTCCTTATTGCAAAGGATAGCTCTGAGGAAAGCAAAATACTGTTGGATTTGATAATTAATCTGAAGCTCTCATTTAAATTATCCCAAATACTAATTTAATGGTAAAATTTAACTCTCAAGACAAGCCTTGAACTCTGCCTTCATTACTTGTGTCCTCTTATCTGTATTTTAAACACCAATTCCAATGTGAAAGGGCAGATGAAATCATGTGCCTTTTCTGTACTCAATCTGATCAATGACATGCTGCAGTGCTGCAATAAAAAAACAACACACTGCACCTTCTTTTAAAGACAGAAGGGGTTGTGGCTTAGCAGCCATTGCACAGAGAAAAAAATGCTTGACTTTGGCTTTTTTTGAGGCCAGATGAAGGCCATGATGTAGCAAACTTTGGAGTTCCCCAACAGACTTTCCTACTACTTTTCAAAGCCATATTAAGTGATTCCAGCTGAGGCTTGGATCAAAATTAGTTTTGTGTCAGAGCTTAACTTGCCAAGCAATGATAGATAACCTCCAGAAAATGGCAATGCTATTTTTAATATTTCCAGTTTGAAAGCATTAGAAAAATGGCAGAAGACAGCAAGTTGAAAGGTTCACAATTTAATGGCCAACTGGAGAGTGCTAAGAATCACATTGAACTTGACAGAGAGATCACTAAGGAGTTCATCCAAAAAGTGAAAGACTTCTTGTTAGGTAAATATGCAAAGTTCTTTTTGACTAATTTTCCATTATAAATGGCCAGAAAATGATCTACTGGTACAGACATAAAACTTTCTTGTCAGCCTCCTGGCTTGTGCAATCTTTTTCAATCTCTTTTTTCCTAGCCCTCCTTTCTCTCAGGTGACAGAGCTTTTTAATTTTTCAATAGATCTGTTACATTCTGACTGTCAGCTTCTATTAATGTGCTTAATTTGCAGCATGCAAGTTATTCCCTCAGTTCCTAGCTTATCTGAGTGAAGGACTAATATGATTATTTTATACCATATATAATGACCCTGGCATGTCCAATCCATCCTCAAATTATTATTCCACCTCCTTCTTCCAGGCCTGTAAATAGAGGCTCTCTCTAGGGAGCATGGGAGTTAGAATACATACCACATCTTTGTAAAGCTGAGACTTGATAAATCAAAAGATTCTGATAGAACTTCACAGCTCTCATAAAAAAAAATTACAAAACAACCATAAACACCCTTTTTCCTCCCTCATGACTGCTGAAAAATGCTGTAACAAATGGACCCTGCTTGGGTGGGGATTTGGACTAGATGATCTCCAGGCATCCCTTCCAACCCCTACCACCATTCTGTGATTCTATGTTTTTTTTACCAGATGCACATCAGAGTGGAAATGTGATAGGATTTTTTAAAATCTCTTGAATATAGCAGATCTCATAATTTTCTAAGGATTGTGTGTTGGCAATCCCTTAGGATTAATAACTCTACATTGAAAAGGAGGGAGGGCAGAGGACAGAGAAATTCCTCTTTTTTTTCAGGGACATTTAAGCTATTTTATTGAATTGAAAGAAAAACTCCATTTAAGTCCTTCAGATTCAGAGACTCACAGAAAACATCCAGTTGGAAGAGACCTCAAAGATCATTCACTCCAACCTTCAACCCAGTTCAGGGTCAGTCCTAAACCACATCCTTAAGTGCCAGGTCCACACACACCTCCAGGGATGGTGACTCCACCACCACCTGGGGCAGACCATTCCAATATTTGATAACCCTCTTTGTGAAGAATTATTTCCTAGCATCCAGCCTGAACCTCCCCTGTCACAACTTGAAACCATTTCCTGTAGTCCTGTCACTTTCCACCAAGGAGCAGAGGATGCTCCCTCCTCGCTCCAACCTCTCTTCAGGTAATTGTAGAGAGCAATGAGGTCTCCCCTCAGCCTCCAGACTGAACAATCCCAGCTCGCTCAGACACTCCTCATAGGCCATGTGCTCCAGGTCCTTCTCCAGCCTCGTTGTCCTTCTCTGGACATGCTCCAGCACCTCAATATCCTTCCTCTAGCAAGGAGCCAAGAATTGAACACAATACTTGAGGTGTGGCCTCACCAGTGCCGAGTACAGAACGATCACCTCCCTGTTCCTGCTGGCCACAGTGTTTCTAACACAAGCCAGGATGCCACTGGGTTTCTTGGCCACTGGGCATACTGCTGGCTCATGTTCAGTCAACTATGAACCAATACACCCAGGTCTCTCTCTGAGTCACAGCTTTTCAACCACACTTCCCCTAGACTGTAGCTTCTCTTGGGGTTGTTGTTGTGATCTAGGTGGAGGACCTGACACTTGACCTTGTTAAACTTCATACAGTTATCCTTGGCCCATTGATCTAACTTGCCCAGGTCCCACTTCAAAGCTTCCCTGACCTCTAGCAGATCAACACGGCCACCCAGCTTGGTGGCATCTGCAGATTTACTGAGGGTGCATACAATCCCTCATCCAGATCATTAATGAAGATACCAATGAGGACAGGCCCCAGTAGTGGATCCCAGGGGACACCTCTAGTGACTGACATCAGGCAGATTTAACTCCATTCACCATCACTTTTTGGGCCCAGCTATCCAGCCAGGTTTTAATCCAATGCAGGGTGCAGTTATCCAAGCCTTGTGCCATGAGTTTCTGAAGGAGAATGCTGTGGGAGACAGTGCCAAGGACTTCACTAAAGTTCAGGCAGACAATCGTGGCCCTTCCCTCATCCACTAGGCAGCTTGTTGCAGAAGGAGATGAAATTAGTCAGTCAGGACCTGCATTTCATAAACCCATGCTGACTGGGCCTGATTGCCTGGTTGTCTTGTAGGTGCCATGAGAGGGCACTCAGAATGACCTGCTCCACAACCTTTCCTGGCACTGAGGTCAGCCTGTAGTTTCTTGGATTATCCTTTTGGCCCTTCTTGTAGATGGGTGTCACATTTGGCAGCCTCCAGTTAGCTGGGATCTCCCTAGTTAGCCAGGACTGTTGACAAGTAATGGTGAGTGGCTTGGTAAGCACATCTGCCACCTCCTTAAGTACCCTTGGGTGCATCCCATCCAGTCCCATAAACTTGTGCACTTCTAAATGGCACAATAGGTAACTGATCATTTCTCAGATTTATATCTGACAGCAATTGAAAATTCCACCTTTGACTCTTCTTTTGTATTTCTTAGCAGACATACACAGCATTCACCAATTCTAAAAGCATTTTTAAACTAATTTTTGTTTTGCAAATTGAAATTTGAACGGTAACAACTGAGATGTGTATAGAGTCACACAATTAACCAGGTTGGAAAAGACCTCTAAAATCATCAAGTCACATTAAGTCTGCTGTACTCTCCATTGGCATGGATAGTAATTTTAGATGTGGTTCTACAGAAAATAGCTCTCAGGAATGCATTAATGTTTGCACAGTAAGTAACTCCTATTTAATTTTTGGAGAGTTGCTTTGGAGTGTTAGCACAAACATTAAATATGTTTCAACTAGTTTATCACCCAAGAACTTCTCTATAAAGGGAAGTGAGCAGAAAACAAAAACTGAGACTTCATAAGGCACTGACTACTCTAACTCTGTGTGCCTGTGCCTCTTACGATGAGCTCACTTGTAGGGGAAGTTGTCAAAATATGTTTTTTCCACTATAAATTCCCATCCTATCTGAGTCTGACACAAGTTTCCTCTATAACTTAGCCCTTCTCATTAACCAGTAAAGGAAGCACTTTCTCAGTATTTCAGTGACTCCAGGGAAGGGATTACACTCACCAGCCAGCTTGGAAAGCTCTGTTCACACCCCAGTCCCTCTAGCACCTCTTTGATCTGAGGGCCAAGGCAGAAATGGGTTCTGACACATCTAGCTGTGCTGTGCACTGATTTAAAACCTTACATGGGCTCAGTTCTACATCAGAATTTTAATAACCCGGTTCAAAGTGGGTTCAGATCCTCATTTTAGCCAGTTCTGACAACACTAACAGCAGTACCTGGAAGCATAACATTACATTACAAAATGTTAAGAGTGAATTCTCTTACCCCCTTGCTGTGACTGTCAGCTTTATTCTCCCACATAACTCCAAGGCGAGGCAGCCATAATAACAATCTGTATTTCACTTGGAGGAAAGAGCTGCTTCAGGATACTCCCAGCTCCATTTCTGTTGCAGATGAGAGTGCACCTCCAGAAGACATTGACAAGGTGGCAAATTACGTTCTGCAAATAAATCTTCCTCTGACTCCACAAGAGCTTATGGGCATACTTGACAAAGTCAGAAGCATTTTGAACCGCTGTGAGAAGTGCAAACTGAACGCAAGTAAGAGAAACAGAAAACAGGAAGAAGCTCAGACACTGCTGGTGGAGGCACAAGAAGCTGAGTGAGTATGGTATTCTCATAGTGACATGCCAACTCTAGATGGGGTGGCACTGTGCATAATAGGACTGCTCCATAGCCCAGGCAGTATCCTAATAAAGGCAGAGGGAAAGTTCAGATGACAGCAGATTTCAGCTTGCCATTTCCACAAGGCCTCTCTAGCAGGAATGAGCCATGACTGCTCAGGCTGCAGGAGCTGATGCTGCAAGGAGGCATCTGCTGCCAGCTCTTGGATTCTTCTGCTTGCTGAGTCAAAGAGGACAAAGCAGCTACTTAATTCCACCTTTGACTTAGTGGAGTATTATATCTGGTTCACTGGGAGGTTTAAGTATGGGTGAGAAAAAAATCGGCAAGCATGGTGGAGGGAGAACATATGTTAACCTGTGAGTCATCACCAGGCAGCCTGCAGCACCCAGCCTCACCTTTAAATACAGCAGCTCACGTGCTCACACACAGAGCCTCTTAGTGAGGCTTTGCTTTGCCAATTTAAACCCCACAATTTGGATGGCTGCCATTGGACTTGAGGGAACATTTCTGCATGTGAGCATAGGTGCATTTGAAACATGTTCTTGCTTTCCTCCCTGCACTACAATACTACACACACTTCTGGTTTTTGTGTTTTAGCAAAGCAGCTAAAGCTCTTCTGCCTGTGGATGAAATTAAGAATAAACTAAAAAATATTGTGAAGTCCCAAGGACACTCCAAAAACAACTTCATAAAGTTAAATGAAGAAATACGAAGCATCAAAACACAAATCTCACAGGTATCTTGCTGTAAATATTTAAATGTATGTACTATATACACTTCACCTCAATTTTTCCTTAGTGTAAACTTCAATAGGTACACCCAAAATGTGGTGCCTATTCCATAATGCTTAAGGAACTGATCTTAAGTTGACATTAATCTCAGTCACTGCCACACTCTGCAAGCTGGATGGATGTTGCATCAGAAATCACAGCCTTCAACTGCTCTGTTTTAGGCTGAAAATCAAGTGAGCAAGACAAAGGATGAATTAAATGACTTGTCAGCAAAACAGTCTGAGACAGAAGATGAAATTTCCACACTGCGGGCAAAAGCGCAGATGAACAAGAATCAAGCTACAAAAGCAAGAGCAGAGGCAGAAGCAGCACACAAGCGAGCCCAAAATACTGATAACGTGAGCCTTCTTCTCATGTGCTAAGGGAAAAAAGGTTCCCTCCATGTTTGATAGCATTTTTCATTCAGAAGTGGAATTGTGTTACCTCGCTCTCCTCAAAACCGTTAAACGTTTTGCTTAGGTCATAGAATCATAGAATGGTAAGGTTGGAAGGGACCTCAAGGATCATCTAGTTCCAGCCCCCTGCCATAGGCAGGGACACCTCCCACTAGTACAGGTTACTCAAGGCCTCCTCCAGCCTGGCCTTGAACACCTCCAGGAAGGGAGCAGCCACAACCTCCCTGGGCAACCTGTGCCAGTGTCTCACCACCCTCACTGCAAAGAACTTCCTCCTAACATCCAGTCTAAATCTCCCCTCTGCCAGTTCAAACCCATTGCCCCTTGTCCTGTCGTTGCAAGATCTTGTCAATACTCCCTCCCCAGCCTTCCTGTAGGCCCCCTTCAGATACTGGAAGGCTACTAGAAGGTCTCCTCAAAGCCTTCTGTTCTCCAGGCTGCAGAGCCCCAACTCTTGTAGCCTGTTCTCACAGCAGAGATGCTTCAGATCATCTTTATGGAATATGGGTTTGTCATGTGGGTTAAGAATGATTTCTGGTTTTATTTTTAAGGCTTCTGGCATATAGCACTTCTGTTTGCTTGAATGAAAGAAAGCATACACATTTCTCTGGCTACTCCACCACATTTTTCCTTGCACGGCGTATAAAACTCAGGGTCACCATAGGCACCGGTAAACACAACAGAACAAACGACAAAACCAAATATAAAAATATGTGAGTGATGGAAACAGCCTGGCCATTCTCCTTCAGAGAAAATTCCTGTGGGAGTTACTTGGAGTTTTTTGTTGGCTGGGTGCTTTTCAGTAGCTGAAATTTTTGAGAACACAGTCAGAAATTTGCTAAAAGTGCAAGGAGAACCAGGCACTGACTGCGCAAGCTTGAAGCAATGCCAAGCTTTGTGATGGTTTGGGAGTTCCCTTCCCCCCACACTTTGTAAAATGACCCAGACTAGAACTCAGTCAGCTGGAAGTTAAGGACTGAAGCTCTATTTACAGCTCAGCACAATGTACAAGCAGAGATATACACTATAGACAGGAATAGTTACAGAAATAGACAAGTTAAAGGGAATACAGCAACACAACACTCCTCCTAGAAACCAGAGACCCCAGGAGGGGCTCCCAACCACCCTTCCACCTTCTCCCCACCCCTGTACCTTACCCCAAGGTTTGCCTTACACACAAGGTGAATTAGAAGGATCGGTCAGGGGGGTTAGAAGAAAAGTGGTTAGTGAAGATTAATCGGCAGAGGAGCCAGAGCCAGAAGCTGCCAGACCGCCCCAGACGCTGTGCTGCGTCCCCAGAGATAAACAGAGAATGCCTTAGCTATGTTTTGGTTATTTTTCCCAAACAATTTTTAGCAAGCCTATGAGTGAAATAGACATCACCATGTTTTCTTTTCACAGCCTATAGTGTAATTTTCTCTATTAAAATCTTCCAGTTAGCCTCAAACCAGCATAAGCTTCCATGTTATAAGAAACCTAGCTGAAACCTAAACAACAAGCTCAATCAGCAGAGAACAGACTAGCCAGTAAATAGCACTCCAGCCAAAACATAAAACAACAGTGCTCCAGGTAATTCATTAAATTATGACACCAAGCTGGGGGCTGATGCTGCTGGGTTGGAGGGCAGAAGGGCTCTGCAGCAGGACCTCGACCGCCTGGACAGATGGGCAGAGTCCAAGGGGATGGCATTCAATAAATCCAAGTGCCAGGTGCTGCACTTTGGCCACAACAACCCCATGCAGAGCTACAGGCTGGGGTGGGAGTGGTTGGAGAGCAGCCCAACAGAAAGGGATCTGGGGGTGCTGATTGACACCTGCCTGAACATGAGCCAGCAGTGTGCCCAGGTGGCCAAGAAGGCCAATGGCATCCTGGCCTGCATCAGCAATAGTGTGGCCAGCAGGAGCAGGGAGGTCATTCTCCCCTTGTACTCTGCACTGGTCAGGCCACACCTTGAGTACTGTGTCCAGTTCTGGGCCCCTCAATTTAGGAAGGAGATTGAGGTACTTGAACGTGTCCAGAGAAGGGCAACGAGGCTGGTGAGAGGCCTCGAGCACAAGCCCTATGAGGAGAGGCTGAGGGAGCTGGGACTGTTTAGCCTGGAGAAGAGGAGGCTCAGGGGGGACCTTATTGCTGTCTACAACTACCTGAAGGGTGGTTGCGGCCAGGAGGAGGTTGCTTTCTTCTCTCAGGCAACCAGCACCAGAACAAGAGGACACAGTCTCAAGCTGTGCCAGGGGAAGTTTAGGCTGGAGGTGAGGAGAAAGTTCTTGACTGAGAGAGTCATTGACTGCTGGAATGGGCTGCCCAGGGAGGTGGTGGAGTCACCGTCCCTGGAGGTGTTCAAGGTGGGTTTGGATGTGGCACTTGGTGCCATGGTCTAGTCTTGAGGTCTGTGGTAATGGGTTGGACTTGATCTTTGAGGTCTCTTCCAACCTTGGTGATACTATGATACTATGAAATTTGATTAAGCCTAATGGCAAAATGGACTTTACATAAAGGCCCTATCAAAAGAAGTAAAAACAGTGTAAGCTTTAAAATTCTGAAGTCATATTCCCCTTACATTATTGCCCTGCTCCATTGGCAGTTTAACTTATTTCTATTGGCTTTGGCAAAGCATTGTTTGACGTACACACATTGTGGATTTTTTTAAGCTTTAAGAGAAAGAGATATTTAAAGTACAGTTCAAAGAGAATATTCAAAAGAAAGCATAAAAATCTCCTTTGGTATACCAGGTTAATTATGAGATGTTGTTACATGAAGTAATGGCATTCTGTTACAGGAATTTGCTGACATTAAAAGAAAGTACACCATGCTTCAAGAAAAGATAAAAGCCCGAGGACCTCCAAAGGTTACACTGGAAAAAGTGAAGCAGCTGAAGGAAGAAGCAGAAAAACTGATTAAAGAGACCGAAAAGAAATTTAAAAGAATAACAGGTAGTGTTCTCACATCCATAGTGAGTGGTGTAAATTCTGATAGCCCTGACAAACTCAAGTCCTTGCCCACAGACTAACAAGCCTAGGATCACCTGAAATTGGATTTAAAACAACATAGTTGTAAGCTCAAAGCTACTCTAACAGTTTAAAGGTAATGGCTTAAGTGCTTTTTCTGACACAGTTGCCATAAGCAGAGTTCAAGAAGCATCCATGCAGACTTACAGTGATTAGATTCACAGTTGAAAAAAACAGGACAAGTGAAAAATCTGTATAAAACCTGGCTACAAATTTAGCTGGAAGCCTTGATTTATGCACTTACTTTGGGCATTTGGACCTTATATCTTTCCTCTACACCCTTTCTTTTCTTACATTACCCAACTGATGGCTTATGTTACAGAGCTGCATGGTAGCTGTTTTCAGTCCATACTTGGCTCCCCTTCAGAAATTACCTCTGAGAAATGGCAAAACAAACCAGGTACAAATACTGGCTTGTGGAGACTGAAGCTCATGTGCCCTGGACCTGCAGGGTCGTGGTCAGGAGGCACAGGGGGTCATGGGCAGCATAGGCCATGGCTGCTGCAGCCATACCCACACTTGTCCTCACACAGCCCTGCAACAAAACGGAACAGCATGCATCATGTCATTACACACAAGGAACCTAACTCTGCTTGTAGTGAAGGTCTGGGAATCCCACTGGGAATCCTTGGGCTTAAGACCTGGACAAGTTTGATATCCAAAAATACTGTCTAGTATCAGGAAAACTGAAGCAGATTCTTCAGGAACAGATCTGAATAAGTATTTCAAGTACATACCTTGAAGAGAAGCATTAAGAGCATCCTGGTCACTCCAAATGCCCAGATGATAAGTGTGTTGGAGACAGGCAGTGAGTGATGTGGGTTTGACTCATTACCTCTATGCTTACATTGCCTCTATGCTTACATTGCTGTAACTTCTCCACAGTGACTAGCAGAAAACATTCCTGTAAATGAGGGAGACCTAAACCCATTGCACGGTGGACACAGTGTTCCCTGAGTATTTCCACTTAAATCAACTGCTTAAAGATCTGTGTGTCTTGCCCCATCCAAGCTGCTGAACAAAACCACATGCTGAGAAAATAATTTCTTTAAGGCTGTCCAGATGCTAGACCTTTCCCTTCAGTTGCATAGATATAACATTCCCCATGTATATTTGGCTTATTGCCTCTAAAACTGCTTGGGAAAGAAACACTGTTAATCCCTGGATTTTATTTACTCAACAAATATGAGCATCCCTGTATGTCTCTACTCTTCCAGATTTGGAGAAGAAGCTCCAGGATCTGAATCAAACCAAGCAAAACAAGGCAGAGCAACTGAGACAACTAGAGGAACAAGTGACAGCCATTAAAAATGAAATTATGGAGCAGGAAAGCAAGTATGCAACATGTAAAAGTTAGGGTCTGAACAGACCATTAGATAAAAGGCAACAGGTCTCCATGCTTATCACCTCCTGAGCTTCCCAGCAGAGGGCTCTCCTCTGTAAATACATCTAGAGGTGCCTATAGTATTTTGGCACAGTGAGTAATGTAATTTTTGTCTTGTTTCTTTGTCCAGTTGAGATTATATGGAAATACAAAATACCTTTTAATAAATCATCTGATTAAGTAATCAGGATGTAGACTTTGAGAGAGCTCAATAACACATTTTTATTCACAGCCTAGGGCTTCATGCTGTATGGGGGTTGGAAATGCAAAAGGAGGATTGCTCAGACAGCTGCAGGTAACTGCCTCAAAGACACACTCCCAACACCCTATGCCTTCTGCTGAGTCCTCCAATAACCTGTGGCAGTGCTACGACCCCACACAAGGCTGCACAAACCAGGAAAGGCAATGCAGATTAAGGACTGTGGCCTCTTGTAGCCATCAACCAGTGGTGTCCCCAGGCTACAATCACTCCTCTATCCACACCTCTCCACTGAGACAGGGTGGGGGGAGCGCTATGAATCCCTGAACGTGAAAATGCACAGCAGTAGTTCCGTATAGGTGAAAGACGGAACCAATTCTCCAGTGCCCACTGGATGGCAGTGCACAAACGCTTAACGCCGAAAATTACTTGAAAAGAATTTGTCGGCTCCCCTCCTGCAATTCCTATTTTTCGTATGCTTAAAGTGGGTTCCTATATTTTTCACTAATGCAACCAACAACTGGAGAGTAATTCCAATTCACAGGCTTAAGCAGTGAGTCTAATGAGCCACAAACGCTGAAAAACAGCTTCAACAACTCCTCTCCCACATGCAGCACTTCACAGAAGTTACTCAGCAGGAATCGTCCTAAATTTTAGTTTATAATTCCTTTCTTTTTTTCTTTTTCAACGTAAAGAAGACTGGGCCTAAGCACATGCAACAGAAGGGCTAGGGTTTTAAAGAGACTGAAGAGAGCCATGCCTTAGTTTCAAGATTCCACCCTTGGTATATATGTTCACGCAGGACACTGAACAGACTAACAATGGCTTTTCCTCAGTTACAACCAGTCGAGTCATTCCCAGCTGGCCTGTCCCACAGCGGGCATCCATTATGGACTTCATTTTGCTAGGGTGTGAAGCCCAGCACTGCTTCAGAGCTCAGATGCAGCCCAGATGTAAAATGAGGAACGCTCTTCAGGATTACAGGGCTCATTCATCCTCATTCCACCAGCACCACTAAAACAATCCTTATCTAAAACAGGCATTGTTTTGATCCGGCAGAGATAACCCCTCCATCGTTAGCACTCAGTGTTTAGGAGAGGGAAAACAGCATTGCATATGCAGTTGGAGGGGCTTGGCTGGGAATTGCTGGCACTGCTGAAATTTCAGAGATATTCCTCTAACTCAAACCAGCTGTGCTCCAGGGCAGTGTGCAACATGCATTTCCCACAGAACAGCTTCCATTGTGAAAATGATGGAATCAAATGATAACTTCGACATAATCCAGCAAAGACAGCTGAATGCAGGTACCAATGTAATCTGTGGTTTAGCTTTTTCTGAATTTTAGCACTTAAAAAAAAAAAAAGAAAGAAATCACCTGTGAGGTGTGAGGCTTCTTTATTAGTAACCATGCTGTAATCAGACAAATGACTTTCCCATAATGAAATCGAGCATCACTGTTTCAGTTGGAACACTCAATTCACCAAGCTGGTCCCATGTGAGTCTCCCAGTAATGAGGGATTTCCTGCAAGTTTCAATGCAGCCCTGCTGCACTACAGCTGAAATGGGCAAAGTGAAGCATGTCAATGGAAATTCCCAACTGTCTATAAACCAAAATTATTTAATTCATGGCTTTAAAGATCTGAATTCACAAGCAGAAACTTGGAGGAGAACTTTCTTCTAAAACCTACTGTTGGCTGTAAGAGTTGCCATATGGCTTTCAACAAGTCATGAGGATGAGAAGTCTGTAAACAGAGCTGCAGTTAAACAGGCCTGGAAGGGACATGTGGCCACGGGGAGAAACAGAAACCGCTGGAAGAAAAACAGAAACAGGAAGAAGAAAGTCAGCATGGAGTCTAAACTCCCCTGCCTTCCTCCAAGCATGCTCAGACACACAAAGCAAGCAGAGCTGATGGGATTGAGCAGCTACAGCTCTTGAGGCTTACAATTGTGCAGCATTCCCCTTGGAAGTGGCGCCAAAACTGTTGCAAAGTTAATTTGTAAGAAAATGCTGTGTCTGGATTAAAAATACTCATTTTTATTTAGCCCAGCCCTCCTTCCTATGGGCTGAAGTGACTTCAGAAAACCATTTATTGGGAAAAAAAAATGAAATCAGTACCATTTTGACTTCAATAAACACAGACCACACTTAACCAAACCCACATATAATCAAAAGTATATTTCATCAACAATGATCTCATCAGCTCTCTTTGCTAGGCATTCAATCACTGTAAGCCTTCTAAGAAAATGGTCCCACCGAAGTCCAAATATTAATTTGGTTCTTTGAGAAGAGTTCCAACCCAGTACAAACACAAACACCCCAAAGACTGTAAAGCTTCTTCATCACCCACAAGGCTAGAATGACACACAAATTATTTTTTATCATTTGAAGAACCACATTAAAATAATTCCCACTAACTGTTGCTCAAGAGCACTGCGGAGAGGGATGGACACAAACAAGTTCACTGCACCTAATTACTCGACGGTAAATTTTGGTGGTTTCCACTACCTCTGAAAGATGACAACAGTTACAGGTGACAGGCCACTGCTCCTGTTGTCTGTGGCTGCAACTTCAACTGACACCAAGCAGCAGGGTCAGCTTCCAGCTGGAAGGTAGCATATTGTCATGCCAACTGTGTCAAGGCACAAAGGAACCTGACCACAGCAGCAAGAAGCTCCATAGAGCAACTTTAGCCCATATTAGATTTAGCAGAGGATAGGGCTCCTGTAAAGCCATGAAACATTATTTAATTCTCCTTGTTTAATAAGGGGGGAAAAAAATTGAAAAATTTTGGGACAGAAAGAAAATCCAGTGGCAATGTCACATGTAGAGTGATGCCAATGCCCATCTGCTATGGAGCAGTTTCTAACCACAGCAGAGTAGAACATTTTCTGTTAGTGGGACAAAAATGTTTAGAGATGCAATCATAGAATCAATCAGGTCGGAAGAGACCTCCAAGATCATCCAGTCCAACCTAAAAACTCTGCCCCCAAAACTATACACAAACCTAATTTAGGTTTATTTACAGGTTCTAATTCGATCAGGAATTCTTCAACAGGATGTTATGGACACATTTAGAGATTTAGGAAGTCAGGAAATGGAAAAGGCTAAGCTAAGAACACAGCTTTACCCCACTCTCAATCAGGCTGAGCAGAGAATTAAGGGACAATCAGGTTTTACTCACAGAGGTGAGATAGGTATTCAGTGATGATCCCTTGCTGGATTTCTCTGTGGCTCAGCTGCCTTCTGACACTGCAAGCAATATCCAATAGTCTGGATCCAGGCGGCAGAAGCCCAAGGTGGGTGGAAAAGCTGCCAAAGTCAGGAGTGTCTTGAAACAAGACTGCCACAAGACAGGGATTGGTGGAAGTTACGCTGCCTCAGCAGTGGCAGGGGAGAGCCAAACTGATCTGGTCTCCCCAGTTCAGAATAGCAGACAGGAAATTGGCTGTAGTAAGGTCCGAGAGCAGCTGGGTCTAGGTGCTGCCAGCAGCTTTCTCATAAAGATCCCAGGACTTGCCAAGCCTGCAAATTTGCACAGAGCAGTGCAAACATGGGGAGAGGCGTCCAAAGGCAGGGACGGTGCAAAACCGAGAGTCATGTAAAAAAGGTAGGAGCCGTCCAAAAGTGAGGACAGTCCAAAACAGGAGCTCTGTCAAGGCAGGGGACTCTTAGGGATGGAACTCTTTCAAGGTGGGCACCTTGTGCCTTCTCCCTTGCTCTATTTATGCTTTTCTAGACAAAGTGTCCATGTGCCAATTTACACTGGGCATGAAGATCCAGCCAGCCACCAGCCCGATTCCCAGCGTGGGCTGCCACACGGCTCAGCACATGTGTGGGGAAAGGCAACTGCTGCTGTTCCCCCTTCAACCCCACAGGGCATAGGGGGGGAAAGCAGGTTTTGTGCCTTCTCCACATTCGAACCCACAGGGGAGGGGAGAAGGGAAGAATCTGGAGTGCTCCAGAACACCCACTATTGAAGACTGAGGCAAAAAAGGTGTTAAGTACCTCTGCCTTTTCCTCATCTTTTGTTACTATATTTCCCCTCCACATTTAATAAGGAGTGGAGGTTGTCCTTGCCCTTTCTATTGCCATTAATATATTTATAGAAACATTTTTGTATTCTCCTTTGCAGCAGTGGCCAGTCTAAGTTCTAAATGGGCTTTTGCCTCTCTAATATTTTTTTGTTGTTGTTGTTTTCCTACAAGACCTAGCAACATCCTTAAACTCTTCCTGGGATACCTCCTTTTTTTTCCAAAGGTGATACACCCTCTTTTTTTTTCCTTAATTCCTTTAGAAGCTACTTGCCCATCCAGCCTGGCTGTCTCCCTCGTTGGCACATTGGCACAGCCTGTTCCTGCGCCTTCAAGAGTTCTTTCTTGATGTAGGTCCAGCCTTCCTGGACCCCTTTGTTTTCAAGGGCTGTTTCCCAAGGAACTGTCCAAGTTAGTTCCTTAAATAAGCCAAAGTCTGCCCTTTGGAAGTCCAGTGTGGAGCTTTTGTTGATGCCACTCCTGGTTTCACTGTATATTGAAAACTCTCTAATTTCATGGTCACTGGACCCCAGGCAGCCTCCGACCACCACATCTCCCACCACCACATCTCCCACCAGCCCTTCTGTATTTGTGAACAGCAGGGTGTCACAGCAGGGCTGCACCTCTTGCTCACATAACAGCTGAGCTAAGGTGTTGTCCTTCGTACACTCCAGGAACCTTCTAGACTGCCTCTTCTCTGNTGTAGGTCCAGCCTTCCTGGACCCCTTTGTTTTCAAGGGCTGTTTCCCAAGGAACTGTCCAAGTTAGTTCCTTAAATAAGCCAAAGTCTGCCCTTTGGAAGTCCAGTGTGGAGCTTTTGTTGATGCCACTCCTGGTTTCACTGTATATTGAAAACTCTCTAATTTCATGGTCACTGGACCCCAGGCAGCCTCCGACCACCACATCTCCCACCAGCCCTTCTGTATTTGTGAACAGCAGGGTGTCACAGCAGGGCTGCGCCTCTTGCTCACATAACAGCTGAGCTAAGGTTCTGTCCTTCATACACTCCAGGAACCTTCTAGACTGCCTCTTCTCTGCAGTGATAAAGCCCCAGGAGATGTCTGGCAGGTTAAAGTTTCCCACAAGAACAAGGGCAAGTGATCTTGAGGCAGCCTCCAGCTGCTTAAATAAATCAACCTCTTCTTCCTGGTTGTGTGGTCTATAACAGACTCCAACCAGGATGTCAGCCTTGTTGGCCTCCCTCTTACCTGTAGAAACTCAGCCTGATCATCCTTAATCTCTACTTCCATGATGTCCAGAGCCTCACTAACATACAGGACTACTGCTCCACCCCTTCTGCCTTGCCTGAAGAGTCTGTAGCCATTGATTACAGCACTCCAGTTGTGTGAGTCACCCCACGTTTCTGTNATAAAGCCCCAGGAGATGTCTGGCAGGTTAAAGTTTCCCACAAGAACAAGGGCAAGTGATCTTGAGGCAGCCTCCAGCTGCTTAAATAAATCAACCTCTTCTTCCTGGTTGTGTGGTCTATAACAGACTCCAACCAGGATGTCAGCCTTGTTGGCCTCCCTCTTACCTGTAGAAACTCAGCCTGATCATCCTTAATCTCTACTTCCATGATGTCCAGAGCCTCACTAACATACAGGACTACTGCTCCACCCCTTCTGCCTTGCCTGAAGAGTCTGTAGCCATTGATTACAGCACTCCAGTTGTGTGAGTCACCCCACGTTTCTGTAATGGTGACAACATCATAGTTTTCCTCTTGTACCAAGTCTTCCAGCTCCTCTTATTACCCATACTGCGTGCCTCAGTGTACATACACTTCAGCTGGGCTGCTGGTTTTACCTCCACCTCTGGCTTACCACCCATAGCCTCCTTCGGTTTGTCTCTAGTACTGCTGTGTTTAAACACACTCCCCCCTTGTTGTACTGAAGCTTAATTTATGTGTACTGAAGCACAATTTATATGGCAGGATTGTGAAACTGAATTAGCCTTGAGAATTTAGGAGACCTTTAAAAGAGGTGTAGAATTACAACACCTGCAGTCAGCTGAAAATGGTTTAATTTCCTGGATATCTTTAATGAAACAGCCCCAGAAGTTCTTCAGTTGGGAGTTATAGGTTATGTTTCAGAGCTGGTGTTTAACCTTTAGGGCAAGTCACTTGGTATCTCTCCCTGTTTCTGCTTATCCATCTGTAAAATGAGAATGAACGTATTTACCTACCTCGGCAGGGTTTGCTGGGACAGACAGACCATGGTGTTTCCACTCCAGCACTGTAAATAGCGAGGGCAAAGTGTTCTTAAGGCACACTGGTACCTGGTAAAGATTTACACAAGTGTTACACATGCACAAGCAAAACTCAGGTATATAAACCCAGGCATCTGTCCCAGCTGGAACTGTGCTCTTCAAACATTCGTCCTTTGTACCTGCCACTGCTGTTTATTTACCAGTAAACCTTTCCCTTGGGTGCTGAGGAAGTTCTGCCTTCAGCTGATGAAGCCTTCGTATCCTCCAGCAGAACCTAGGAAACTGAAGGAGGGGGGGAGCACAGGGGCAGCATCACCACAGCCGTTCAACCATTACAGCCACCCTAGTGACCCTGGGAAAGCAGCACCACCACACGCTTCCAGCTGGCCTGGGCTCGATGGGCCTCGCTACTCGTGCCAGGGCCAGACCCAGCAATGTATGGCAGCACAGCTGCTATTCCCAGGAATGGCACTCTCAAGCCACCTGTGCTGGCATCACAGCACCAGTCAATTCGAGACTGCTGAGCATCGTGTACTACGATTGCCAGCGCCCCCGGCCATTTGCTGCGATTTGGCCCTGGCCACACTAGTGTGCTCCAAGCATTCCTCCCTTCCCGGCGCTCAGCCCCACCAGCACCTCCGGCAAAAGGCAAAACTGGGTCAAAATCCCCATTTCTGTGTTGTTTGCCCAGACTGGAACAGAGAAAAGGGTCACCCCATCGGAGACAACCTGTCACCTGGGTTGCTGCACCCTGCCCTGAGCCCGCTCCCAAAGACGGGGAGCAGCCGACAGGAGCAGAGCTAAATTCTCCCCGCTTCCCTCTCGGGGTTCGGTTGCAGGGGGACGGGCGTGCCGCTCTTCGGCCGGCGGCTAGGCCACTCTCCCCCTGCGTCCCACCACTCCGCGCGTCCCTCGACGACGGCAGTAGCCTACCCGCGCCTTCGCCTAGGGCTGGCGCTGCAGAGCGGCTGAGCCGACCCGCGGGAGGGAGCCGGGCCGGGCGGGGGCGGGGGGGCGGNGAAGCAATAGCTTTCGCCGGCGGCGTGAAGCGGGAACTCAGTCCCGTCCCGCCGGTGCCTGCTGCGCACCATGAGCCGCCTCGCCCTGTACCTCTGCTCCTGCCTAGGTAACTCCCGCTCTGCTCCGCCCGCCGTCGCGGTACGGCGGGCCGGGCGAGCCCCTGCAGCGCCCGCCGGGGCAACCCAGGGCGCTCACCCTGACCGTACTCCCGCTTCTCTCGTCTCTCTCTCTCATCTTTCTCCCGCTGCGCAGCGCTATGGTCCGCGGCCGCGCAGGAACCCGAGTATAGCTACGGCTGCGCCGAGGGGAGCTGCTACCCCGCCACCGGTGACCTGCTCATCGGCCGTGCCGCCCGCCTCTCCGCCTCCTCCACCTGCGGCCTCCGCCAGCCTGAGCCGTACTGTATCGTCAGCCACCTCCAGGTGAGCGCCTCGACTCGTGCTGTCGCGCCCGGGCTCGGGGCTCGCCGCCGCCAGGGCAGAACCTCCCTTATTGCGGTGGGATAAGCGCTTTGCTGCCGCGAAGGGAGGTGGGGGACGTGGTCTCAGGGCGCTGCGAGACCCCACGTCCCGCCAAAGCAACCTGGGTCCAGGGAACCCCTGGCACCTTCCAGCTCCCGACCCTCCTTTCCCCTCCTTCCCTTGCGGAGGTTAATGAGAGGCGCGTGCCGCGGCGGCTGCCATTAATACTTGGTTTTCAGACGTACTCGGGGCTGTCTAGACAGCTTCCTGATGGAGAGTGGTCTGTAGGACCCGGGTAGTGTTTTAGCCGCTGTTCTCGTAATGCGATTGCATTCGTATGGTCTCCCAAGTGAAAGAGTGCAGATAAAAGTTGCCTCACACATCTGGTGGAAAGCAGTTGCTTTCTAAGCCAGAAGCAGCACACTAGATTAAAAATCTGTGAGACGGAAGGGATGGTGGAGAAAAAAAAATAAAGCACCAGTTACGAATGTAGCTCTGTTGCACTGATAGCAGAGAGGTGATCCCACACCGAATTTATTGCGGAAACAATAGGGCCGGATTCTGGCACTCAGAGGGAAGACCACGGGAAGGAGAAGGAGCCCTGTCTGAGGGGCTCTTGCACTCGGTGCGCATTCGTGCCCTAAACTTAGCAAGTATCTTCCCCACCACGCCCCTCCCAGTCGCCTTTAATTTTCCTATACTGCTCAGTCTGTTAAAGTGCTAGCGATTTAACATGGGGCCACTGGAACATTTTCACAGTGTGTCAGGATTGGCTTTAACGACACTACCGTCTCTGATGGAACAAAATAACAAAGACATTTCTTTACGTTTTCATGTCTAAAAAGTGCTAAAGTGCCATAGTAAAAAGCATCGCCTCAGAAGGTTACATGTGCCTATGTTTCTGGACTCACAGCCCCAGCTCAGCATTTGGGATGGCCCTGGTAACTTATGAACTGTAAAGGGATATTGAAGAAATCATGAGAAGATGCCAAGTGTCGTTTTAATAACTGAGGCTTGACCACACTGGGCATTTTGCAGGACTGGGCTTTCTAGGAATCAATTTTGGTGGGACAAGGAGCGAGTCGTGGCATGAAACAGGGTTGTGGTGCTTGGGAGGAGCTGCTGAAGCTGAAATAGGTGAAATGGAAAGCCCGTGCGGTGCAGACCTGCCGCCTTCTCACATTCTTTGTTGATAAAGCCCCACGTTTTCCTCCGTAAACCTACTGGAGGAATGATTCTTGTGTAGCTTTTAACAGTGACAACATGCTGGTGTGCTGAGGTTCCCTCACTGTGAAATGATGGGCTCCTCACTCTCCTCTGTCAGACTGCAAGGTGATTTGGTTAGGAACCCTCTCTTTTGGTTCAGTTCACATCCTACCTTGCAAAATTGGAAAATGGTGGGTTTAGGCACCAGGACAATGTGAAAAGGGTATTGTTCAGAGTCATGCTGGCTTTTCTCCTCCTGGTGAAGGAGCATCCAGCTTTCCCAAGCAGCACATGCCACACTGCTTTTTTATGGACACACCTTGTAGTGTATACAAACTGAGTTTATGTGCATAGCTTGGGGTTGCCATGGCAGTTGAAAATGCAGTGTTTAGGCAAGAGTTTGACGAGCTGGATTCAGAGTAAAGTTAACCCCACAATGAAAAGCCTCACTCACTAAATCACTGATGGCTTCTTGATGTGCGCTGAGCCTCGCTGGAGATATCACTGATACTTAACATCTCCAATCTAGCTCCCAAAAACCAACGGTGTTTTATGCTAGTTGTTGAGGATGCAGCTTTGCATGTGTATGTTTGTACAGAAGCAATTCAGCAATTTTATGTAGATGCTGCCTTTGACTTCTGCTGGAGAATATGTGCAATGGAAGAGATTTTCTGAAACTGCAATTTCAATAGAAAAATCTACTTCTAAAAATAAAATGTATGGAATTCCTGGCATATTTTTTCGTTTGGCTTTGCATTATTTCATAAAGATAAACAGACTTACCATTTCAACAGAACAAATACCTTTGGTGACTCCTGCAGGCAAAATGAGTGGAATGTGATATGGATGAAAAATATCCTTATCTGCAGGAAACAACCATTGCCCCAGGGGTAGAATCAGTAATGCTGATTATTTTGTTGTTTCAGGAGGACAAAAAATGTTTCATATGCGACTCCAAGGATCCCTTCCATGATACTCTTAATCCTGACAGTCATCTCATTGAAAATGTTGTCACCACATTTGATCCAAATCGCCTGAAGCTCTGGTGGCAGTCGGAAAATGGTAAGGGGGTTTGTCCGGGAGCCATTTGCAGCGTGGGAGCTGTGTTCCCTCCCCTTGTTTAAGGGTACCTTGGGCTTGCTGTTATCTGTGCCTTGGTGATTACTGCTGTATGAAGGATCATGCTGTTCAAGGAGGGCTGAGTAAAACCGGTTGCTTTTGTGTGCCCTGGATCTTAATCCCTAACAAAGTCCCCTCAGCCCCAGGAGTGTTGGGAAGAGCCATTCCACCACTTTGCAAAAATTATTTCCTGAAGAGAAAAGTTTCCCACACTGGCTACAGATCTCCCTCGTGTTTGGGCAGCAGGAGAGAAGCAGCCTTCCAGAAGTAAATCTCCCATAGAGCCAAGGAAGTACCGCAGGGCTTCCCCAGCCGAGGGGCTTGAAGGAGGGTGTGGAAGGAGGAGGTTTGGATACAGAGATGGAGACCTCATTTCCCTCCTTGTCCTACCCTGGGAGGGCAAAGCCAGGGATACCTCTTACCCTGCAAACTGCCCTGTCCCTCCTGGGCTTCCTGAATTCCTTTATCCATATGCTAAAGAGTAAAATGAGCAGTAGAAACGAGACAGCTAGAAAGAATTGCTTGCATGTTAGTCTAGTGACTTTTTTTTTTTCTTCTTCAATCCTTTGTCCTTTTTACTTTTATGGTTCTGCTTTTGGCATGTCTTCATACACAAACAAGGCGCTGAGGTTTTTCAAACAGCAGTCCTATCCTGAAACTTGAAAGCCAGCCAGATGAGTTGGATTGCTACAAATGCATTGGCAGTGCTGTCTTACTGTATATGAAAATTAAATGGTAATATTTGTAATGTTTCTTTTGCCTGGTAAAGAAAGGTTTTCACTCAATCCTTTTAAAACATTTAGATCAGCCTAACAAGCTGCTTGTCTTCCAGCAGCTGTCTTTTTGCATCCAAATAATTCGTGATTTTTGTAACAAGCTTGGCAGCATTCACAGAGAAAAGTTCTTAACTCATAAGGTCATGAAAATGTCCTTCAACAATAAAACCCAAATGATTCTTTCTGTCCAATTCATGTTTTCTTCTATTCAGGCATAGAGTAAGAGAGGTCATTGCCACATGCCCTACATAAAATTACAGCCGGTTGAAAATTTAAACCCTTTATTGGTTTATTATTTCCTTTCTTACTCGCTGTGCTCTCTATAAATCTTGATTATTTTTTTTTTCTTTTCTAACTACAGTATAATTAACATCCAACTGTTTTGAGAGGTCTTTTCACTTGACAAAATAATGTTTATAACTGGTTTTCTTCCTTTTTGTGTAGAGTCCTTGACTGCAGGTAGTTTCACAGCAGAGTTTGGGAACCCTTTTGCTTCTCACCAGTTTCCTAACCCTCATGATTGCCATGCAGGGCTGTGATAACTGCTTTAAGGATATTCAAAACCAGGTTGTAAAGGAACTGTTCATGCAGCTGGGTGGACAGGAGAGTCCAGAGCAAGTGAAGAAAGGTGGGAAACAGCACGCACCAGTCATTAGTCATTTAGAGTGTTAGGGCTGCAGAAGCTCTGTTGCTGCCGAATGGGCTGCAATGTGTGAGACAGTCTGGGATCACCACACAATTCTGGGCTTGGCATCCCCAGTTGTACCAGACACTGTGCTTTGGTGCAAGGATTTAGCCCATATCAGTCTCCATCCTTACACTGTATCCAGTGATGTCAGCCATCTTACACGTGCTTTGGGTGCAACGTGTGATGCAGGTGATACTCAGGAATTCCATAGGCTGTATGTGATTCAGCAGGTCCTTAGTGTCTCTCCTGTACCTCAGTAAGGCACTAACTCTTTTATTCCTGTTTGACAAGAGAGCCAAGGAGCAAAGAAGAGTCTCGCTGCTGCTGAAGTGAAGAACTTAGGCATAATTTAGATACAGAGGGTTGTAGGTGTCCTTGTTTGCTGCACAGCTTCCTTTCTGTCTCCCTGCAGGTTTGGAAAATGTGACTATCCAGTTGGACCTGGAGGCTGAGTTTCACTTCACTCATCTCATTATGACCTTCAAGGTAAGAAACCCACAGCCTTACCCTGAACTTTAAAACACAAGGAAATTAGATTAAGTCATCTCATAGTATTTCACATCTCTTTGAGATTTGGGCTCTGAGATGTTTTGCCTGCTTTTAGAGCTACCAACAGTAAGTTGCACAAGAAGGCTGAGTTGTCACTTGTGGCTTAAGTTGTGTTTGAACTTTGGTGGGGCTGGTGAAGGAGTCAAACTGAAGCTGGGGGTTGTGTTGATATCTCTCTGGTTGGTCGGGTTCTAGAAGATCATCAACTAAATCATATAGTAGCAAGGATTTTTCTTCTTTAAAAAAGATTTGGCCATGATATCAGTTTTTATTTGGCAAAGGGAAAGATGTTCAGTTAAGAAGGAACATCTGTACACAAAGTGTCTTTGTCTTTTTAACAAACAGATGTCTTGGAATGGCAGATTATGCCCCGAACATCCTGAATTGTAGGCAAACACTGATGGCAACCTTCAGCTGAGGTTTCAGTGGCTGCAGTTCCTGTAGGGATAAATCCCTGCTCATTTCATGTAGACAAATTAATCTCTGGTTTAGCTGTCATATTTCTAGGAGAACTGGCTCCTCTTTCCTACGGCATCAGCTTCCATTTCTTCCCCTGCCTCAGGGTGCTGCCTGAGGCAGAAGGTGATCCTTGCTGCTGGGCCCTGGCAGCAAAGGACCCTTGACCCAGCGTGGGTGCTGTGGCCATCATGCTGTGTGCTGTCAGGAGGAAGACTGCAGGGGAAAGATAGTCTTAATGATGATTTGTTGACTTTGTATGGTAGATGCTTGAGCTCTGAGTTGCTATATTTTTTGTTGAGTGAGACAACAGTTTGTAAGTTGGGTGATATTTTCAGCCAGGAAGGAGAAAGAAAACTTCTTTCCAGCTGTGAGTGAAGTGCTTTTACTTGGCTGTGGGAGCTCCTAATCCATAAAACTAATGAAAAGGACTGTTGGCATTTCTTGGTAGGTGCAAGCAGTTGTTAAATTAATAACTGCTTTTTGAAATGCAGAGCATAAATTGAAACACAAGATTTTTCAGTCATGGCAATTGAAAACTTCTAACAAAATCTCTTTAGCTAATAGTTCCAGAGTAAGTAAGAAGGGTGGTGGCTTGTGTGAAGCAAGTGCAGCCTGCTGGACTCTAGTTAAGGCCAGTTTAAAGAGGGTCACTGGGAGAGTCAAATGTAGCAAGAGTGGATGAAGCTGAACCTTGCAATCTTCTTAAAGAGGAAGGCTTTCCTAATGCAGTGCAGAGGATGGCTGTAACTGGATGTGATGGTTTGGGAGTTCCCTGCCCCTCCCCCCTTTGTAAAATGACCCAGACTAGAACTCCGTGGACTGGAAGTTAAAGAATGAAGCTGTATTTACAGCTCAGCACAATGTACAAGCAGAGATATACACTATAGACAGGAATAGTTACAGAAATAGACAAGTTAAAGGTAATACAGAAACACAACTCCCCTCCCAGAAATCAGAGACCCCAGGAGGGGCTCCCAACCACCCTTCTACCTTCTCCCCATCCCTATACCTTACCCCAAGGTTTGCCCCACATGCAAGGTGAGCTTGGAGGATCGGCCAGGGGGGTTAGAAGAAAAGTGGTTAGTGAAGATTGATCAGCAAAGAGGAGCCAGAAGCTAGATGCTGTGCCCCCAGAGACAGAGACTGACTTATCTAATGTTTTGAATTCTTTTACCCAAACATCTCATTAAGCCTGTGAGTGAAGTAGACATCTCCATGTTTTCCTTTCAAAACCTATAGTGTAATTTTCTCTATTAAAATATTCCAATTTGCCTCAAACCAGCACACTGGACATCCAAAGGTAGTGTGCTCAGACAAAGAGATAGGCAATGCTTCTGAGCATCAGAAAAAACTTTGGGCATGAGCGCTGGAGAAGAAACACTGAACGTGGCCTCCCAGTTCCCAACAGCAGTAAAAGAGGCTCATTAGGTAATTTGCAGAAGGAGGTACTCCAAGGAGTTACTGTGCTGATTTCCACAAGGAACAGGAAAAAATCATTCTGTCTTCCTAAAGCCCTACTTCAACTCCCAGTTTTGAGAAAGGATTTGGAATCCAAAATGCTTAGAAGTTGACTTACTGTAGGCGTATTTAAGCAGCTGGCCGCTGAGCGCTGTCTTTTTAAAGATGGATGGTGTGTGGTTTTCAAATATCTGCCTCTGAGCAGAAAGTGGGATATCAGCAGAAAAATATTCCCAAATGCTGGAGACAGTGCAGGAAGAGAGATGAAAATTCAGTTGGGTAGGTTGCTCACTCTTAAGAGCCCTCAATATAAATGCAAGTAGTAGTGAAGTGAATAAAATCTCTTCTGATTGTCTTACGTTTAGACGTTCCGTCCGGCTGCCATGTTGATAGAAAGATCATCTGATTTTGGAGAAACATGGCAAGTATATAGATATTTTGCATATGACTGTGAGAGCTCATTTCCTGGGATTTCAACTGGACCCATGAAGAAAGTGGATGATATAATTTGTGATTCACGGTACTCGGACATTGAACCTTCAACGGAGGGAGAGGTCAGGCAGCCTTTTTTCCAGTGTGCTGATTGTTTTTCCATACAAATTCAAAATCTCTGGTTTTAACACTAAATCTTCCACTGTGCCATTTTTTTTTTCTCCAGGTAATATATCGTGTTTTAGATCCTGCTTTTCGAATTGAAGATCCATACAGTCCAAGGATTCAGAGTATGTATGCAGCTGCTTTCCAGGCACATTTGGATGGTCGTGGATGCTCCCTCCCTGGAGGTGTTCAAGGCCGGTTTGGAGGAGGCCTTGAGTGAGCTATGCTAGTGGGAGGTGTCCCTGCCTATGGCAGGGGGTTGGAACTAGATGATCTTTGAGGTGCCTTTCAACCTTACCATTCTATGATTCTATGAACAGTGGAGAGTATCCCTGACATAAGCATCTTCCTTATTGCAGGTCTGTGGGGTGACAGGATACCAGCCCTGTCTCACATCAGCCTGCGAGGGAGCTTTGTGCTGGGACAGGGACAGACTCAGGCAGTGTGGGGTCCCAAACTGTTGGTCATATGGAAATAATATGATCCACTAAACAGAGCGTATTTATTTAAGCTCCTCAGAGATAATTGCAGGTATTAAAGTGAGTGTTCAGCATGAATCTAGCCTCTTGGCAATTTAAAAACCAGCAGGAGTCAGCCTATGAGCCTATGTTATATGCAGATGATAAGAGGACTGCAGCAGCTCTGCTATGAGGACAGACTGAGAGTTGGGGCTCTGCAGCCTG
>VWZE01018349.1:142712-224325 GCA_013396675.1 Eubucco bourcierii
TTTTTTTTTGTTTGTTTTTTTTTTTGCATGTCCTCTACAGACCTGTTGAAGATCACAAATCTGAGAGTCAAATTCATCAAGCTGCACACACTGGGAGATAATCTCTTGGATTCTAGGATGGAGATCAGAGAGAAGTACTACTATGCCATCTATGACATGGTGGTTCGTGGGAACTGTTTCTGCTATGGACACGCCAGCGAGTGTGCGCCAGTGGATGGCCTTACTGAAGAAGTGGAAGGGATGGTAAGCATCCTGCATAAAGCTTTGCCTGTCTGCACCTCTTTTAAGCAGTTTGAACACAAATGTAAAGATGATCTTCTGCCCTCTGCTCTTCCAACCTTTATTTTCAAACAAGAAAACTGATAAAGCTATTCCTCCTCAGGGGACAAATCTGTTATTATCATAGAATCATAGAATGGTAAGGTTGGAAGGGACCTCAAGGATCATCTAGTTCCAACCCCCTGCCATAGGCAGGGACACCTCCCACTAGTACAGCTCACTCAAGGCCTCATCCAATCTGGCCTTGAACACCTCCAGGGAAGGAGCAGCCACAACCTCCCTGGGCAACCTGTTCCAGTGCCTCACCACCCTTACTGTAAAGAACTTCCTCCTAACATCTAGTCTAAATCTCCCCTCTGCCAGTTTACCTTTTCTAATTATGTTCAGAGTTGATGTAATTAAAAGAATACAGAATGGGAGTGTAACCCTGTGGGGTAGACATGATTACCCTAAAATTGAAGGCAATAGAAGCATCAAAGGATGCTTTGTGAATCAAACATGACCAGTGCTTGCATCAGTCTATCAGCTGAGAAGTAGAGGCTGTAACCCTAATTAACAACCAATCCTGAGTCCTGAAGGCAAATCTTGCTGCCTGTGTTGTAAGCTGCTGTGCAAGTACCACATCTCTTCTGAGTTCTCCTTTTTCCCATGATTTTTGCCTGACAACAGTAATAGCACCCCTGTTAATGAGTGAGTTATTAACTGAATGAAAATGGGGAGATTGTGTGGGTTGTCCCAGGGGGCCACAGGGATGCAGGCAAACTCTATTGCTGTGCACTTCTGGTGCTGAGCAGCAGAAATACTGGTTTTGCCTTTTATATCACAGCTCCTCTCCTAGTAGTCCTCATCATTATGGCTGTAGTTGCCACACAGTTGCTGTTGGTCTACTCGGTGCTTGTTTTGTGTATGCTGAAGGCAAAGTCTGAGACTGCTGGATGGTCCAAACTCTGTTATCTTTGCATTAGGAACCAAAGTGGAAAGTGAGTGCTGGCCTAGTGATATGCCGATATAACT
Source organism: Eubucco bourcierii (assembly GCA_013396675.1). Classification (NCBI taxonomy): domain Eukaryota; kingdom Metazoa; phylum Chordata; class Aves; order Piciformes; family Ramphastidae; genus Eubucco; species Eubucco bourcierii. Next base: position 144,006 of record VWZE01018349.1, read on the forward strand.
AGATGCATGTTAGTAGCTAATTAACAGCTAATAAACAGCTAACATTTGGGTCTGAGAGGATTTTGTGATTATTGAGGCAGAACTGTGCACTCCTTGTTCATGTCTGAAAGTATTTATTTAGTCATTAGTTCCAGTAAGGAAAGAAGGACAGATTTGTATGAGGACATGCTTACCTTGGCAGGTAAAGGACACTTCCTGCTTACATGCCTTACAAACTCCAGAAGTGATCTGCTGTTATCCTCTAGCTTATATTTTGCACTAACTGAATGTAGTCTATTTTAGTTTTGTTGTAGGTTGGGGGTTTTTTTTGTTTGTTTTTTTGTTTTGTTTGGTTTGGGTTTTCTTGATTGTTTGGTAGTCTCTTTCACTTTTATAATATTTTATATTCCTTTTTTTTTTTTTTTTTTTTTAATTAAATACAGGTCCACGGGCACTGTATGTGCAGACATAATACCAAAGGGTTAAACTGTGAACAGTGCTTGGATTTCTACCATGACTTACCCTGGCGACCTGCCGAAGGCCGCAATAGTAATGCATGCAAAAGTGAGTTTAAATAGACGCAGAACTGGAGGGAGTTGTGAGCATGCTGCTAATTGGGAACTTGCAACAGCATGTAAAGTCCTCCATGTTCTTGGGTTGGCTTTGGTGTGCCTTTGCTGCACATCTCTGAGACCAGAGTGTCTTTGCTTTCTATCTTTGCCACAGAGTGCAATTGCAATGGCCACTCCAGCCAGTGCCACTTCGACATGGCTGTGTACATGGCGACAGGCAACACCAGCGGAGGAGTCTGTGACGACTGCCAGCACAACACCATAGGACGCAACTGTGAGCAGTGCAAGCCGTTCTACTTCCAGCACCCAGAGAGAGACCTGCGCGACCCCGACGTCTGCGAGCGTAAGTGCAGCCCTGCTCCTCGAGATGGGAATGTCTGTGGCATCCTGACTGCCTCCCCAGTGCTTTCTCTGGAGAATTTAGCGTTCACTGCCCTTCTTTTGGCAGTGCCACGCTCCCAAACAAAGATCCTTGAGGGAATGTGCTTGTCTTAGAGGTCTTGAGCTATCCTGGCTGGGTTTTGTTTTTTCTTCCAAGAGACATTTATCTGGTCATAAGGTGTTCATCCCACATAATGCCTAATACTTACAGGAAGGATACACTCTCTACACAGCAGCTAAATTTAATTCAGTGTGAGACTTGCCTTCTCTTTTGTAGCGCTTAACAAAACGTGCGTGATGCTTCCTTCTCAGCTTGCAACTGTGACCCAGCTGGCTCCCAAAATGGTGGCATCTGTGATCGCTACACCGATTTCTCCACTGGCCTGATTGCTGGACAATGTCGTTGTAAATTGTTTGTCGAAGGGGAGCGTTGTGACCTCTGTAAAGAAGGTTTCTATGGCCTGAGTGCCGATGACCCAGCGGGTTGTCAGTGTGAGTAAAAACATATGTTCCTTTGTGTGTGATCAAAAGCTCTTTGAGGAGCTGTTAGAACTGAGAGAAGTTGGTTTGTGGGGTGGATTTTTTCCCTTTGCTTCCCTTTTTTTCATGTTTTTTTGCTTAAAAAAAAAAAAAAAAGCCATTCTTTTAGATTTGCCATAGCTTGGAGTCCACCTATCCTTAAATCTCAGTTCCCCAACTGATCTTTATAGTGTATTTGGTAGAAAGAACAGAATCTCCTTATTTGTTTTTTGATTGTAAGTCTCTAAACAGGCAAGTTTTACTGGGGTAGGTGGTAGACAGAGCATGCAATAATCTCTGTCCTGGGAATTCAGGGCAAACATTAATGTAAATATTTAAGTTGCATACTGTCTAAAATGTAACTTGCATTCTGTGTTTTGACCTGCATATTTCCCAATCTAGCTTGTGCCTGTAACCCTCTGGGTACCCACCCTGGGGGGAATCCTTGTGATTCAGAGACAGGAAACTGCTATTGTAAACGCTTGGTGACAGGAAAACAGTGCAATCACTGCCTGGTAAGTAATGTACTCTAAAATCCATTAGGAAACACTGGTGAGGGAGGCTGGTGTGTGAAAAGCATGGAGGAAGGCGCTGGCTGCTATCTCTGACTGCCTACAAGCATGTGCCTGATGTTCAGGCTGGAGTGGGCATCTCAGGACATCAGGAGCCATGAAGTCTGCTGAAAGCTGGGAGGCAAGTCAAGTCAGTCAAGAGCATCCAGATTAGTTCCCAGGGCTGCAAGGACTTGTAGTGGTTGCTCTGTGAAAAAAAGGGACCTGGGGCAGTTCTGTTGTAGCCATTGCTGGGGTGAAAGACAAAATGGTAGAAGCACATTACCGAAAAATCGCTTACTATGCAGGTCATTATTTTAAACAGGATTATTTCAAACACATGCATTTCCATACAGTGTTTATGCATGCTGGAGTGTTATAGAAACACACTGTCAGATAAGTGAATGTGTTTGTGTAAACACTGTCAGACTGTCTTATCTAACAATGAACTATATAGAAAAGCTAAACAAGTCTGTCTGTCTAACAAACAAGTTGCAGAGTAGCAACCCTACGAGAGCAGGGCCCCACACAAATGTTCACCAACCCATGTGCAGTTACTTGCTGTGGTGTGATGTACTGGACTGTGATTTTTTTTTATTTTTTTTTTAAAACCCTTCATGGATCATGAGCCCAATCTGGAGTAAATGGTGCAGTGTCTAAGGTCTCTGAGCTTGAATCCTCCTGAATTTTGCTTTTAAAGCTAGCCAAAAAGACATGGGATTTTTTCAAGGCTTTGACATGATCAGAAAGGTGGAGGGGAACAGGTAGGGAGGTTGTGAGGGTAGACCCACAACCAGAGGAGAATGTTTCATGGATTGGAGGACAATCTGGGATAGTTTATGCCTGAGTATTCTAAAATGTGCCTTTGGGGTAGATGGGCTTAAATCAGCAGCAAGTTACAGTGCTGGTGATGTTTCCTCCCTCAGCCTGAGCACTGGGGCTTGAGCAATGACATGGATGGATGTCGGCCGTGCGACTGCAACCAGGGAGGAGCACTGAACAACAAGTGAGTCTAAGAGGCTAAGCCTGGGTACTTACCTGTAATTATTCACCCTCATGAATTTCAGTTTGCTTGCAACTACGATGTCCAGGGCTCAGTGTGCTTGTGGAGGAGGACATTTGGTACAGTCTTTCTTCTCCAGAAAGTGGTAAATCTTGATTGCAGCACAGGTGGCAGACATTGGTGTCTTTCCCATGCTGAGTAGCCTCTGTGCCACTGGTGCAGGTGAACTTGTGGAATTGCTTTTAGTGTAGCTCTGCTATTGGTTAGCCAGAGTAGGAGCCATGGATTGAGCTTTGCCTTGGTCATAACCCAGGGTATGGTCCATGTTAAAGTTTTGCTCTCACAGAGTCAAAGCAAGAATCAGGTAGTGACATGGACCATCAGGCTAGTTCTTGATTTTGCTCCTAAATGACCTTTTGTCCAGCCAGTCTATCTACCAGTGCTGCAGGAAGTGCTGTAGCTGCACACTATTACTGCATTGACCCACTGGTGCCATATGAGGTGGGAGTGCCCTCTTGGCAGGTGGAAGTTTTTTAGAGTAAAGCACAGGTTTTGAAGATGAATTCCTCAGTAAGAGCATGGAATGTTCCTGGCTTAAATACCTGATCAGACAGGTGCCGGGTAGCCAGACTGCTCCTCCAACCAGAGCATTTTTCTGTGCATTAGGTGTGTGTCCAAGCCCATTGCTTTTCAACATCGTTATATGCCTCAGTCTTTATTTCTCTCCTCTCCACAAACCGTTTGAAACACCCTGTTGGTGTTGAAAGCCACAGAAGTTTCCCAAGGAGATGGACAAACTGTTTCCCACTAGAGCACATAGGGCCACACCAGTGGAGCTTTGGGCTGGTCTCAGTGTGACTCCTACAGGTCTTCACAGCCTGCAGACACCCCATCAGTGGCTGGATTGCCGTGGGAATGTCCTGTAGTCCATCTCTCCCCTTTGCTCCTGAGTGAATTATTAGCCCTTGGCAGACAGCAGCGTGGTCGTTGGTGATTATTTACTCCTCTGTGCTTGCTCTCTGAGCACAGACTGGTGACACTGCACAGCTCACCGTGGCTCTCCCAGTGCAGCTGCTTCTGGTGCTTTGGGATGCAACTCAGCCTGGGCCCAGCAAGGCTTTGCAGACTGTTTCCCGTGTGCTGAGCCCAGCAATTGCAAAACCATGTGGGATGGGGATGTGCGTGGTCCTGGCAAGGGCAGGGAGCAGCTGTGCTTTCCTCTGGCTGCAGGAGAACCATGAAGCTTGGCTCAAGCTCCAGGCTTTGCTCTCTACACTGAGAAGGAATTTTGCCTGCCCTGGGGCTCCTTTCAGATGCTGAATTGCCTTCTGGCTCCCATTTAGGGTGTGGGATGCAGCAACACCTCACCTAAAATTCATCCCTGTGTTGTAATCCAGACAGTGAATGGGACATTTCCTAGCTCCTCTCCTGGGGCAGCTAGGGCACTTCTGGCATCTCAAAATGAATGTTTAAGTGAATCTCTGCAATTTCAAAAATTATTTCAGTTAAAAACTAACTCTTGGAATGGGGACTTGAAAAGCCTGGAGATTTTCCAGGAAAATCAGAGGGGTTTGGGTTTAGAAAATACTTCTTAAATTCCATTCCAGTTTAAAGAAAGGAGTATGTTTTGGTGGACCATAAAAGATTCCGATGAAAAAGTGTGACTGGAGACATCTGAAAATACAACCTGCCCAAGGAGGAGTCTTCATAATGTGGGCTTCACTCTTAAGGGATAAAACCACCAAAAGGCAGTTTGGGGATAAAGCTATATTAAGAAAAGAAAGTGACTCATTGTGAAGTGAGTGGAGCTGCTGTATGTCACATTGGACAGACTTGCATTCCCTAGTGATGGCTTTACCTCCACCTCTTTGGATGTGCCCATACTACTTCAGAATAGCCAGGTATGGTTTTACATCTGCACAAAACTGCTGGTGGGTGACCTCTCAGGACGTCTTTTGCAGCAGACAAAAAACAGCTGAGTGATCTGAGACAGGCAGTGTCATCCATGTTCTTGCATTGCCTGAGCCTATATAAACAGACTCTGCTTGCCCAAGAATATCTTCAGTCAAAACAGAAGATGACTCTAGCACTGTCTCAGCACAGCCACGACATGTTGTAAATTCATTGCTCTTCTGTTTTAGCTGCTCAAGTGAATCTGGCCAATGCACATGCCGCCCCCACATGTTTGGACGTCAGTGCAACCAGGTGGAGCCTGGCTATTACTTCATTTCACTTGATCATTACATCTATGAGGCAGAGGAAGCCAGCTTGGGTCCCGTGAGTAGCAGTTTTTGTGGGCTCGTGTGTCTGGATAGTTATGGGAAACTTGTTTCACCATTTGGGTGTTGGAAGCATCTGGTTTTTACCTTGAGTGTTTTTGCAATTAAAACATGGAAAACATGAAACTGAATTGTATCAGAAAACAATCTTCTTGTAGCTCTTCAATCTTAGTATTGATAAATAATGCAGTCGTTCAAGGGGAGAAACCTTTCATCGTATTTGTGCAGTTAGTTTCCTGTGAGTGTCCCTCTCTGTATCCCATTGTGTACATGTCCATCACACCCACTTCTCCTTCCCTTCTTATCTCAAGAGCAGTGGGGTACTGACACTGGCTCTTCTCTTTGGTGCCACTGAAAACAGGAGAAAACAAAGCATGCATTTAAGCACATGTTGCAATTTTTAGTCTCTGCCCAGCGGTAACATTTCTTTTATCAATGACTAGAACCATAGTTGCTTGTGCAAAAAAACTGGTTTTTTGCAAGAGAGGTTTTTTCTGGCTTGTTTTGCCTCCTGGCAGGGTACACTAAGGATCTCTGAGTTGTTCTGATCACAACTGCACAGCCTTGCTTTTAATTCATTAATAGCAGCTAGATGATTACATCAATTATTTTTGCCTCCAGCAAGGAGTCAGAGAGATAACCATTTCTGTAAAGCAGCAGACCACTCTCTGCCTGCAACTGGGGCACTTGATCCTAATTTATTTATTTCAAGCAAAATGCTGCCACTTTGCAGTTTCAGCCAAGGAAGAGTGTTTTTGCTCTTAGATAACTGCAGAAAGGGAAGAGAATGCCCATTGAAAGCTAGACCACAACAGAGAGTATGTGATGGGACACAGACTTTTTCACACATTTGGGTCTGCCCAACTGGAGAAGTGGTGCCTGAGCCCTCACCGAGGCTTGAGTATGGAGAAGCCCAATGTGAACAGCCACCTTGCCAAGCAGAGCGTGGGGATGTGCTGCTGGTTTGCTTTTTGAAACCTCCAGAACAAACAATTTTTAAAAGTTCCAGTACTGAAGCTATTGAAAGCTTTCTCACAAATTTTGTGGCATAATAATACTGTAAATTCCTAGGCAGGGGCCTAGCGCAAGACAAAGTGACACAGAGCTGCAGGGATTTTCAGATAGTGCCAAGGCCCTGTGCTCTCCACAGCTGCATGTCCTCCCTGCTGTCCTTTCTGGGGAGCTCCAACCCTTTGTGCAAAGTGAGAGAGTAATAAATTATAGCTAGGATCTCTTCAAAGAGTGTGAGAATACATGAGGGGACATCCTGAAATTCTATGTGTATGTATATGTATAGATAGATAGGCATTTCCTTGCATTTTATGCCTTTCTACTGAAGCAGCTTCCTTAGGAATGCACACAGGATGTTGTTCTACAGAGGGAGATCTATTCATGGATGCAAACATAGTTGAAACAGGAAGTTTCCTCACTACACATTTCCATTTTCCATTGCTGCCTTCTTCTTTGCTTGATAGGAAGAGTAGCAGATAAAAACCTCTTGCTTCAGACTGAAAGGAGTGACCACGTATTCATTTGACTATTGGGTATCTATTGGGGATTAAGATCTCTGTTATTTAGTCACAACCTGCTTGTGATGACCATGATCTGCTTTTCAAATGTTACCCTGAGGAGTGGCTTGGAGCAGCCCAGTGTTGTCAGGAAGTAATTAGCACTCAACCTGAACAGTTAATAGAATAGTGCCATTTCAGCAAATCCTACTGCTGTAAGTATGATGTGGAAGTCCTTACACTGAACGAGGTGTTGTAACTGATGAGTTAGTTGATTGCAGCAAATTATTTTATCTTTCTTGTTTTTCACGTATTGTTAAGTGGAAGGACAACAGTGTGCACACACAAGAGTCTAAAGTGGAATTTGTGCCCTCTGGGATTGCAAAGGATGCTGCAGCACAGAAGTGATCCATCGGCAGAACTCACGACACGCTCCTGTGGGGCTCACAAATTCAGTGTATCAGTGTTAAAATCTCTGCTCCCTGTTTTTGTAGGGAGTAAACGTCGTAGAGCGGCAGTACACGCCGGACCGCACACCATCGTGGACAGGCGTAGGATTTGTAAGGGTCCCTGAGGGGGCATACCTGGAATTCTTTATTGACAACATCCCCTACTCCATGGAGTATGACATTCTGGTCCGCTATGAGCCACAGGTAGGTCTGGCTGTTCCACTACAGGACTAACAGAAGTCCAGCACTTCCAAGAGATGTTGGAACTCAAAGACAAGGATGGACACTCAGTTAAGTGTCTGAGATGTGCAAAAATCCAAGAAGGTGTTGTCTCTTACTAGTCCTGTTTGCTGTGCAGTTTCTTTCATTATTGCACCATTTCAGCAGCTACAGAGTGAGCAAATTAAAAGTGACAAATATCACCAGGACAGAATAGATTCTAAATCTGGCATCAGTCAGACAGCCTTGGGCTGTTATGTGCCTTAGGAGACAAATTGCCCATGTTGGATATGGAATGCTTGCAGCTGAATGTTTCCAAGTGGTCAGATTTGACTGGAAGGGTGAAGAGAAAGAGAAAATTCCCCCCAGCAATGTACCTAAAGCTTGTCAGCAGGTGTGACTGCAGAGAAATACTCAGGTGCAGTACCCAGAGGTGGGAAGGGAAGAGAAGGTTAGCAAACACTCTGCTGATACCATGCCACAGATGGGGCTGCTGACCACCTGCACCTAACAATGTCTTTTGGAGGGAGAGAAGCTGTTGTACTGAAAGATGCCCAGATGCCCTTGTTGTTTCTCAGTCCAAACCTCCAGCCAGCAGATGCCCCATTGATGCTGGAGCTGCAGCCCTGTCCTCCCCAAGGCGTAGTGACTGCTCTGTCTGTGTACATGCTTTTCCTGGCCTGAGCTCTGGATGCTTCCAGGGGCTTCCGGACACTGCTTGATGCTCATAATCCTTTTTTCCCCCAGTTGCCAGAGCAGTGGGAAAAAGCTGTGATCAGCGTCTCGCGTCCAGGCAAGATTCCCACCGGTAGCCGGTGTGGCAATACAGTTCCTGATGATGATAATCAGGTTGTCTCGCTGTCACCTGGCTCCAGGTCAGTATAACTGGATGGGCCAAAAAGAATAAAAATATTTTAAAAGTTGAAGTAGAGTAATTCCACATTCTCAGCTTGCTGTGGTCTCTGAAAATTTAACTTCCAATGAGTTATAAAAATGAATTTAGGGTCGTGTCTGGAGACCCAAGGCTTATTCTTGCTTTCCTGTTTGTTTTGTAATTAAAAGAGGGGGCAAGTGTTTGCACAGCCTGTGAGGGAACGTTGGTATGACTCTCTGCCTTGCCAAGAAGCTTTTCTGGTTTTGACTGGCACAAGCCTCCAGACTGCCTCTTTCACATTGTAGCTTTTGTTCTACCTGCTTTCAGTTATCTAAATTGCTTTATAGCTTACCTGAAAGGTTTTAATGGTGCTGGATATTTGAAATAAGAATGGTTTCCTGTTCCTGATTCAGGTATGTTGTTCTCCCTCGGCCTGTCTGCTTTGAGAAGGGGCTGAATTACACCATCCGCCTGGAGCTGCCCCAGTACTCCTCGGTGGATACAGAGATGGAGAGCCCATACACACTCATTGACTCTGTGAGCAGGATTTACTTCCGGGGTGCTCTGTGGTAAAAAAGTATTTCAAAACCTGAAACTTGTGGCGCTGTGTCTGCACGTCTGAACAGTGTAAAGCAGTTTAGGTTGCTTCAGTCTCAGGGTGGGTTGTTTTCTACTAAGAGGCTTTTGCTGTGTTCTGCAGGTCTGCAGCTAGTTCCACAGACCTGTAGTTTCTTTGGGGAGGCTGATGTGTGCTGTGCATGTTACGAATATTGGTGTCAGCCTCTCTTTTGAATGGATAGAATTTGGTAGATTGGTCAGAATTTGGTAGGTATCAGAACAATTGCACCAAAACCTGGAGAAATACCTTCATTTCACAGAATTGGCAGGGTTGGAAGGGACTTCAAGGATCGTCTTATTCTGACTCCCCTGCCATGGGCAGGGATGCTTTCCACTAGATCAGGTTGACCAGAGCCACATCCAGCCTGGCCTTAAAAACATTCAGGGATGAGGCTTCCACCACCTCCCTGGGCAACCTGTTCCAGTGTCTCACCACCTTTATGGTGAAGAACTTCTTCCTAACATCTAATCTAAATCTGCCCTTCTCCAGTTTGTATCCATTCCCCCTAGTCCTATCACTACCTGATACCCTAAGAAGTTCCTCACCAGCTTTCTTGTAGACCCCCTTCAGATACTGGAAGGCCACAATAAGGCCTCCTCAGAACCTTCTCTTCTCCAAACTGAACAACCTTAGCTCTCTCAGCCTATCCTCATAGGAGAGGAGCTCCAGCCCTCTGATCATCCTTGTTTGTACTTTTTTGGACACATTCCAGCATGTCCATATCTTTCTTATAATAGTGGCTCCAGAACTGGACACAGTATCCATGTGGGGTCTCAGGAGAGTGCTGTAGATGGCAAGAATGATCTCTCTTGACCCACTGGCCACGCTTCTCTTGATGCAGCCCAGGATACAGTTGGCTTTCCAGGCTGCAAGTGCACACTGGCAGCTCCTGTTGAGATTTTCATCCACCTACACCCTATGAGTCCTTTTCTTGAGGGCTGCTCTCAAGCCAGTCACTGTCACCTGTATTGGCACCTGGGATTGCCCCAGGCCAGATGCAGGAGCCTACAGTTGATCTTGCTGAACCTCATGAGGCTGGCATGGGCCCATCTCTCCAGCTTGTCAAGGTCCCTCTGGATGGATCCCTTCCCTTCAGCGCGTCAGCCACACCACACAGCTTGGTGCTGTTGGCAAACTTGCTGAGGGTGCAGTCAGTGCCGCTCTTGGTGTTGCTGATGAAGATGTTAAACGAGATTGATCCCAGTACTGATCCTTGAGGGACTCCACTTGTCACTGGCCTTTACTTGGACATGGACCCATTGACATCCTTTCTTTGTCCACTGAGTGGCCCATCCATCAAACCCGTATTTTACCAGCTTGGAGATTGGGTTGTCATGTGGGACAGTGTCAGAGGCTTTGTTTAGGTCCATATGAATGACATCAGCTGCTCTCCCCTCGTCTATTGATGTTGTGACCTCGTCATAGAAGTCCACCAGGTTTGTCAGGCACAATTTGCCCTTGGTGAAGCTGTGGTTGATTGTACCAAATCACCGCTTCATTATCTTCCTGCCTCAGCAGTGCCTCCAGGAGAATCTGCTCCATGATCTCACCAGGCACAGAGGTGAGACTGACTGGCCTATAGCTCCCTGTCGCTTTCTTCTTTCCCATTTTGAAAATGGGGGTTATGTTTCCCCTTTTCCAGTCAGTAGGGACTTCCCCAGGCTGCCATGACTTTTGGAATATAATAGAGTGGTTTAGTGACCTTGTCCCCCAGTTCCCTCAGTACCCACAGGTGTATACCGTCAGGTCCCGTGGACTTGCACATTCTCAAGTTCTTCAGGTGTTCACAAACCTGAGCTTCACTTACAATGGGCAGTTCCTTCTTCCAGCCCCTGCTGTTACCATCTATGATTTTGGGAGTGTGGCTGGAGCCCTTGATAGTGAAGGCTGAGGTAAAGAAGTTGTTGAGAACCGCAGCCTTTTCCACATCACTTGTCATCAGTTTCCCCATTCCTTTCTGAGGAGGCCTGCACCTTCCTTAGTCTTCTTTTTGCCATTAACCTACTTCTAGAAACTTCTGCTATTCCCCTTGATCTCTCTGGCTAGATTTTATTCTAACCTAGTTTTAGTTTTCCTAACCAGGTCTCTTGCTACTCAACACAGCTTCCTTATAAGCCCATCATTCTAGCTATGCTTTCTTCCACTCCTTGTAGAGTTTATTCTTGTGTGACTGTGTCTAGGAGTTCCTTGCTCATTGAGGCAGGTCTCCTAGCATGCTTTCCTGCCTTCCTCTTTGGCAGTATACTTTGCTTCTGGGCACAGAGAAGGTGATCCTTGAATATGGACCAGCTGTGCTGGGCTCCCCTTCTAGGGCTTTCTCTTCCAAATTCTCTATAGCTGCTTGGCTGAAAAAGGGTGATAGGAAGTGGAATAGCTAAATTCTTACAATCGTGGTGGAGGCTATTTGTAAGCAGTGACATTTTGTCATTGTAAAATTGTTTTGTAGCTTGTTCTCATGCCATACTGCAAATCCCTGGACATATTCACAGTGGGAGGCTCAGGTGAAGATGTGGTCACGAACAGTGCTTGGGAAACTTTCCAACGATACCGGTGTCTGGAAAACAGCAGGAGCGTCGTGAAAACCCCCATGACTGATGTCTGCAAGAACATCATATTCAGCATTTCGACACTATTACATGAGACCGCCTTATGTACGTAACCGTCTACTTGTTAGGCAAGCTGCCTGGAGGCTGGATGGCAGTTTGCAGGGGGAAGGAGTGTGCTTGGGATGAGGCAGGTAGTTCATGTCCTGTACCCTAGTACTCACTTCTCCTGATGCTTTTCTCCACTCAGCATGCCAGTGTGACCCTCAGGGCTCCCTGAGTTCAGTATGTGACCCCAACGGAGGACAGTGCCAGTGTCGTCCCAACGTTGTTGGAAGACAGTGCAACAGATGCGCCCCTGGCACCTTTGGGTTTGGGCCAAACGGATGCCGACGTATGTTAAACCCTTGGCTTCGAGCTGTCATGCTGTCGGTGCCCTGGTTTTAGGACACGCCATGGAAACACAACTTCTCTCCTCCTCTCTTTGCAGCGTGTGAGTGCCACATCCAAGGCTCTTACAATGCCTTCTGTGATGCGGAAACGGGCCAGTGCCACTGCTTCCCTGGGGTGTACGGGCGGCAGTGCGATCACTGCTTGCCCAGCTTCTGGGGCTTCCCCAACTGCCAGCCCTGCCACTGCAATGGCCATGCTGATGACTGCGACCCCTACACTGGGGAGTGCCTGAGCTGCCGGGACCACACAGCAGGGCACAACTGCGAGAGGTATGGCATGTACACCCCCTCTCTGACCCTTCTCCTTGCCCACAGCGGAATGGACACAGAAGCCGTTTCCCTCTGGCACTGGTGCTCAAACAAAGGTGTGAAGCCACACTAGAAGTCCCTGGATCCTGGGAGCCAGAGCAATGCTGATGGTCACAGAGGAAGATGGGAGTAGGGACCCTCTCTTCCCTGCCTCATAGCCTTGCACCTCCAACCAGCACCTGCCCAGGTAGCTGAGAGCACATTGCAAGATCCCAGGGCTTCAGAGAGGCTTTATCCATTGCAAGTCTTCTGAGAGGCATCTGCCTTGAGTCTCCTGCTCTTACACCAGTGTACACCAGACAAATTTGCCTTTGGAGGCACAGCTGCTTGTAGTGTGAGTGGCGTGGGAGAGCCGTGTGGATGTTTCTGCCCTTTGGTTCTTCACAGTGGTTGAAAACCTGGTGTAATTACCACAAGGCTGTGATCTGTTTGCCTTTGGTCCCCTGCATTCTCTCTACCCTTTGTGCAGGTGCCAGGCTGGCTACTACGGAGACCCTGTCCTGGGATCAGGCGACCACTGCCGCCCCTGCCCTTGCCCTGATGGCCCTGAGAGTGGACGCCAGTTTGCCAGTGGCTGTTACCAGGACCCGATCACACTGCAAGTCGTGTGTGTCTGTAGTGTAGGATACATAGGTACTGGTTGGGTTGAACCTCGTGGTGGGATGTGGTATGTTCTTATGAATCGTTTGGTATGACCACAGCACCAGCATCAACGTGCTGCTGCTGGAGATTGGCAGCACTAGGAATATGCCAGGGCAGAGCAGCTTGTGCGGGTGATGCCAACACCACCATGAATGTCATCCCCAGCAACGAGGTGGTCAGCAGAGGTGGGCAGGACAGTAGTGGAATTGAGAGGATGGGTATGCTGGCAGCTGGGCTGCAGCACCATGTCTTGGTGCCTCGAGTAGCACCATCCATGTTGCACCGAGCTGCTGCAGTCTCGCCAAGTGCTGTCTCTGCAGCTTTGAGCTGATCTGATTAACACCCCCCCCCCCATTAATGACCTTTATTGTCTTGCCTCAGTCTTGCTGTTTGTGGGGCTGCCCTAGCAAGCCGCGTCGGTCATTCCCACCGTGCCTGTTTGTTCAAACAGGCAGTCGATGTGATGAATGTGCGTCTGGCTTCTTTGGGAGCCCTGATGAGGTTGGCGGTGCCTGCCAGCCGTGCCAGTGCAACAACAACATCGACACCACTGACCCGGAGGCCTGCAACAAGAAGACAGGAACATGTGTGAAGTGTCTCTATCACACGGAGGGCGAAAACTGCCACTTATGCAAACAGGGCTACTATGGGAGTGCCCTGCAGCAGGACTGCAGAAGTGAGTGGGGACACAGAACCACAACCCCTTTGCCAGCCTTGTCATAGGGTGGCAGTGGCCACCTGAAATCTTTTTAATTTACCAGGGAGAATTTGAGGTGGAGGGGAAACCTCATTTCCTCCAGCTGAAGCTTGAATGCAGCTGCCCTGCTACTGAGCATGGCTCCTGCTCTGGAAAGCGAGTCCTTTGCATTTGACAGGAAGAGCAGGCACAACACCTACGTGTGCTGAAAGGATGGGCTTTTGTGGAAAGAGGGTTTCTTGCCATCTTGTTAGCAGTCTTTGTTTACCTATTGTCCAGAGATAGAGGTGGTGGGGTGGGGGTTGGACATTTGTTTAAACCAGTGTCCCTGCAGATTTGGCTGGAGGAGCTGAACCAGATGGTGTGGAAGCAGACCCTCCTTTCCTCTTCACCAGATGCAGCCTAGCAGGGCAGGCAGGTTGCTGGGTGGGTGAACGGAGCCCTGCCCTGCTTGGCATACCATTATCTGCTCCAAGAAAATCCACCACCATAGCCAGCTGACAGGAGTCAGGTCAGCTTGGCCTTTAGTTCTGTACAGAGGGAGGAAAGGACAAAATGGGGAAGGCTGGGCTGCTTGGATGAAGGGCTCCTGTCACTTACTTTGTGCTGAACAGAAGCCATAGAAGTGAACAGCCTGGAACATGAGAGCTCTTACACAGAACTGGATGTCATGCAGCATTGGGTCAGCCAAGCCTGGTCATGGGCATTGGCATGTGCCAGTATCTGCCCACACCTCTTGGGAACGCCAGGCAGTCTGGTAATGAGAGAGCAAGTGACATCAAAGCAGTACACTCTTTCTCTCACAGAGTGCGTCTGCAATGTCCTGGGCACTGTTCAGGAGGACTGTGAGGGCCCAGAGAGCTGCCAGTGTGAAGCAGCCACAGGGCAGTGCCAGTGCCTCCCCAACGTGGTAGGGCAGACCTGCGACCGCTGTGCCCCCAACACATGGAGACTTGCCAGTGGCACTGGCTGTGAGCAATGCGACTGCGACCCTGCACGTTCCCTTGGGCCTGCGTGCAACGAGGTGAGGAGGACATGGGGCATGCTTCAACGTCTTGGGCTTTGCTCTGGTGTGGGGCTAAGCTGCTAAGGTGGTCACATCTCCTATTGTGGTTGTGTTTTGGCAGTTCACAGGGCAGTGCCACTGCATGCCAGGCTTTGGAGGCCGAACCTGCCGGGAGTGCCAGGAGCTATTCTGGGGTGACCCAGCTGTGGAGTGCCAAGGTGAGTCCAATCCCAATGCCTGCTTTACCTGCTCTCTTTGGAAATGACTTGTCTCCCTCTTGGTTTTCTGGGACACCCTTGCTAGGAGTAGCCCCTCTAAGTGAGACCTGCCAGTGGCCACACAAGCCTTGAAAATGAGGGAGGAAGGCATGGCTATGTCTGTCCTTTGGTGCCTCTGGAGACAGGAGGCCTGGCAGGAGCCTGATCTGGCACTTGCTTGATTTGGTTTATTTCTTGTTGGACCCGAGTTAGAAACAAACAGAGTTTGGAAACTAACTCTTCGTTAACTGTTAAGTTGCAATTCTGTCAGGTGAGCTGGTGTGGTAAGAAAGTGTATTTCAGGTGTTTGGGTTTGAGAACTGGTCTGTCTCTTCTTGTGTCTTGTTAGGGAGATAACCTGATGAAATAAGGGGTTTGATTTAGTAGGAGACTTCTTTTATATTTCAGTTGAAAATAAAGGATTGAGCAGAGACCATGCAGCTGGGGTTAGCCATAGCTACATTGCCACAAACAACAGAGCACCATGAAGTCGCTTGTTTAGCAAACTGGATGCTCTCTGTCCTTTCATTATAAACATTAGCTGGAAAAGAAACTTCAAACACTGTCCAGACCAGAACAAACTGGTATCTGATCTGTTCAAATAGGAGTCTCTGCCAGAAGGGTTTGCAGTAGATCAAGGGTTTTTTTGCTGCAGAGAGGAATGTGCTTGCTGTGGTCTTTAACAAATCCCTTACAATAGAGATACCTTAGAGCCCATTATCTAACCAGATAGGCAGGTCACAGCTACTTGTTTAATGCAGCAGATGAAAGGACTGGGGAATTGTCACTGTCCTGAGTACATATTGTGTTTCTGGAAGGATGAGGTAGCCTTTTGGGGAGGCTGTGTGTGCTCGGGCATGGTGAGGGGGTGCTGACCCTGCTGGCTCCAGGGCAGGGATTGTCTCTTGGTATCAGCTGTCGCCATCAGGGTTTATTGATTGAGTTCATCTGCGTACTTTATCAGCAGGATTTTGCAGTGTACCAGCATTTCTGATCTCATGGTGTTTCTGTTGCCTTTTGAGCACATGAAAACTTGCTTTTTAACGTTTCTGAAGAGAGGATGTATTCTTCAGAGCCTGTTTCACCATAAAAGGCTCAATGCTTTCCTTCCAGCCTGCCACCCCTTCTACTCCCAAGTAGAGACATGTGACAAGACTTGCTCGGGTGGAAATGCAGCTTTTCCTTAAGGATTTAATGCAGCAAGAGATCTCTGTGGCAGATGAGGGCTGAGCTGTGGCAGCCTGTAGCAATGCAATGCCCCAGACAGGCTCCAAGCATGCGCTCTCTTATGGAGCACATCCAGCACTGTGTGTGGTGCAGCCAACTCTCCTCAGCGTGGTGGGGTCAGTGCCTCCCACCCTGTCTCCCATCCTTCTTCAGTGGGGAGAGAAACAATGTCTGAGCACTCATGTAGTCCTGACCAGCAGAGAGGTGATGCTCAGGCTGGCAGATGTGCAGTTGTTGCATGGGCAGGTAGCAGCTCTCAGCAGTAACTGATTTGTAGGCAAACCAGAGAACTGCTGTTTAAAGAGTTGCAGAGCAATACCCCTGGAAATTAGCTTAGATACAGCCAATGGCCAAGGTGAAGCTGGAACTGAAACAAGGATCTGTCACAGGCTGTTGGCACCAGCTGCAGCGGTACAAAGGACTACTGGTGATGGCATTTGCCCCCTGTTTTTGGGCACAGTTGTGCTGGTCCAAGCATCCATTATGGCCAAATCTTGTGCTGCATTCAGGATGAAAATATGAAGTTATCTGAATGGAGGGCTATGAGAGCTCTAAACCATGTGAATATGGACAGACAGTCTTGGCTGTGGGCACTGAGCTGATGTGGAGGTGTGGACATCAGTGCCAATGATTCCAGGGTGGAATTATCCATTGGCCAGGGCAAGTGGCTTGTGTTCTAGGTTTGAAATCACAGGGTACACAGGGACACTAATGTGTGATTTCTTCACAAGAGATCTTTGTGCTGTTGGCACCAAGAAACTTGACCTCTTGCTGAGAAACAGGGACTGTACTGCCCGCTTCACTACAACATCCTTTACAGTTCTTTTTAATTACTGAAAAAAAGTGAGGACACCTGAGCAGAAGTGTCTGCAACTAACCTCTGGACACACCTATGCGAAGATACACACAATGAGAGATCTAGGACAGGCTGGGGACTGTAGCTTCCCCCCAGATTCCCAGGTGCAAGCAGTAGCAAGCTCTGGATGCAGCCTTATGCCTCCCAGCTTGCCCTCTGGAAGCCAGACACCAGAGCATGCATCGCATTGTTCCCGTCAGTGCCAGTGACCATTGCAGGCTGCTGCTTGGGACTTTGTGCAAATCTTGGCAGGATTAGAGATGGTGAAACAGAAGCTGGAGGAGGCACGTTTTTGCACCTGGACTAGGGACTTTGATTTGTAATCTATACTCCCTGTGGTGGAGTGTCTCTCTGTGTGTCTCCAGTGATAACACTGGAACCACACTGCCAGGGCAAGCTGAGGTAGGTGCCCATATTTGGGCAGCGTCGCGACCCTTTGGTACTGGGTACACTTGTGCTACCCACAGATGTCCATTGGGCATTGCACAGCACAGAATCTGTAGGAGTAGGTTTTCCGAGACTGCTTATACCCCATGCTTTAAAAACCTACAACATTCACTCATTTAATTTATCACTATGCCTGAAACAAGCACAGGGGAAGTGTAGAAGATAGGAAAAGCCAATGCATCTCTCTCAGCTTCATGCAGGTCTCTCTGAGGATTACAAGGAGCAGGAGCTGTGCAGTGAGCATCTTCTGCTTGAGGGCAGTGCCAGTCCCTTTGCAGGATAAATTCTGGCTGTTACTTCAGTTAGGAGGTATATAGGATCATAGAAACATAGAATGATAAGGTTGGAAGAGATCTCAAGGGTCATCTAGTTCCAACCCCCTGCCATAGGCAGGGACACCTCCCACTAGTACAGCTCACTCAAGGCCTTGTCCAGCCTGGCCTTGGACACCTCCAGGGAGGGAGAAGCCACAACCTCCCTGGGCAACCTGTGCCAGTGTCTCACCACCCTCACTGCAAAGAACTTCCTCCTAACATCCAGTCTAAATGTTCCTTCTGCCAGTTTAAACCCATTGGCCCTTGTCCTGTCATTGCAAGACCTTGTCAATAGTCCCTCATCAGCCTTCCTGTAGACCCCCAGATACTGGAAGGCTACTCTGTCTCCTGGAAGCCTTCTCTTCTCCAGGCTGCAGACCCCCAACTCTCTCAGCCTGTCCTCATAGCAGAGCTGCTGCAGCCCTCTGATATTCTTCATGCCCTCCTCTGGACCCGCTCCAACACTTCCATGTCCTTCCTGTGCTGAGGATTCCAGAACTGCACACAGGACTCCAGGTGGGGTCTGATGAGAGCAGAATATGCAGCTCTGCACGAGCCTGCATGTGAATATGTGCACATGCATAAAAGTCCTTGCTGAGGTAGTAAATAATAGGATTACAAGTACCATCAAACTGAAGTCTCTCAGGCGTTCTGCTGGAGTTTTTTCAAAGCCTGGCAACCGAAGTACAGGACTCAACGTGCTGAGCTGTGCACTAACTTCAGCCCGCAAAGCACGTTTCTGGCACAGGACTCCAGGCTCATGGGAAGCCTCTGAGATACGGTGGGGCTGCACAGGCAGCTCATATAATGCTTGTGCACAATAGATGTTTGATGTTTATGGGATTCATACACTATAAAAGGGATGACAGTTTTACAGTCATTACTGCTGTAATTGAACAAGCAGAACAGAGCGTAGCGAAAGGCCCTGTATGACGTTGAACATTAGGTTGTGTTGTTGTCTCCCCTTTACTTGAATTGTACCTTTGTCAGTATTTTTCCATGCTGGACTTGAGCATCAAGGCCTGTTGTAAAAAAAACCTGGAATTTAATTGAACTAAGATAAAAAGAAGCAATGTTTTTATCAAATACTACGTTCAGACACTGGTAGAAAGTTGTTTATCTCAGTTTTGGTCTCTCTTAGGCACTCGGTGCTGAAACATCTGTTCTCTGGAAATTACTCCATTACCATTTACAGATAGGCTTTGTTATCTTAATTTAACACCTGGATATTAAATGGTCACATAGGCTGCTTTTATAGAAGATGTTCATTGTGCAGAGAGAAAGATAGCAGGTGTTTCTTTATCTTCTTTGATAAGCATCCAAAGGAAGTCAGACAAATTCTATATAATAGAATCATAGAATGGTAAGGTTGGAAGGGACCTCAAGGATCATCTAGTTCCAACCCCCTGCCATAGGCAGGGACACCTCCCACTAGTACAGCTCACTCAAGGCCTCCTCCAACCTGGCCTTCAACACCTCCAGGGAGGGAGCAGCCACAACCTCCCTGGGCAACCTGTGCCAGTGCCTCACCACCCTCACTGTAAAGAACTTCCTCCTAACATCCAGTCTAAATCTCCCCTCTGTCAGTTTAAACCCATTGCCCCTTGTCCTGTCATTGCAAGACCTTGTCAATAATCCCTCCCCAGCCTTTTATTCCTTTATTCCTAAAAGGAAGTATAAATAAGGATAAAAGGATATATATATATAAGTATATAAATATATATTTATAAATAAGGATAAAAGGAAGTATAACTTCAACTTAGAGTTTCATAATTTCAGTAGACTTGTGGTCTTAAGATATTGCATTGTCTACTGTTTCCAGAAGATTGCCCTCTTGGCAATGTCTGCTGTTGTGTTAAAATGCAGCACAACTTGACTCAATCTAGGTGGGATCTTATCTTAACATCCCTACTGATAATTGTACAGTGAGGAGTTAGCAATATGCTTACAGAGTAATTTGAATCAATAGCTGATTATTCAGAAGAAATTTACTAGCTCTGCAAAACTTTCAGCCTTACAAATTGCTGAATGCTTTTCTCTTCATAGTATCTCACTACCACTGAGAAAAGATGCCAAGAAATAATTTTTGACAAACCCTTTGTTGTGTTTGCTGCGGAGGAGTTAAACATTTGATGCTTTCTGTCCCTGGTCTCAAGCAGTGAAGAAAATATTTCTGTTCCGTGTAGGTCGATGCTTTGTTCCTAGCATCCTGCCATAAGGCATTGAATGTTGAGACTGATCCTCATAGAGCCCTTTCAGCATCCATAATAGCATCTCGGCTGCACTACCAACAGCTCTGCCACACCTTAGTTTAAATAAGTGATATGCAAGTGTGCTACATATGAAATTACATTAGTTTAAATGTAAGTGAGCTCTAAATATTTAAAATTAGAGGGAAAGATAGGAGATCTGTCAGAGTAAGCAGTTCATAGGTCCTTCTGAGCTTAAAGCAAATCATTCAAGCTAGTAATTTACTTCTTGGAGATTTCTCCCCATAGGTTTCTTCAGAACAACATTAAACAAACTTGTGTTACTTTTAAAATCAGGGGTAAAAAATGACCAAAAAAGAAATGCAAGGTCAAGGTGGTATAAAAATAACCCATGGATACTCTGTGTGCATGCACAAATGTGCATGTGCATTTGTGAAGAGATACAGCTGCAACCTTTTTTCACTCCTGAGTTGCTAATACGAGCAGATCCTGACAGAGGAATCTGGGTAGAAAATTTTCCTGTTAAAGGTGTGATTTCACTTAAGCCAGAGTATGCCACAGATGAATGTCTGAATTCCAATTACAGAAAACAATACACTTAGTTCCAGAAAGACACTTCAGAAGAGAAACCTATTGTTTAATTCAGTAAATTAGACTGGATGTTAGGAGGAAGTTCTTTACAGTGAGGGTGGTGAGGCACTGGCACAGGTTGCCCGGGGAGGTTGTGGCTGCTCCCTCCCTGGAGGTGTTGAAGGCCAGGTTGGAGGAGGCCTTGAGTGAGCTGTACTAGTGGGAGGTGTCCCTGCCTATGGCAGGGGTTTGGAACTAGATGATCCTTGAGGTCCCTTCCAATCTTACCATTCTGTGATTCTATAAATGCTCCTTTGAAACTCAAGTCTTTGACCAGTGATTTCTGAAAAGATTTCTTTTTCTTCACTTTCCTTTTTCCATGGGACTTATCACTGTGGCCTGCTCTGCTTACCTAGGGTCCAGTCTGACTTCACTAACACTGATCTTCAAAGCATAAAGCCCTTCACCTTGGCTTTCATCCGTGTCTCTGTGAAGGGAGAGCAATCAACCTTTCAGCCCAAATTTGTTAAGACATCTCTTGCAGTAAATTCAACATCTCTGTGAGTTTATGGTGCAAAATGAACCAGTTTCCAATTTCTGGTCATGGATGCACAGGCAGGCATTCTCGTGTTCAGGAAAAGACTGGATGAGACACTTAGTGCCATGGTCTAGTTGATTGGATAGGGCTGGGTGATAGGTTGGACTGGATAATCTTGGAGGTCTCTTCCAACCTGCTTGATTCTATGAGGAGAAGTTTATAGGACTTCTTGTCTTTCCCAGTTCCACATACGTTACCTTAAGCAGACTGTAAGGCATTGTGTGCTGGTTTGAGGCTAATTGGAATATCTTAATAGAGAAAATTACACTGTAGGCTGTGAAAGGAAAACATGGTGATGTCTGCTTCGCTCACAGGCTTGCTGAGATGTTTAAGAGAAGAAACCAAAACATAGATGGCACTTTCTGGGGCACAGCATCTCAGTCTAGCAGCTTCTGGCTCTTTCTCCTCTCTGCTGAGTAATCTCACTAATCACTTTTCTTCTAACTCCCCTGGTCCATCCTCCAAGCTCACCTTTCATGTAAGGCAAACCTTGGGGTAAGGTACAGGGGTGGGGAGAAGGTGGAAGGGTGGTTGGGAGCCCCTCCTGGGGTCTCTGATTTTCTGGGAGGGGAGTTGTGTTTCTGTATTACCTTTAACTTGTCTATTTCTGTAACTATTCCTGTCTATAGTGTATATCTCTGCTTGTACATTGTGCTGAGCTGTAAATAGAGCTTCAGTCCTTAACTTCCAGCTGGCTGAGTTCTAGTCTGGGTCATTTTACAAAGTGTGGGGTACTCCCAAACCATCACACATTGCTAGCTAGTAATACCTCAAAATACTTCTGCATCCCTAAATGTGCCTATGTGTTTCTTGTTTTGTTTAAGAAAGTTTAGATTGACCAGGCACATGCTAAAATTAGGTGTGATATAGATATTCAGGTGTTTCATCAGGATCATGAGTGTGCTGGTTAGAGCTACAATCTCCAGAGCCAAACAATACTTTGATGGTGTTTGAGTTAACCTCTTTTGAGTACACTGGAAGCAAAACTGTTATTGTTAGCATTGGACTACATAGGAGCTGACTCACATGGTGGTCACAGGAATAACTGGACCTTAGCAAAGGAGGTGTTAGAGCTCTAACTGTGGCTAGAAGTGATGCTGGGGTACTCTGTCCAAAGCCAGTGCTGGGCATGATGTGCTGGATCGTACTGGCATGGCGTTCATTCTGTTTTTAGCAGGTGGTGGTAGGAATCAAAGTGTCTCCTGATTTCACATCCCAGTTTGATGATGATAATCAACAAATGTCACCTGAATCTTTTTGGGTGGATGTGCACCCACTGTCATGAATGATGGATGTCTAACCTAGGTATACTTTCATGAACTATTTGCCAGTCCTGTGCTAGATATTTGCAGCTAGGAGGTCCTCCTTTCCTTTCACTTGGATTATACCACTGTCACAGTGCTTTTGTCCCTTTTGGACTAAGTTTTGCCCTGAAATCTCACAGAGGCTGAAGACAGTGAGTTCTTGGTTGGCAGGTGTTGTAGAAGGCAAAGAGGGTAAAGCCTGGGCACTGAGTTACTTGCTTGGTGGCTCACAGTGTTCAAGGTGTGCCTCACCACCATAAGGCCTGGATTTGCTTTCTTCCTCTTGAGGACTGGGCACAGCTGAAGGCAGTGGAGTGTTTGATCTCCACCATGGTGTAAAGGGAAGATGCTCTCTAGGACTACCTTCGACGTGCTCCTTGCTGGGGTGTAAAAAAGCCTGTTGGTGGTGGCCAGGGCACAGGATACATCCTGTTCACATGGATCTCAGAGGGCAGTTTCTGTGCGTTTCTGGCTGGCTAAAAATTTTGTCATTAGTGTGGTATCCAGCATCTGAAATGGGCCCCTTTAGTGAGGGACAGAGATTGGTTTCAGTCATCTCTGGTGAAATCATTTGAGTAAGGTCATCTAGACCATTTTAAAAGATCACAAGTAACCAAATGCTGGCACACAGGTGTCACTTGTGAGATGAAAGGTTTTGCCCACAGGATGTGAGCTGTAAGAGAGGCAGTGATTCTTTTGTGAGAATTCTAAAAATGTTTCAGTGTGATGGTTTGGAAGTTACTTACCCATCCCCACCCCCCTATAAAATCACCCAGACTAGACTCAACTGGCTGGAAGTTAAGGACTGAAGCTCTATTTACAGCTCAGCACAATGTACAAGCAGAGATATAAACAATGGACAGGAATAGTTACAGAAATAGACAAGTTAAAGGTAATACAGAATCACAACACCCTCCCCAGAAATCAGAGTCCCCAGGAGGGGCTCCCAACCACCCTTTCACCTTCTTTCCACCCCTCTACCTTACTCCAGGGTTTGCCTTACATGAAAGGTGAGTTTGGAGGATGGACAAGGGGGGGTTAGAAGCAGAGTGATTAGTTAGATTACTCAGCAGAGAGGCTAAAACCAAACCAGCAGCTAGAGAGACAGACTCTCTGTCTGTGTGTTAGCTATGTTTGTGTTCTTGTTCTTATACATCTCAGCAAGCCTATGAGTGAAATAGACATCACCATTGTTTGCTTTTCACAGCCTACAATGTAATTCTGTCATTAAAATATTCCAATTAGCCTCAAACCAGCACATTCAGTCAGTGCCACAGCAAGGAATCTCTCTAGCTAGAGAGACCTTACCACCAGCATGTAGAGATGCCTTCTAAAATTTTCAAAATGGGTAAAGAAACAAAAATTGACTGGAAATCTTCTTACTCCAGTGCTGAGGGAACTTTCTCTTGTTCCCTTTTAAACTGTGATTTTACTGTTAAAAAAAAAAAAAAAGAGATAAAATGACCTTCCTTTTTACCTCTTGATTTGAAAGCTGCTCTAGTGGATAGTTAATGACTTGGGAAGATCATGAAGAAAAGAAAGAGCAAGTGTTAAACCATCACTTTTGAAAGCTGAATGTTGAGTTCACACTACTGAGGTACTGCAGAGACAGCGTTTCCTGCTTCTGGGCTTGACAGAGAATCCTAAACCAGCAAAATAACCCACAGTCATATTTCTAACCACCTTGTACAAGTTTCTCATAGGTCTCAGTTTGTGATGTGTGATAAAGTCTTCCAAAGTTGCACTGCACTTAGAATAAATTAATTTTTTTGCTGTCTTTATCATCTCCCAACAGGCAGCTGTGGAGTTTGAGTTTTCACTTTGCAAATGAGTTAGTGCTTAAGTTCTCCTCTCCCCTTCCCCAGCATTTTCTGGCCCCAGAGATTCTGGAATCCACATTAGCATGTAAATGCTACTAAAGCCATGTCTGCCTTTCCTGAACATGCAGGTATTCAGGGGTAGAATTACCAACATGAGGAGTTACTGATTTTTTTTTTTTTTTCCCTTTCCTTTAAGCTTTTTTAATCTGCAAGTAAATATAGTGGTCTTATTTGCCAGCAGCAAGTATTCATCTAACTTGATCAGATCTGGGGATTGTTGAGGAAAAAACACATGCCATTTAGCCTCTGTCTGTGCAGAGGAATGTGGACAATTCATCATTATACCGAGGGCCTTATTAGTTGACAGAAGGGTTAAGTGACCTCCTTCAAACAGGAACTCAATGGTTTGCCTGCAGGGAACATATTCCATGGTGAGCTGGCTACTTAAGAGCTTTGGATGTAAAGTAAAAACAATCTCTTGTGTCAGGGTATAATTCAAAGAACAAAGGACCATTTTGCTCAATTGTGCGGGCAGCAGAAGTTATTTTTGTCTCTTGCCTATCATATTCACATTATACAAGATGTCCTTTTGTTGAGGAGTGATTTGTTCCGCTGAGGCTGTTTGTGTAGTTTCTGAACTATAGACCACCACTGTGTTTTGGCATCGAAGCAAACAATGTATGATCTTGAAAACGGCTTTGTGTTTTGCCCTTTTGTCGAGGGGGCTTGTGCTTGGGGTGTGCGAATTGATTTGTGGACCTTTTTGAGCCATGAACCTCATTCAGGGGTGCCTGGTAAATGGATGCCTAAGTGAAAGCTTTTATCAGGTGTCACAGTCCTTTTCCTCTTCAAGGAAGGTATGCTCTGCAGCAACAGTAGGTAGATAGCCTGCATATTTGCACCTCTTTTTTTCCCTTTATTAAAGGTTTTTCAGGTTGGTTATTTCCTCTGCTGCTGTTGTCTACTTAATTAAGGAGGGGGGAGAGGTGCAGTTGCAGCCCAGATGCATGGAACTGCTTCTTCTCGTAGTGTTACTGTGTTAAGAAGCATGCTTGGCTTTTAGAAATGACCTTGCATCAGTAAGTTCATTAACTTCTCTTCCTGGCAGGTTAGTGCCAAAGAAGTGCATCTTTATTCTGAAAGCATTTTTAAAAAGGGTGTTGCCCAAACCTCATCACTCCAATCTGGCAACCACCTGAAGCCTCTAGCTATTACTTGATTACTTGAGTTCTGGAGCCCTCAGCACAGGAAGGACATGGAAGTGTTGGAGCAGGTCCAGAGGAGGCCATGAGGATGCTCAGAGGGCTGCAGCAGCTCTCCTATGAGGACAGGCTGAGAGAGTTGGGGGTCTGCAGCCTGGAGAAGAGAAGGCTTCCAGGAGACCTTAGAGAAGCCTTCCAGTATCTGAAGGGGCCCTACAGGAAGGCTGAGGAGGGACTATTGACAAGGTCTTGCAATGACAGGACAAGGGGCAATGGGTTTGAACTGGCAGAGGGCAGGTTTAGACTGGATGTTAGCAGGAAGTTCTTTGCAGTGAGGGTGGTGAGACACTGGAACAGGTAGCCCAGGGAGGTTGTGGCTGCTCCCTCCCTGGAAGTGTTGAAGGCCAGGTTGGAGGAGGCCTTGCGTGAGCTGTGCTAGTGGGAGGTGTCCCTGCCTATGGCAGGGGGTTGGAACTAGATGATCCTTGAGGTCCCTTCCAACCTTACCATTCTATGACTAGCATATAAAGATAGATAGGTGCTCACAGTGTTTTGAAAAATGAAAGTCCACCTACTCCTGAGCTGGTGGTCAAAGTGTGATATAATTTTTTTAAATCTTTAAAAAAGTTAAATCTTAATTGTCCTCATTCCCACTTGAGGATGACAAACTGCATAGGCTTTTGGTTGTTAGCACACCAGTGTTTCCATCAGACAGGGCTGCTCATGCCCACATTCTTTGTTCTATTCTACTTTTCACTGTCTGATTTTTTTTTTTTCCAAATTTTTTCCCCCCCCATTTTCTTTGTACCCAAAATGTTCAGTTCCCAGACCTCAGTTCCAGGCTTCTCAGTACATACTCTGTTTTCCCACTGTCCATGGCAGGACCCACATACCCTGGTGACAGGGATATTCTGAGACAGGCCACATATCTCTGCATAGAAGATCTCTCAAGAGCTGTTACTCCATAAATTTGTCATGCTCTTCTTTGAAGCTCCATTGTCTTGTGGCACGGAGCTTTGCCACTTAATTAAGTGTTTTGTAATCAACTGTCTCTTTATTGTGCTGTTTGTGGGAGGTGCAAGGGAAGGTGGTTGGGTTTTGATCTGCTGGATTCCTTACTTGAGCTCTGCTCCTGTGTTGGGAGAGACACTAAGTGGTTCCTTGTTACTTTTTCCATTTCACTCATGTTCTTCTTGTAAAGTGTCTACTGTGTCCCTGCCTGTCATTTATTTTCCTGTCTGCAGTGCCTTGTTTTAGTTTTTGTTTCAGGAGTGAAACTGTAATCCTTGTCTTCAGTTGCTATCCAGTTGACATTCAGACATTGCAAGAAAAAGTGTCTATCCTGGCTCCATTTTAGTGTCTGTTTCTGAGATGTACAAAATCCTGGTGTTCACTGGAGTTACTTCTCCATCTCTCTCCCATTTCACACTCATCCCTGATTCCCCCATACCCACGCAGACATGTCCACAATCAACTTTTTGTAATCCAGATGCAAACCACCTCTATACTTATTTCACCACTTCATTAGAACTAATTTATTCTTTTTTTCATCACTGCCAGCATCACTTTCATTTCCCTCATCACAGCCTTCACATATGCCTTTTTCTCCTTCCAGCATGTGACTGCAACC
This sequence comes from Eubucco bourcierii, assembly GCA_013396675.1. Taxonomy (NCBI): domain Eukaryota; kingdom Metazoa; phylum Chordata; class Aves; order Piciformes; family Ramphastidae; genus Eubucco; species Eubucco bourcierii. Next base: position 171,043 of record VWZE01018349.1, read on the forward strand.
CTCGTGGCATCCAGACCCCGCAGTGTGACCGTGCCACTGGGCAGTGCATCTGCAATGAAGGGGTTGAAGGGTCACGCTGTGACAAGTGCTCAAGGGGCTACTCAGGTGTCTTCCCTGACTGTGTGCCATGCCACCAATGCTTTGCCCTCTGGGACGTGATCATCAGCGAGCTGGCTAATAGAACTCAGCAGTTTCTTGATAGGGCTAATGCCCTCAAAATCACTGGAGTCACTGGTCCGTACCAGAAGACACTCAACACCCTGGAGGAGCAGCTCAGTGAAATTAAAACCATCATCACTCAAAATCCAGCTGCTGAGCCCCTGAAGAACATTGGTAGTCTCTTTGAGGAAGCAGAGTAAGTACAGTTGCAGTTACATGGCTAAGTCTAGCCTGGGGAGGGGGGAGGAGTGCCAGTGAGCTGGGATTTACTTGGGTGGCTGATGTCCCCTTGCTGGGCTGGGGACACACTGGCTCTGCTGCTCCAGCTGGGTGAGGTAGGCTGTGGCTGCTAGCGTGGCTGGAGCACCTTGCCATGCTCTGCACTAGCAGTGAGCCTCTGGCCTATGAACAGAAACCTAACCAGGGAAGGTAGGAGCAGTGCAGCTGCCATGCTCCAGGCAGGGACTGTCCTGCTGCCACTGCTTACCAGGCAGCTAATTACCAGAGATCGACTCGTGCTTGCCTTGCGCTCTCCTGGGGCAAAGGACAAACACTGCTATTACGTGAGAGAATGAAGAGGGGAGAGATTAAATTCCTGGATTTTCCTGTGTAAAGTGATGGGTTGGAAACTTGGGCTCCTTTCTGCACTCTGAGCACGTGTGTGGGGAAGCATCAGCTTTATAACAAGGATTGTTTTCATTCTTCCCAGGGTAGGAGCCTCGCATTTTGTTTTCAGCACTAAGCATACAAGAGCTGGTAGCTTGTGCTTTGGGAGAGGAGGCATTTTAACGTAAAGGAGGATTACAGATGCTTTCTAGCCCTCTCTGCAACTGCTCAGATTTGCTTGTGCATTGTAAAGGGGACTGCACAAAGCAAAGGGACAAGGATTAAAGCACAAATGTCTCAATTAAGGATCTACTTGTGTCCTGCAGCTCCCTCCCTTCTTCTGAAGAGCTGAGGGTTGTAGCTGCATTTGGGGAGTGTGTACTGAGGGAGATAAGAACAGCTGAGGAATTAATTTTCCCTAAAATATGTATATATGACCTCTCTGGTTGTATAGAAGCCCTGGGCTTTGGAGGACTCCTGGAAAGAAAAGCAAGTTCTTGGGCTATTGAGTGAGTTGTACATTGATCATCACAGAGCTTAAATGCTGCTTGATTCTTTCAGAATGAGGAAATGCTGGGTTTAGTGGGATCACTGTGGATGGGAATAGCTTCCTATGCTCACTTCTGTTCTGCAGCAGCATTGATGCATAACATACACTTGCTTTTCCTTTTAGGGTTATCCCACTAGTTAAAACCTGCTCGCTAAGGCTATGCTGAATGCTGAGAGTGGGAAGTTTTCCTTCACAGCCCTAGAGAAGCGGCTGGTGAGAAGGGATCTTTACAGCCAAGTTAAAAGAATCCATTGTGTTACAACTAAGGCTTCTCCCACCCCTTTCTGAAGTTCAGATCTGTCCCACGAGCTCACAGTAATCAGAACTGCATTTGTAGCTGTGTGGGATGGGAAGCAAATTATGTATGGATCATAGTAGTCAACTTTGACCTATGCGGTTGCCATGATACAAGAGCATTACACCAGACCTCTGGAATCTGCCTCCAGTTAATCTTACATAAAGCAGCTGTTTTCTGAGCAATTTGGTGCTTTGAGTTTATAAACATGCTGTAGATTAAAAAGTAGTTTTGTATGATAAAGGAAACAAAACAATATTCTAGGTAGGCATGTTGTTACAAATCACTCACAGCTCCACTGAGGGAGGACAGGTCCTGCTGTGGGAGAAGTTCCAACCGCCACTCTTCAGTAAAGTGAAGCACTGAGGCTTACAAACCTTCCTCCTCCCCCTGTTCACTCCCATGCCTCTCTTTTACAGAAAGCTGACAGCAGATGTTACAGTTAAGATAGCTGACATTGAAGAAAATCTATCAGCCTTAGCAGTGAAGAGCAACAGCACTGACACTGACCTGAGTGCGCTGGAGACAGATGCCAAAACCCTAGACCGTGTCGTGAAAGAACTTGGGGAACAGCTAGAGTTCATCAAGATCTCTGATGTGAGGGGTAAGTGTCACGGGGAGGGGGAGAAAGCAGTCGAGGATTTAATTAGTGTGTGGTTTTAAATATCAGGATAATCTTGTAATAAAACACAGTTCCTAGAAGGGTGGCTTCTTTCTGTGCATGAGTAGAGCTGCTGCTGTAGCAGGAATTTTGTTTGACACCCACCCCCACCCTCTCTCTCTCACTCTTCTCCCTCTATACATTGCAAATCCAGCTAAAGTTCTTGAGGCACAGAATTCTTCTAAAGTCACTTGGTTAATACATTTGAAATGAGAGACAACAGCTGAAAGTGAACCAGATATTAAGATAAACCTGGATATCTCCCGTGCTCTTCCAGTCTGTTAAATTGCTGTTTCTGGCTGTAAAGCTGCCTGGGAATCTGAAGGAATGCAATGTAAAGGCCCAGTTTTTCTGAGCCACCAAGACTTCCATGCCTGTTGGCACACTGAAATGTGGCAAGAATCAAAATTGGCTGGAGAAAAAGGAGTGGCACCAAATTATTTGAAAATCTGAAAGCTTATTTAATTCCACCTTGAAACAGAGGATTTTTTTTAAAATAATATTTTACTTCCTGCTTTGAGGGAAGTTTGAGATTGTCTCAAATGAGCGTGGGACTTTGAAGAGCAAGGCAAATAGGATGTAGAACAGAGGAGTCCCTAACTTGTGCCTTTCTGCAGAGGAAAGTGGCCATCCCCACAAGGTCCCTCACTCCTGCTGAAGGCTTTCCTAGGAGTCATCTGAAACTAACAGGCCCATAAATCAGAATCTTTCATGAAGCATTTTTCTCTTGGGAAAGCTGACCAGTTTCCAGGCAGTGACCCCCTAAGCTAGATATCCCAGGGCAAGCAGTAAGAACTAATGAGATAAGTGAATCCTTAGAAAACAAGACTGTTGCCCTATAAACTTAAAAGGCTGCATGTCCTTTTGCCCTCAGGACAAGCAGAATTAAATCACTGGAGTCAGTAAAAGGGCTTAACTTCAAAATCCAGCAACCTTTGACACAGTGTCAATCAAGTTAAAAAATAGACTTTCTTTTTCTCTGCAACAGGCCAAACTCTGTCCTCTTGGCTATGGCACCAAACACAGCTGCTCAGGCTGGTGTTCCACGGACCTTGATATTCCTAGCATGTGTCATCTGCCAGCCTCCACAATATCACAGTATCACAGTATCACAGTATCGCAAGGGTTGGAAGAGACCTCAGAGATCATCAAGTCCAACCCATCACCACAGCCCTCAAGACTAGACCATGGCACTAAGTGCCATGTCCAAACGTGCCTTGAACGCCTCCAGGGACGGTGACTCCACCACCTCCCTGGGCAGCCCATTCCAGTGACAAATCACTCTCTCAGTGAAGAACTTCCTCCTCACCTCCAGCCTAAACTTGCCTTGGCGCAGCCTGAGACTGTGTCCTCTTGTTCTGTCACTGGTTGCCTGAGAGAAGAAGGTAACCTCCTCCTGGCCACAACCACCCTTCAGGTAGNAAATCGAGGGGCCCAGAACTGGACACAGTACTCGAGGTGTGGCCTGACCAGTGCAGAGTACAAGGGGAGAATGACCTCCCTGCTCCTGCTGGCCACACTATTCCTGATGCAGGCAGGAATATATAGATCACTCTGGGTTACTTAACAGATTTCTGAGCGGCCCCATCTGATTTCTGCAGGAGCCTTGGATAGCATCACCAAGTATTTCCAGATGTCCCTGGAGGCAGAGGAGAGGATCAATGCCTCCACTGTTCACCCCAATAGCGCCGTGGAGCTGTCGGCACAAACGCGGCAGGAAGTGGAAGACTTAATCAACGAGAAGGAGGCCCAGTTCAAGGCTAAACAAGAGGAGCAGTCTCGCCTTCTGGATGAACTTGCAGGCAAGCTGCAGAGCTTGGATCTCTCCGAAGTGGCTGAGAAGGTACACCACTGAGAATCGCTGCAGTAAAACCTGTAGCCAAAGTAGAGTCACGTTTGGGAAGAAGCGATGGGTGGCGAGGAACACTTTAGGGCTTGACAGTGTGAAAAAAGTAGCTTCATGAGCAAAATGTACACTTCTCAGATGATGGGGTACTTTGTGGGCTAGAAAAGGGCTGGGCTGGGGGGGAGGCTCTGAGATGTAGCTGCTTTCAGGCACCAGTCATTGATGTTAGCCTCCCTGCTACCCTTCCCAGCCCCAACAGAGCACCCACCAAAAGGGGTAGGTGCATCACCCTGCTCTTACCTGGCCCTTTGCTGTGGCCAGAAGCTCCAACGTGCAAAAACATTTAGTGAGCCTGCTGGACTGGGAGCAATCCTCTTAAGCCTGTCCTCAGTTCATGTGCTCGCTTTCTATAGGCTCCCCTCTTCCCTTTTTGCAGCTCCACAGGGCACATGCCATGCCTGTATGACTGTGCAGCACCCATCCAGACAGTGCTTCTACTTGCACCAACAGGCTGCTCTTCTCAGCATCACTGCAGTCCCATCCTTGTGCTTGAGACAAAGCAGAATGTACAAGGAGCTGGAGTCAAAAGGGCATTTTCCCTGTTGAAGCTGCCTGCTCATCTGTAAATGTGATCAAGGGTGGCCTTTTTGGGGGGAGGCTGGGTGTTCCCTCAGTTTTGCTTTGAAGTTCACCAGCTGCATTCAGAGAACAGCCCTGCATGAAGGCAGGCTGCAGGGGACTGCTCATTATCTCCCCAGGGCGGGCCAAAGCCTATGTTAGAGGATGAGCTCTTCACAAGCTGAATTGCCCCATCCTTTATAACTCCTGGTCATTCCTCCTGACTTCCCCAGCCCTCTTTTTTTCCTCTCAGGAGGGAAGAGGCATCTTTTTGTTTAGTTTCCCTTCCCCTGCATTCCTGCCTAACTGTTCTTGCAGACTGAAAATCCTGGGTAGATTTTTATCAAAGCCATAAACACCACATTGCTTGGAGATGTAATCACAGGACACCAAGTGAAAGAAAAGGAAAAAAAAAAAAATCTGCTCTACTTTCTAGCTGCTGCTGGGTCCAAAGCCAGATAGGTAAGGCCTCATTTACACTTCACAGAAGACAGCTGCAACTAACTTAGCACAGACCTTAGGTTTTCCCTGAGAGGTGTTTTGGCTGCCAAGTATTTTGGTTAGTGGCTGTCATCTGGCAAAAAGGGTGAGGTGGAAAGGGAGAGGAAATAATGAGGAATTTTCCAGTTTTCCCTCTGGCTGAAACAACTCCTGAGTAACCTCACTGGACAGACAATTGACCAAGCAATGGCTAATTCTCAGTACAAATGTGGCAGATTGAAATTGTTTTGCTTTAAAAGAAGTCTACCCTGAAATTTTCTCTTGGGAGCACATCCTTGACAATTCACAAATTAGAAAGTGTTCTGGAAATCACTGTACTGAAATCAGACCTCACATGTGGTGGAGGACAGCTTTTTAAGGTAAATGAAAAAAGTTCCCCCTTCAAATTGGAGCATTTCGGCTTCTTATTTAATTTCTAGAGTGCCAGAGCAAAGGAAAAGACACTACTCTGCACAAAGCAGTTCCTTATAAAATAGCTTCTTCAGGTGGCCATTTTTTTCCTCCAACAGTAGAGAAGACTGACTGCAAACAAAAGACACACAGACAGCTTTCTAAGGAAAGATGTACAGGAAAAGTATACAGTAAAGGCAGGACAAGGCTTTCCTCAACTTGCAGCTACTTCAGTATCAGGGAGCTGCCTAGTTGTAACCAAGGTAAAGGCAAAAAGGTGCAGGAGGGAGAGCAAGAAAGGTTAAAGCTGTGTAGACCTGCTGCTTGAACAACCTTCTGCTTGCCATTCCACTTCAGCTTCCTTCCCTGTGGTACTTGGGATGCTACTGCAAAGGGCAGAAACAAGATCATGTAGAGCGGTGTCTGGCTCCATTCCCCTCACATCTCAGCAATGGAAATAAAGCTGTGACTGTTTCCTTTGTCTGCTGTGTCTCTGCAGACATGTGGCACTCCCGTGGGAGCCTCTTGCGCCGAGTCCAAGTGTGGTGGTCTAAACTGCCGAACAGATGATGGAAAGAAGAAGTGTGGAGGACCTGGCTGTGATGGGCTGGTGACTGTAGCTCACAATGCCTGGCAGAAAGCCATGGATTTCGACAGAGATATCCTTGGTGCACTAGCAGAAGTTGAGCAGCTCTCCAAAATGGTAATATGCCAAATCAATTACTGGATATGTGAAAAAAAAAAAATTCTTTTAGTTGTAATGCAAGTTTAGACACTAATTGACAAAGTATGTGCCTGGTTTACTTCAAAATACTTTTCAGTTGCGTAACTTCATCGTGCTTGTAAAGATCCTGAGGAAAGGAGCTTGCTAAAGTGAAGCTTCAGGGATAACTCTAAACACAAGCCTGAGTTGTTTAAACTAGCATTGGTGGTATGGATCGTGGCCAGCTTTTAAAAGTGGTTTGTGAGTTTCATGAGGAAAAGCATTTCTCATTACCATTACCTTTGACTCCAGCTGAGTTTTTGTTTTAAAAGGGGCCTTAAAGCACAAGCAAATAGGCGACCAAGTCTTCCATTCTTCCTCTCTTTAGGTTTCGGAGGCAAAACAGAGAGCGGACGAAGCAAAACAAAATGCACAAGCAGTTTTGCTCAAAACCAATGCTACAAAACAACAAGTGGACAGAAGCAACGAAGACCTGAGAAATCTTATTAAACAGATTAGAGACTTCCTCATGCGTAAAAACCTTACATTTCAATTCTCTCTTTGTGAAAACTGCCTTTAGTTCTGAATCGCCCTCTAAGGCGTAACGCGATAGTTGTGTCTCTTCCAACCCTTTCCAGACAGACTTAGGGTGTATGATGAAATCTGTAGGCAAGGGGGAAAAAAAAATAAGACAATAGGAAAGCAAGAGCAAACTGTGACATGTTGTTGTGTTCATCTCAGCTGAGGCTGGTGCGCTGCTGTAGTTTGCCAAATGTCTTTCTAGCCAGAGCTTGGGAACACAAGTACTATTACAGAGGAAGAAAGCCAGGAACTGAGTTTCTCTCTCTAAGAAAGCAGGTAAAGGTTAAATAAGGGCCCTGTTCGCTAGCAAGCAGCAGCAGGCAAATCTATTCCTTCCCTGTTTACACAAGGCTGAGTATACTGTTAGCACAAACACACTTGCGTGCAACTGTTGGCTTTGTTTCCTGTGGGCTCATGGCTCCCCTCCACAGCTCCAGCACAGTGTAGCTAATCACTAAGATCTTAAAATGGCTTCCAAAAGAAAGCTAAGTCAGCAGGGCCTCATGGGCCTGCTGAGCCTCTCCCAGGAGGGAATTTTCACCCTAGGGAAGCAGTTTTAACACTTTGATTTTTTCCTAAGTCTGGAGGAGGAACTTTTCCCGTAATTTTTCTTCCTAATGGAACAGCTAGATGAGAACTTGAGTGCTGAGAGACTTGACACAAGGAAGCTTTTGCTCACGTCTTTGTCGCTTGTGTCCATCTATTAGAGGACAGTGCTGACCTTGATAGCATCGAGGCGGTGTCCAATGAAGTGTTGAACATGGAGATGCCAACCACTCCCCAGCAGCTGCAAGCCCTGACAGAAGATATTCGTGAGCGTGTAGAAAGCCTTTCTGATGTTGAGGTTATTCTGCAGCAGAGTGCTGGAGACATTGCCAGAGCAGAAATGCTGCTGGAGGAAGCCAAAAAAGCAAGGTATGCAACTCTGTTCTGTATTTAGTTGTTTTCTGTCACCAAAAGCTTGAACAAGACTTGACTTGATTGTATCAGAAGATGTGGAGTTTAACTTTCCTTGATAGTGAAAAACCTACAAGGGGCAAACCCAGCCCTTTGCAGTATGTGTCTAGCTCCTTTTCTAGTTCCCAAGTAAAAGCATTTTTAGCATTAACAGTTTTGTTCCACAGCAAAGGTGCAACAGATGTTAAAGTCACTGCAGACATGGTGAAAGCAGCACTGGAAGAAGCTGAAAAAGCTCAAAATGCAGCTGAAAAAGCCATCAAACAAGCTGATGAAGACATAAAAGGAACTCAAGACTTGCTGACCTCAGTAAGTTCTTAAGATACAGAAACAGCACCAAATCTGATACTTATAAACTGATGGAAACCTGGCTGGGGGAAACTCTGCAAAAAAAAAAAAAAAAATATATATATACTGCAAATCAAAGCCCATACTTGGAATGACCCTAAACCATTCCTGACTTTGTATCAACTTTGGAGTTAGTATGACAGATGCTAGGGGGTCATTTGCTCTTTAAAATACCCTAAAGGCTTTTCTCATGCTATATCCTGCACTATTGAAATTAAATGGGCAGGACTGTAGCTTTCTAATGCAGCAGCTCTGCCAGAATCCTTGGAAAGTCATACCTGTCAGCCACATTGGCAGCGTATTGGTTTAGCCATGCCATCAGGGCCACCCACCACTGCATCACAAGGCTGCAATAAATGAATGCTGAATTCTTGTCAGATGGTGTATTTTAAGACTTGATGTCAGAGCCCTCATGAGACTTACAGTGGTATCCATAGTCATGAAGCCTGGCCAGCTTAGAAGGTAGGCAGTGTCACAGGCCCACTGTTACATGGAGTCAAACATCTGAAGTTTTACCTGTGGACAAAGCCACTCTTGCATGTGCAATACAACCAAGTATTTTTAATCCATGTTCCTTAATGCTTTTACAGCCCCATTTGCACCCCATTTTTCAAGCAGGGGTCTCTTTCACCCTGGCTGCAGTTAGCAATTTGTAGCGAAACTAAAACGCTGTTTTTTATATCCTGTCTATGGGCATGAACTAATGAGTTGATCAGGGCTTATCCAGAAAGTTATTATATTCAGCAGCATCTGGAAATGTAACTCTCATTCCTCTTTCTGTTAGATTGAATCTGAAAATGCAGCATCTGAAGAAACACTGAACAATGCTACCTTACGTCTGTTTGAGCTACAGAGGAGTGTTGAAGACCTTGAGCAAAAGACTGCTACAAATTCACAGAATGTGTACAACTTAGAAGAAAAAATTGTTACTGCAAACCAAAATGCTGAAGAAGTTAAAAAGGTGAGCAGCTCAGGAAAACTGCTAAGCAAAAGCCAACATAACTCTCACCCCAGGCTTGGCTAAAAGAACTCTAGTGACTATGTCTGATCCATTGCATTTTAGTGGTCAAGTACCAGGGACAAAAACCAAATCAAACCCCATCACCACCTAATGCACCTACCAAAGACAGCAGTCTGTTGCTTACTTGGGTATCAGATACAGAGAAAGAACTATTGGGAAGTTTCCAGGTTCTAAAATAACTGCAGGAAACTTTCATAGGTTCATTTCTGTCCCTTGCAAAGCCACATCTTTTTTTTCCCCATGCATAGAGTATTCATAGTTCTGTGATGATGAAAGGTTCAAGATAAACAACTCAGAATTTGGCATAAACAGAATCAGGCAACAAAAAAAAAATTAAAAAAAATTGTGAGCTCAGAAACTACTTTGGGTTTATGTTAAGTATCAGAGGCAAAATTTTCTATGACCATATGGCATGGCTCCCAACGTCCACTGCACACCTTCGTAATAGCAAAAGAATGCTTATTAACAAAACAATTGACAACTCTGCCAAAGGAAGTTTCCTTGCTCCAATCTGTTGTCTGTGGTTAGCCCACCAATCTCCAGAGAGCCATTTTCTGCCAGAAGAGATGCATTATCCATCAAATCAATTATTTTTGAACATTAAGTAGTATTTCAGATGGCTGTCTAGTAAACAAGAGATTTCCAGTACTGCTGCAGCTTGTTAACTTGCATACTGGCTGAATGTAGTTGGATGATAAGGACTACTTAATCTCACAGTGAAAAGCACAGCTGAGAAACCAACCTTACAACTTCTTCAGCACCTTTACCCACACAGACTAGGTAGCTGTTCTCATTACTGAAACAGTATTAAGGGTATCTGGAAGAGAACCATTACATCTATTTTTAAAAAGGGTAGAAAGGAGGATTCCAGGAACTACTGACCTGTGCCTGGGATGCTCTGATAAGGCAGATGGCAGGCAGGGAGGTGATCTGAAACAGCTGGAGGGCTTTACTAAAGACAGCTTGCCTGACTTTATACAAAGAGTGACTACATCAGTTTGAGAAGGGAAGGGCAATGGCTGCCATCTGTCTTCTGATTTCTGCAAGGCTTTTGACACAGTCCCCCACAACATCCTTCCAAGTTGGGAAGAGATAAGAGATTTGATGAATGGACTGTTCAGTGGATAAAGACTTACCTGAATAGTCACATCTAGATGGTAGTGGTCAATAGCTCAAAGTCCAGAGGGAGACTGGTGACAAGTGGTGTTCCTCAGGAGTCCATCCTGGGACAAGTGCTGTCTAATATGTTCATCAGTGACACACTGGGATCATGTGCACCCTCAGCAAGTTTGCAGATGACACAAAGCTGAGTGATGCAGTTGATATGCCAGAGGGACAGGACTTGGACAAGCTGCAGAAGTGGGCCCAGGTGAACCTCATGAGGTTCAACAAGCTGACTGTAAGGTCCTGCACCTGGGTCAGAACAATCTCATTATCCATACAGGCAGAAAAGGATGTGGGGGTATTGGTGGACAAAAAGCTGGACATGAGCCAACAACATGCACTTGCAATCCAAAAGACCAACTACATCCTGGGCTGCACCAAAAAAAAGAGAATATGTGCCCAGTACTGTGTCCATGTGTAGTGCCTTCAGCACAAGATGTGGACCTGGTAGAAAGGTGTCAAGAGGAGGGCCACAAAAATCATCAGAGGGCTGAAGCATCTCTCCTACAAAGACAGGCTGAGGGAGCTGCGCTTGTTAAGCCTGGAGAAGGCTCTGGGGAGACCTTACAGTACCTGAAGGGAGCCTACAAGAAAGCTGCAAAGGGACTCTTTACAAAGCCTTGTAGCAATAGGACAAGGAGCAGCAGTTTTAAACTACAGAAGGGTAGATTTAGATTGGACATCTGAAAGAAGTTCTTTACTAAGAGGGTGGTGGAACAGTGGAACTGTTCCCCAGGAAGGTGTTGGAAGCCTCATCCTTAGAGACTTGGCTTGAGGGGACTCTGAGCAACCTTTCTAGTTGGGCATGTCCCCGCTTAGTGTAGGAGGATTGGATTAGATCACAGAATGGTAAGGTTGGAAAGGAACTCAAGGATCATCTAGTTCCAACCCCCTGCCATAGGCAGGGACACCTCACACTAGTACAGGGCACTCAAGGCCTCCTCCAACGAGATACCTTCCAACTCAGTACATTCTATGATTATATATCTTCCCCAAATCCAAACATTCAGCCAGAAGCAGTGCAGGTTCCTTACCATAGGCAGCTTTCTGGCTGTACTGGAGGCTATGGCTTGCATTAGTTACAAAGCTGTGTAACCATCCCATAAATCCTTGCCAGACGTCAGTATTAAAGCCACAGATCTGGATACAGGCAACTGCTGAGTCTTCACCCTAGCTCTTAAAGCCTTGGCTATTAAATAGGAAATCCCCCACCACTCTTTCTGCTTTTGTTAAGTGAGTTAAGCGTAACCTGGATGAGGAGGAAATGCAAACTGACTCTGTATTGTCTTTGAGCGAGCTCCATCTTGTGCTTGAATCTGGCACAACAGGTTCTCGATACCGAGCTGAACGACAAGTATAAAACGGTGGAAGACCTCATTGCCAAGAAGACAGAAGAGTCGGCTGAAGCCCGGAGGAGAGCGGGCGTGTTGCAAGATGAAGCTAAAGCCTTGTTGGCTCAAGCGAACAGCAAACTCCAGCTGCTCAAAGGTAAGGCTGTGTGAGGAGGTAAACTCTCATCTTTGCATCTGAAGCAGTTTCATGTTAAGCTGGTTATTGAGCAGCAGCAGGAGCAAAAGGAAGTCAGTTCTTTGTTACTGAGATTTGATCGGCTTTCCTTACTCTGATGGGCACGACACAGTTTTTTGAATCACAGAAGTCCATAAAAAAGCTGAAACTTATAAGTGAGAGAAAACCTTCTAGTATGGCACCTGATCACTGCTCAAGAACCACTACAGAACATAACTACTACACTTAGAGGGAGGACTAACCTATTTAAGTGAGGCACTCCATCTGGAAACAGTCCTTCCACTCCACCCTGGAAAGCTAATAAAACAAAAAGGTAATTAATCTGTCAGTTGGAACTGATGTCTTGATTTAACATTTATTAGATAAATAGGATCAAAACATGAGAGGGCAACCTGCCCATGACTATCAGGGATGGAGTTAAGTTTCCCTTCTGTTTTTGCCAGGCTAGGAACTCATTCTTCCCTTTAGCTGCTCCTGTAGTTACAGTCATTCACGGAATAGTCTTACCCATACCAAGCCCAAAGACTTCACTCTTCTGTAAAAGCCATATAGAGCAGAGAATGACAGTTATTTCTGAACATAAATCAAAGTACACTTCTGGACTTCTACTTGCAGAAATCACATCCTTGTTGATTTATGTCCCAGGGTTGTGGGAACAAAAAGATGCCATCCCAGCCTTTGCTTTTTTCTTTTGTCTCTAGTCAGACTCTCTCTTCCACAATAAATGTGAATAGTTGATCTGAAACTATGATGACTTACATTACACACTTAAGTTTTAATGCAGTGAACTAATGAAGCTGATTTCCCTTCCTTTGCTGACAGACTTGGAAAATACATATGAAAACAATCAAAAAGTTCTGGAAGACAAGGCCAAGCAGTTGGTGGAGCTGGAAGAGACAGTTCGCTCCCTCTTACAGACAATCAGTCAGAAGGTTGCTGTTTATAGCACTTGCTTATAAATAGGAACAAAGAAATGCCTCTGTTTGGGATGAATTTTACAAGTATTACTCTAGGGTTGTTTGTTTGTTTGTTTTTTGACATTTTGATAAGACCTGATAAACTGAACAGGTTTTATATCGACTTTCAAGTCATGAAACCAAAGAGAAGTCATTTTTTGATGTTGAAAATAAACAGTCCTTTTGTATCACTCTATGGATGCAGTATGACTCATTAAGTTCCTTCCTATTTTCAGTAGCTGAAATGGTATCTCAATCTTTTAGCAAGTCTCATTTTTTTAACTGGATAGAAGAACATTGAACTGTCAGAGCAGGTCCAGAGGAGGGCCATGAAGATGAGCAGAGGGCTGCAGCAGCCCTCCTATGAGGACAGGTTACAAGAACGGGGGCTCTTCAGCCTGGAGAAGAGAAGGCTTCCAGGAGACCTCAGAGTAGCCTTCCAGTATCTTAAGGGGGCCTACAGGAAGGCTGAGGAGTGACTACTGACAAGGTCTTGCAATGACAGGACAAGGGGCAATGGGTTTAAACTGGCAGAGGGGAGATTTAGACTGGATGTTAGGAGGAAGTTCTTTGCAGTGAGGGTGGTGAGGCACTGGCACAGATTGCCCAGGGAGGCTGTGGCTGCTCCCTCCCTGGAGGTGTTCAAGGCCAGGTTGGATGAGGCCTTGAGTGAGCTGTACTAGTGGGAGGTGTCCCTGCCTATGACAGGGGGTTGTAACTAGATGATCCTTGAGGTCCCTTCCAACTTTACCATTCTATGATTCTAATAAAATCTTGGCTCTAACTATATAATTCTAAATAAAAGCTCCAATTACTATGATATGTCCAGTAGGCACTCAGAACAAAACTGCATGTCAGTGAAGAAATACCAAGAAGCTCTTGTGTGTTTAAGCCAGCATTTATATCATAGTACTTCAGAAGGATTAATTTACCCTGCATGATATCTATTTAGGCTTAACAGTGGCTTCATGTCACTGATTATAAAACACTTGATATGTGAAGCGGAAAGAGAGGTTAGCACTGAAGGGGTGAATGTAGTTTACATTTCAGGCACCAAACTTACCTAATAAATCAAGCCTGGAGGATCAAGCCTTTCTGGAAAAGGAACTTCATGTGAATTCACTAATGAGCTGTACACAGACAGCTGAGGACAGCTTGCATGTAACAAAACACAAATCAGACTTCTATTTTTCCAGACTGCAGGAGTGACATCCTCCTCAAAGTTAACTGTAGAGCAGTGCACCTTCAGACAATTACACAGTACTGCACAAACTGATCTCTACAAGATTCACCAGCTACACAAATGAGCATTCAAAACTGCAACCTGCAGTTACACATCCTGGCCTTTGACCTCAGCAATTCATCTGTGTATATACTCTGATCAGCACCTTGCCTAATGTCATCAAGTCAGTCAAGACAGCTGTGGCAAGATCTCTCACCACCTGGTCAAACTTAAGAGCAGTGTGCTTAAATAATTACCACTAAGCTCCATAACCACAGGAATGCATTACCATACCAGCATCATACACCCTCTCACTTGCATGCTTAGCAGCTGTTAAAGACACAATTTGCAAACCACACCATTCAGACTAACCTCCACCATCAGATCACTGCAGGTGGCTCAGTAGCTCATCTTTTACCTTTACAAACACCCTTTTACACAAACACACACACACACACACACACACACACACAGAGTGTACAAACACTCTGTAATTCTCTCACTGTCATTCCTCTTTTAGTTAACAACACAGTAACAATTTTAAGGCCCCAAATTTTAATTTCAAGTGTCTGGGAAACAATAATTTTCAGTATAATTTTAGTAGTGTTCCTGATTAAAGTTTCCCTGACTTTCTAAACTTCATTTAATGTGAGCAAAATGAGATAGAATTTGTAACTGATGAACCTCAAGGCTGAGCTGCAGTAAGAATGATGCAAGTACTGATGGAAGTGAAACTGGACACAAAGCTGCTTCTGAAAGAGTGAAGCTTCTATGAAGAACTTGCAAACCACAAGAATAATACTTCATAGCATTTACCTGCAATGGGTAGAAGTGATTCCAAAATACCAAGGTCTGCTAGAATAATCAAGTTTTTCTTCTCTCACTATTGTCTCACCTTTGCTTTTCCTTCAGAAACTTTCTTAACACCTGGAAGCAGATCCACATTAATTAATTTAACCCAGCATATCCATGAACCAAATTCTCATAGCCTGGTAATAAGGTATGATCACTGCATTTAAAACAGGAGCTAAAAAAAACAAAAGCAAACCAGCCAACCAACACAAAAAAAAAAAACCCAAGATGAAGCACAGTATCACCAGTGCTTGCTGATTACCTGATATCTTAGTAATGCTGGCACACATTTTCATCCCTCAGTATGGATACTGGATCAATACTTGAATAAGCAGCTCTAAAGAAAGGCAGAAAGGTAACACCATCTTGTCTGCACAAAATCAAGTAAGTTTTGCACTGTTTTCTGAATGTACATTTCTCATTTCACTGGCACCATGACAAAGGACATGCACAACGCCAGCAGGGAAGATTTTCACTGAGGAAGAACAAACTTAACAAACAGAACTAACACCCTGCCAAATGACACTTAAAATGAGCTACAGGAATTGGGCATATCCCAATACACATATTGGGAATCTTCCTGAGATGCCATTTGTTTGTGAGTTTCTTCACATATTAGACAACCTTGATCCCAAAAAGGTAGTAATAGGGTCATAGAGCAAACACCACCCAGGAAGACCCTCCAGCCATGTAAAAAAAAATAAAATATTAGTTTCTGTCTCTTCTCCAGAAGACACAGAAACTCTTCTCCAGAAGAGACAGAAATAGAGCACAGGATAGAAAACAGAAGGGCAGAAAGTATGTCTTAATTTTGTGAAGCTGACACGGCCTTTATGTGTGAAAGGTGCACAACACCCTTCGTGTCATAGCACTTAGCAACCACCACTGCTCTGCTGCTACCCAGTTTTAGCATTTCAAGTTTAAGAGTTGGACAGTGGAAACTTTAAAAGCAAAAAATAAAATTAAAAAAATTTAAGTAGCAGTAATACTACTATTTCCTCAATTTTTCATTTACTCCCTGAGCTTTTGATTTTTTTTTCCCCCCCCGACGAGGAGGGGGGGAAAAATTATATCGATGAGCTATCAATATAAAAACATGCTGTGGAAAATCACACACATACACACAGTAGTTTTCCCTCTAAAAAGTCAGTATGATTTTAATTGATTTATAAGAGCCCCACTTTTCCCAACATGGTAACACAACTAGGTCAAAACAAGTTTTGGTACTCGTGTGCTAGAAGTAGGTTAAATATTCAATCATTTCAGAACGAAAAGACATTTTTGTGCGGAAGTGACAGTGGCATTTGTAGGTGCCAGCATTCAACTGCTTTTAGTCTACTACTAGTTCAGATACCACTACCATACACCAGGTGTGCCAAGACATGCATCCAGAGTTCTGCCCAGCTACCCGTGCAGCAGCGAAATGCTTGGCTGTCAAAAAGAGAAAGAGTTCTGTCAGGGTGTTTTTCTGCAACATTCATCATGTAAATAAAGAGGTAATTTTATTTATTTAATTTACAGAGACTGAATAATTCTGTTTGTTCCAAACTCTACTTGCTTAAATACTTGATGTTTAGAAACGAAGAGATTCACTTAATCCTCAAGACTCAGCCTTCCGTACAGTCTGTTCTCAGGGATGTACTATACAGGTACAAAGAGCTCTTTCATTTTAGAAGTTGATAGCTTTGCCAAAAGATGCTGCTAGGTTTGCTTCCCTGAAGGCTTCTGACACTGTCTGTAGAGAGCAAGCAGAAAAAGGTAGAAGTCATTAATAATTACACAGAATTGGTTTATACGTAGTGATCTATGGGCATCAGAAAAGGTAAGATACTTATGCACACTTACAGAATGGTAAGGTTGGAAGGGACCTCAAGGATCATCTAGTTCCAACCCCCTGTCATAGGCAGGGACACCTCCCACTAGTACAGCTCACTCAAGGCCTCATCCAACCTAGCCTTGAACACCTCCAGGGAGGGAGTAGCCACAACCTCCCTGGGCAACCTGTGCCAGTGTCTCACCACCCTCACTGGAAAGAGCTTCCCCCTAATATCCAGTCTAAATCTCCCCCCTACCAGTTTAAACCCATTGTCCCTTATCCTGTCATTACAAGACCTTGTCAATAGTCCCTCCCCAGCCTTCCTGTAGGCCCCCTTCAGATATTGGAAGGCTGCTATAATGTCTCCTGGAAGCCTTCTCTTCTCCAGGCTGCAGAGCCCCAACTCCTGCAGTCTGTCCTCACAGCAGAGCTGCTGCAGCCCTCTGATCATCTTGGTGGCCTCCTCTGGACCCATTCCAACACTTCACTGTCCTTCCTGTGCTGGGGGCTCCAGAACTGCACCCAGTACTCCAGGTGGGGGCAGAATCCCCTCCCTTGCCCTGCTGCCCACACTGCTCTTGATGCAGCCTAGGACTCGGTTGCTGTCTGGGCTGCATGTGCACACTGCAGGCTCATGTTGAGCTTTTCATCAACCCAGACTCCAAGGTCCTTTTCCTCAGGGCTGCTCTCCAGCCATTCACCACCCAGCCTGGATTTGTGCTTGGGATTGTGCCTACCCAGGTGCAGGACCTTACACTTGGCCTTGTAGAATGTCATGAGGTTGGCTTGGGCCAACCTCTCCAGTCTGTCCATGCCCCATCCCTCTGGATGGATCCCTGCCCTCTAGCAAGTCAACTGTGCCACACAGTCGACTAATTGCAACATGTCTGCGTAATTCAAAATAAGTCTGATTAGAAAGAACTTACTGGGTGGGCATGGCAAACTCTGGCTACATCTTCACATGATGCTCCATATTCCATAGCAAGGGCAGCTTCATTAACCATTTCGCCAGCACCCTGTAATTGAAGGGCATTTGTAATTACCACAAATCTTCATGCAGTGGTCTAGGTTCTTCTGAATCAGTAACAGCTTGTAAACAAACATGTTTTGCTAAAAAAAAAGGAACGTTGGTTTCTAAGCAGCACTTCAGCTGCCTTTTAATGCAAGTTTTAAGTACTTAATCTATGCAGTGACTGTGCTCAAGCCTAGTGTAAACCTAAACACAATTCTTAACAGGTGTATTTGTTCTCTCACTACCCAGAGTGCTGCACAATCTGGGAATTTTTCAGTCTAAGATACTGGTCAGGTAATACCCACACTCTCAAAGTTGTAGTGTACACTATCACTGCTAAAACCTCCCGAAAACTTTAATGCCCTGCAAGAAAGCTAAATAGATAAGTAGATAAACAAAAGCCTGTTATTACATCTACACCCTCGTTTTTGTTATTTAGGTGTATTTACTCTGAGAACATTTCTCTGATGAGTCAATAATAGTGAAACCTCCTGTTACATTTTTAGCATTCAGATCTAATCAAGATTTCTGCCTAATCCTTTTCCAATGAAGAAAATTCTTCTGTCTCACACCAATAAACCTGAGACATGCTTTTTTTAAGGCATGTTTATTTTCAGATGACTGACATGACAGAAACTAAACTAGCAGAACTATGCCCTATAAGAAATCACAAGAATTGGATTTGCAAACAGAACATTTATCCACTACTGTTGACAGTTTATCCATTCAGAGGAATAAAACATCCAGGAAAAGTGAGAGCAGTTTTAGTATTTCCCTTAAAGAAAGCTCTTAAAGATGCATGGGAGTGCTTCTGCATACAAGGTTAGGGTAAAACAAAAACAACAAAAGAAAAAAAATTTTTGAAAGAAAACTAAGTAATGAACCAGAGAGAGATTAGAGTTTAGCTTTGAAATGTGTGGAACAGCAGAAGAATGATACTGCTCCCAAACAGAATTTTCCAATTTCTCATCTTTACAAAGGATTTTCCCTTAAAAGTTCTGTCAGATTTGATAACCACAGCTTAAGGTTTACAGTTTTCTTGAAGTCTGAAATTCAGAGAGGGGAAATAAAGAAAAATGGTCAAAAAACCAAAAACACCAAAACCACCACACCAAAAAACAAACAAAACCCCTAAACCCCCAGTCTGTTCATCTCCCTCAACTTGCAGAACTTCAATCAACAATTTCTGCTGTTCCCTCAAATAAGCCAAATCTTAACACCAAAGTAAGAGAAAAGTGGGAATGAAGGCGGGCAGGGTTGCAGAAAACAGCAAGCAACAAAAAAAATAAAATCATTAAACTCAACCTTCTTTTTATATGCACCACTTCTTCCAACTTGGAAGCTACTCTGCAAGAGCTTCAACACTTAAAGACCCTTACATGGCCAAGACAGCAGCGCAATTTACAATACTTACCGAGCCTAAAATGTGAGCACCCAACATTCTGTCTGTTGACTTTTGACTAAGTATTTTCACCATGCCATCTGTGTCAGCATTTGTCTTTGCCCTGCTGTTTGCAGCAAATGGAAATTTCCCAATCTTGTATTCTACACCCTACAAAACAGATGTGTGTTACTGAATTTATGACAAACGAGAGCAATGTACTTACTGAATTGTCTGTATAGTTACAGCCACAGAGACAATACCAAAATGAAAGACATGTAAAAGACACAGAAATGCATAAGAACCTCACTGAAAGAAGCAAAAAGGGACGTGACAAAAAGCCTAAGCTAGCATATGAACAATACATGCTTCACAGAATAGATGACATTAAAGAGAACTACAGTCCTTGGGAGAGCAGTGCATAGAATTCGATCTTGCATCCTGTGCCCTAAGTGACAAGTTCAGATGCAGAAATTCTCCTGGAAAAAGCAGTTCAACTACTTGACAATGAAACCATGCCTGAGGTGGAAAAAAAATTTTTTTGAAGAAGAGAACAAACAGTACCTCTTCTTTCAGCTGTTCTTCTGATTTGCCAACCCAGGCCACTTCAGGGTGAGTGTATATCACGGAGGGTACGCAGTTATAGTCAATGTGCACCGCTCCCCCAGCCATCCCTTCTACACAAAGAATGCCTTCATCTTCAGCTTTGTGGGCCAGCATAGGTCCAGCAACTACATCACCAATAGCATAGATGCTATCAGACCAATGAAACAGAATAAGACACTGTTTAAAAACATCCTAGCACACCTAGGCTACCTTATGAAACAGTTTGAAATGAGTTACTGAAAACTCTACCACATTAAAATATTAAACTTCAAAAGAAATACAAAGTAGAGAAGAACAGTTTCCACAGAATCACCACACTTCAAGAACTACTAGTGACATGAAATAGGGACTCAAAGTACAAAGCTTCAAGTGTTGAATAAAATCTTTAGTCCCTGAAATAAACAAATGTTGAGTTTTCCTTGTTGAAGGGAAAGTTATATTCTGCAATTAAAAAACAAAACCAAAGTGCTTTAAGTAGGTTAAAGTTAAAAATAAAAGAGTTCTGGGTTTAAATAAATAAATAAATGTTTTGTTTTGTTTATTTAAAAAAAAAAAATATATATTTTTAAGTCTTACTTACTTTGGAATTTTGGTTTGGAATCTGTTATTGACTGGGATTCTCCCCCTCTTATCAAGTTCAATTCCAATATCCTCAAGACCTAAATTTTTTGTAAATGGACGTCTACCGATGCACACAAGGAGCACATCACAAGTTATTACTTCAGCCTTGCCACCAGCAGCAGCTTCAACACTGTAGAAAAACAAGTAACAAAAATGTTAAGGTATAAACTTTCAGCATTGTATTTCTTTGACTAGTAACTGATACGATTCAGATATTGACCTATTGGCTGGATCTGTCATCCAAAACATTTGAATTCACACTGCACCATAGAATCATAGAATGGTAAGGTTGGAAGGGACCTCAAGGATCATCTAGTTCCAACCCCCTGCCATAGGAAGGGACACCTCCCACCAGTACAGCTCACTCAAGGCCTCCTCCAACCTGGCCTTGAACACCTCCAGGGAGGGAGCAGCCACAACCTCCCTGGGCAACCTGTGCCAGTGTCTCACCATTCTCACTGCTAAGAACTTCCTCCTAACATCCAGTCTAAATCTCCCCTCTGCCAGTTCAAACCCATTGCCCCTTGTCCTGTCGTTGCAAGTCTTTGTAAATAATCCCTCCCCAGCCTTCCTGTAGACCCCCTTCAGATACTGGAAGGCTACTCTAAGGTCTCCTGGAAGCCTTCTCTTTTCCAGGCTGCAGAGCCCCAACTCTCTCATCCTGTCCTCATAGCAGAGCTGCTGCAGCCCTCTGATCATCTATCATCCATGAAAAGATTTATTTAGAGATTGGGTTTCATTGCTGATCTCACTGTAACAACACTGATTTATACTGGCATGCCTTCCACTCCACTCAACAGAACCTCTTCTATATAAGCAGTCTAGAACGCCAACAAAATTACAAGCTCTTCAAGTTACAATACAGAAAAAAAATTAACATTCACTAAGGAATTAAGAAGTGTCCTCCTAAATCCATTTTCTTTTCCTCTTGCAAAAAAAATAGTATCAGATGATACTTTTAAATAGGTTTGATGGATTAGGAACAATAACATATACAGCATTCCTTTAGTCATACATTAAATACTTACGCGACATCAATTTTCCCATCTGGTCTCTTGGTAGCACCAGTAACTTTGGTGTTCAGTTTAAACTTAAATCCCTGTTTCTGAAGGATCCTCTGAAAGTTTTTAGAGATCTCCATGTCGATTCCCATGCCGCCAACATGGCCCATGAATTCAACTGCTGTCACATCCGCACCCAGGCGCTGCCAAACCGACCCCTGCGGGCAGAACGACACACAGGCAAAAAGCCTTTTGGAAAAGCAAATTTAAGATCCCTTTACTCACATATTACAGACTGATATTTTCAAAAGCGTGATGACAATCAACAGCAAACTCAGTTTTAACAAAGCTGCAGTTCAACTTAGCTAATCAGCTGCAGGAATACTGACACTACAAAGAGCAGAGTTTTTCTGGTGAGAAGCGGCAAGCTAGGAAGTCTGAACAATTTCATTACAACTTGGGCAAACATTTAATGAATTGCAGCAACACAATAAAGTGTAACACAAAAAAGCAATGCCTTGTTTCATAGATCCATAGAATCCATAGAACTGTAAGGTTGGAAGGGACCTCAAGGATCATCTACTTCCAAGCCCCTGCCATAGGCAGGGACACCTCCCACTAGTACAGCTCACTCAAGGCCTCCTCCAACCTGGTCTTGAACACCTCCAGGGAGGGAGCAGCCACAACCTCCCTGGGCAACCTGTGCCAGTGCCTCACCATCCTCACTGCAAAGACCTTCCTTCTACCATCCAGTCTACATCGCCCCTCTGCCAGTTTAAACCCACCCCCCCTTGTCCTGTCATTGCAAGCCCTTGTAAATAGTCCCTCCCCAGCCTTCCTGTAGGCCCTCTTCAGATACTGGAAGGCTACTATAAGGTCTCCTTTACAAATCAAAGGCCAAGTGTTTTAAATACTCTCTCACCAGTTCCACACCAATGACTCCTGCACCAATGACAACCATCTTTTCAGGAACTTTTTTCAGTGACAGTGCACCAGTGGATGACACAATATTATCTTCATCAATCTAACAACAAAGAAATTCACAAAGTTATACTCTCTTCTTTACATTATATATAAACCACACAGAATGTGAATTGTAATCAGATGCAAAAAATTACACATATGTAGATATGAATAAAATACCATTGAAAAAAATACATACAGTAATTCCAGGGAAGGGAGCTACTTCAGAGCCTGTGGCTATAAGTATGTTCTTTGTATTGATAACTTGTGTGCTGCCATCTTCTTTGGTTGCAGTGACTTGGTTCTTCCCAGTGATTTTTCCAAACCCAGCTACATGTGTGACCTTTAGTAACCAGAACACAGTAATTTCAGATTCAAATTCCTTATCCAAGTTATGTCACATTTAATCTGAAGTTCACTAATGCATCAGAGAAGTTGCTAACACATACCTGGTACAAATCACAAAGTAATTGTATGCTGTTCTTTTAGGTAAGTTAAGAATCAATGAACTTTTAATTAAAAAATTTCCTAGAAGGGAATCATTCAAATTCTCCCCTTGCCAGGTCAGTTACTCAAATTAATTTGTGTGGCAAGAATATTAAAGTATAAAAAGCAAGAATTCCAGATCAGAAAATAAAAATGATGAAAACACCTGAGTATATAATCCAAACTAACCTTGTTTTGTTTAAACAAATGAGCAATTCCACCTGTTAAGGCCTTCACTGCACCACTCTTCTGTTCCATCATCTTCTCCAAGTTCAAACGGATTCCTGTGACTAAAGTTAAAAAACCCCTTCTATCAGGTTGTGCTGGTTTGAGGGTAATTGGAATATTTTAATGGAGAAAATTAAATTATAGGCTGTGAAAGGAAAACAATGGTGATGTCTTCTTCACTCATAGGCTTGCTGAGATGTGTAAAACTAAGAACACAAAACATAGGTAAGACACTCTCAGAGTCTCGTCTCTGCCTCTCTGGGAGCTTCTGGCCTCTCTGCTAATCCAACTAACCACTTCCCTTCTAACTCCCTGTTTGATCCTCCAAACTCACCTTGTGCATAAGCCAAACCCTGGGGTAAGGTATAGGGGTGGGGAGAGGATGGAAGGGTGGTTGGGAGCCCCTCCTGGGGTCTCTAATTTCTGGGAAGGGAGTTGTGTTTCTGTATTACTTTTAACTTGTCTATTTCTTTAAATATTCCTGTCTATTGTGTAGATATCTGGTTGTATATTGTGCTAAGCTGTAAATAGAGCTTCAGTCCTTAACTTCCAGCTGGCTGAGTCTGGTCTGGGTGATTTTATAAAGTGTGTGGGGAAATTCCCAAACCATCACACAGGCATTGCAGTGTTTTTATATAAAGGAGCTAATGTAAACACCATTAACTGCTCTGACATGGTTAAGATATGCTGAATGGCCCTACTAAATAAATGCCAAAAGTTACATTCAACAACTATGTTAAAAAGCAGTATTACACTTTTTACATATCATAGAATCATAGAATGGTAAGGTAGGAAGGGACCTCAAGGATCATCTAGTTCCAACCCCCTGCCATAGGCAGGGACACCTCCCACTAGCACAGCTCACTCAAGGTCTCCTCCAACCTGGCCTTGAACTCCTCCAGGGAGGAAACAGCCACAACCTCCCTGGGCAACCTGTGCCAGTGTCTCACCACCCTCATTGCAAAGAACTTCCTCCTAACATCCAGTCTAAATCTCCCCTCTGCCAGTTCAAACCCATTGCCCCTTGTCCTGTCATTACAAGACCTTGTCAATAGTCCCTCCCCAGCCTTCCTGTAGGCCCCCTTCAGATCCTGGAAGGCTACTGTAAGATCTCCTGGAAGCCTTCTCTTCTCCAGGCTGCAGAGCCCCAACTCTCTCAGCCTGTCCTCATAGCAGAGCTGCTGCAGCCCTCTGATCATCTTTGTGGCCTCCTCTGGACCCGCTCCAACACTTCCATGTCCTTCCTGTGCTAAGGGTTCCAGAACTGCACACAGTACTCCACAATTCTCCACATATCCATGATTCAGGGATCAAGAAGCAGACATGTGTCCCTAACCCTATAACTGACAGACATTCTTTAAGTGCAAAAAGGTCTTCTGACCAGAGAACTATAGTAGCCAGATCTGAATGATTAAGTTTGCTCACTGATAGAAATAATTTACCAGACACTGACTAGTTGCTCTAGGCACTCACTTTCAATTCCTCTATTAGCGAAATCTTTTCCATGGGCCAAGTGATACAAATGTGAGTTGTTCAGCAAGGCCTAAAATACACACACAGAGAAGTAGGCATTAGGACATGCAATCACAAATCCATTTATTATTATTATAATTTTTTTTTTTAAGTACATATTGAAAAAAGTGCATTTCAAGCAGGGCAACACTGCAAGTCTGTGCAGAATGAAATCTAAAGCAGGCACAGTAAAAGATTCAAAGCACATTTTGAGATACCTGCCTCATATGCACACACTTGAGTAAAGTGAGTACTGTCAGAGTAAGATAATACTATTTTTATGTCTAAGTCACCAACTTTCTCTCCCTAAAGTTCATTTACCCATCTCACTTAACTGTCACAACCCTGAATGTGTAACATCCAATATTAAAGAGAGAGGCACCAGTTGACTGCAGCTCATTTGGATTTCAAAGAAAGTACATCAATCTTGAGAAACTCCTTAATCCTTTTCCAAGTATATGCACATATTATCTGCTGCTTTTAATGAAGTCATGATGAAATATGTAAGCTTACCTTTGATGGAATACATCCAACATTCAAACAGGTTCCACCTAATGTTTCATTTTTTTCTACACAGACGGTCTGAGAAAAAACAAGGGGAGGGGGGAGAAGAATTTTTTTAGCAATACTATTGTACAATTTCCTTAAAATTTATGTCAGAAATCAGAACTAATGACAAAGGTCAGGCATTTATCTAGTAATTCTTCCTCTGTGAGTGCCTCTGATTCCATTAGTAGAGTTTGTGGATCAGATTTCTCCTCCTTCACTTTTTTCTTAACTGAAAACACATGAAATGGCTCTTTGCAACAAAATCCTCTACCAGAAGAGAGCCACATTCTGCACTGCACCATTTATACTTTCAAACAAGTTTAAGCACTGTTCTTCTAAATCCACGAAGTAGCTTCAATTAAAATACAACACTTGGTTTTGTGAAAGATGATCCCCTCAGAATTAACAAAAAAAAAGCTAACAACAAACCACCAAAACCTGGAAAAAGTTATTAAAAAAGTAAATCACACAAAGGATTCCTAAAAACAAACAGACAAGAGCAAACAACGGATACATGAACTTAAAACTGTTCATTAAAACAGTTAAAACTGCATGAAGTTATCTTTTCTTTAAGGAAAACAGAACAAAACTGCCAACCCAGAAATATTTCCCTCTCTAGACATGCTATCCTGCAAGACCCATTGCTATAAAGTTATGACAATACCTATAAAGAAAGAAAAAAATAAAAATCAAGTGAAGGAAAAGCAAGCAACAGTAAGGTCAATGTCAGTATGGATGGAAAAGTTTTCCTCTCCTTCTCAGCAACTTGCCAACATCAAAATATGGAAAGGAGAAAAACAACTGACAAAACTTCAAGAGAAACGTATGTCTGGGGGGGTAAGAGAATACTGCAAACCCTTTTTATAGAAGCAAAAAAACCTGGCATCTCCTTTGCAAGGTACACACATGCTTGAAATATTAGCTCCCTGGCTGACACTCCCAGAGCTCCAATCTGCTAAGAAGGGACTGTCTAAGTGAATGCCTTTCATCATTTCCTTAAATTGATGCTTTTGTGCCAAGTGAAGGGGTGATGGTAGCATGAAGAGCAGAATTCACCATGTCAAACCTCAGATACACACTGAGACATGCTGATTTCCTCCTGGCCTACCCTTGCTCCTGTCTTAAGCATATGAATGCATGAAAAATGATCCAAGTGCATTAAAAGTTGCATTATGTATCAAACAGCGCTAGATTACTCCTACCTTCCTTTCCCTGATAAAGGAGGAGGTTCTGAAGCATCAACTTCATCAACAAGGCCAAGCAAAACTGTAAGAAAGCCAATGACCACAGAGCACTGCTGGCAATAATGTGGGATGCTGTGACAATGATACAAGAACTCAATGCTTGTTCTAGCAGATGTTGGACAAATTTGAAGGTTCAAGTGCAGTAATTAAGCAGAGCACACTTGGGTTCTTCCACGGATGGTGTAACTATAGAATCTGCCTTTTTGTCAGTCTCCAAAAACATTCCTCAAGGACAGCACAAACATTCTTCACGTTTATTCAGTGCTACAATTCCATGGGATTCCTCTCTTCACATTCAAAAAGCACATCAGGTAATACTCTTTTTTCCTTCCCCCAGTTCCATCAGCTGGTTCTTCAGGACACTTAAGTGGCCTTTTGTCTTTCTTTCTCTTTTCTTCTTTCTTTGTTGGGACAAGAATTCCTTCCTAGCATTCTTTTCTGATTTTCTCTTCGACAAAGAGTTTATAAGCCCACTTCAATTATCACTGCCAACCAAAAGCCAGCTGTCCTGAGCAGCTTTGCCAGCAGCAAAAGTAGTAGCAGGACTCTAAATATCCATTTCAACTTCTGCATAAGCTGGGTGAGCAGGGTAAAGATTACTGATACATCACCAGCATTTGGGAGCCGGAGATGCAACAGGAGACTTCCATTTTTCGGTATCACACAAACACCTTTCAGATTTCTGCTATCTGACTGAGGTCTCATCCTACCTTAAATCCAAGCTGAGCTGCTTTGATAGCAGCAACGTACCCTCCAGGACCAGAGCCAATGACTGTGACATCAGCATCAACTGAAATAAAGAACACTTGAGTTATTTTTGTTTCAATAACTAAAATTTTACTACAGGTGTTTGATTTTCTTGTTTCTAAAGCAAAAGAGCTATTAAAACAATATGCAACTTAAGAAACTAACTTAGAGAAGTAAATGAAACCTCACATCTTAAAGTAACTTTCTGAAAAAAGGAAATGTTGCATGGAAGTATTCACTCTGCAATAAAACAGCCAGTCTTACATTTTCCAGGAAAAGTAAGATAGAATGGAATGGAGAAACAGAACTCTGTCTCCCCCAGTGTTCTTGCTATAAATCCTTTAAGAACTCCATCTGGAGTACTGTGTACAGTTCTAGAGCCCCCAGCACAGGAAGGACATGGAACTGTTGGAGCGGGTCCAGAGGAGGCCACAAAGATGCTCAGAGGGCTGCAGCAACTCTGCTATAGGGACAGGCTGCGAGAGTTGGGGCTCTGCAGCCTGGAGAAGAGAAGGCTTCAAAGAGACCTTTTAGTAGCCTTCCAATATCTGAAGGGAGCCTACAGGAAGGCTGGGGAGGGACTATTTACAAGGTCTTGTAATGACAGGACAAGGGGTAATGGGTTTAAACTGGCAGAGAGGAGATTTAAACTGGACGTTAGGAGGAAGTTCTTTGCAGTGAGGGTGGTGAGACACTGGCACAGCTTCCCCAGGGAGGTTGTGGCTGCTCCCTCCCTGAAGGTGTTGAAGGCCAGGTTGGTCGAGGCCTTGAGTGAGTTGTACTAGTGGGAGGTGTCCCTGCCTATGGCAGGGGGCTGGAACTAGATGATCCTTGAGGTCCCTTCCCACCTTACCATTCTATGATTCTGTAACTTAACTCAAGCTCTCTGGATAGTTTATTATAACATTTTTCCAATATTGCTTCTATTGCTGTTTAGCACAAAATCCTTACTGAAGGCCATAAAATCAGTAGTCTTTAAAAGAGAAAATAGGGCTAAAATAGATAGTTATGTAACCCCTAATTGATTATAAACACAGCAGAAACTACAAGCTTTGTGCTAATTCATATCTTCCAACCATAAACTCAATTGGAATATTAATTGCCACTTTATGTTATATACATGTCTTATGTTATTTAAAGTTCATCTTCCATTTATAGCTTTAGCCTGATATGCTTGCTGGCATGGATTTCACGTTCACCTGGAAGACAGTTTCCAAGTTTCAAGAGCTGTTTTGGTTATTTTAGGGATATCTGGGCTTGAAGTTTTTTGTGCAACAAAATTCTTCACAATTAATTACCTTGATCAGCATAGGTCCTTTGTGACACTGCACAAATTCCCTGGAGACCATGATGAATTCGATCAAAATGGCTCCTCTATAGAAGGAAGAGGGGGGAAAAAAAAAAAAAAAAAAAAAAAAAAGGTATTAGGTTTAAAAGTTGAAGTCTACCCTGGAAGAAAAAAAAATCAGCATTCGATCACACACAAACACACAATTACAGTCAGCAGTTAACCAAAACAGAAACAACACAACTGAGGCAGACACAGAGAGCACTGACTGGAACAAGTTAGAAGCAGCTCTGTCATTCACCTGCTCTGCAATCTCAGCCCATCCCTAGGCCTGTCTTCATTGCAGCCCAGCCTAAAGGTGCTTTTAACTACTCGAACTTTCTTCAACCCTTCTTACGGGGATCTCAAACCTCTTAATGACATAAAGCGGACAGCAAAAGGAGCTTATCAAGAGTCTTATTCCATAACCATTCCCTGTGGCCATTTCCCATGGACAGGCAATACGCCAGAGGCGGCTCTGGAGGGCAAGGTTTTTAAATTGTAATGAGACAGCACAACTACTACAAGCATCTCATCTGTAACTGGAGCAGAGGATGCTCCTGGAAACACTTCTGAATCCCGCAGTGCAGCCCGAACTGCGGAGCAGATCCTGTGACAACTGACAGTGCCCACAGCCACCGAATTTGCCGCCCTCACTCGCGGCTCCCCGCGGCCATTCTCTCCGGCTGAAGCCGGGCCGGCCAGGCACCCGTCCCGTGCTCTCGGGAGGACCGGCACAAACACATTACCGGGTAGCAGGGCCAAAACCCCGGAGCTCAACACACCTAAGCGGCGTGACGCCCGCCAGCGCCAGGCGACACCACGGCACCGTGTCACTCAGGCCGAGGCGAGGGTGTGCCGGGCTACGATCGACTCTTTCCCCGCGCAAAGAGGCGAAGACAGCAAGGGCAACGCTGCCAAACTCCACACCGCCCGCCGCCAGGCCCGCTCCAGGGCGCCTGCTCCGCCTCCGCCCTCCTGCCCGCTGTCGGAGGAAGGTGCGGGGCCACGAGCAAAGCCCAGGCCCCAGATCCCGAGCGCAGCGCGGCCCAGCTATCTGCGCCGATCCACCCACCCCGCGGTAGTGCCGGCCCCTGCCGGCGCCGTACCCGAGCGAGGGCGCAGGAGACACGTCCCCAGCGCTGCATGTCCGCCGCCGCCGGCCTTCGCTCCGCCGCCGCGACTCCAAGGACTCCGCGGACTCGCGCAGGCGCGCTGGGCCGGGGAGGAAGGCGAGCGGCTGCCGGAGAAGAGCTCGCAGTCTCGCGACGGCGCCCCCTAGCGGAGGCGGCTGTCCCGCACAGCGCAAGCAGCGGAGCTCGGGGGCGAGGCCATGCAAATACGACAAAGGCCATGCAAATACGACAGTTGCGGCTCAGGGCGCTGCCGGCAGTGCTTCCGGTGGGCAGCGGTGACTGCGGGTGCTGTGCTTAAGGAGCCGCAGAAAACTTGGGGCCAAACTCGGAAAGTGAAAATACTTCGTTTTTCAGAACGAAACTTCGTTCTTCTGAATGGCAATTAAATATACGCACATTCAATCGTTAAAAATATGATACTGAATTTTGGAAAGGATTACAAGTGACATAACTGTTGTCGATGCATTTAATCGAGGGGGAAAAAAATCGAACGGGAATATGGAGAGATTTTTCTAATTAACGCAATTGAATGGTATTTGTATTCTTCCAGACTATTTGTTCTCTAGAACAAAGGGTGCACACCCCGCAGTCCCCTGCTATTTGCGTTTCAGCACAACAGGACTTGGAAACTGAAATCCTTCGTTGCGGGGGATCAGCAACAAGCTAAGGCTGTTTTCCTTCCACACTGGTTTAGGACATGTGCAATATCCTGTTCAATTTATGCTAAAAACATCTCTATGTGGATAAGTCATATGCAATACAGTCCATAATACAGATTGCCTATCTTGCTTGAATGAGAAAATAGATTCTGTGAGAAAGAGTTCCCAAGTTTCCTAGACTTTCTAATTTCTTGCCTAAAAGCAGTATTTCCATCAGATGGCAGTGTCCTGTTGTTTCCTGCATAGAGAAGCACATCACCAAGCGCAAACGTTGAGGCATAATACTTATAAATGCCAGGCTTTCTGATTATTGCAGACTCAAATTATTTAGTGAAACTGCCTGGGAGGAGAGCAATTCCCCCATTAATAAATACTGTCAGAAGTGCACCAGCCAATGAGTGTGCCAGCACCTAGTCACTCTGTGTGAAAGGCACCTGTGTTCAAAATAAAAGCTCACATTCACTGGGCAGGAGCCCTTTTCTGCCTGTCCACATAAAGTTTTTTCTGATTGTACCTCCAGCAATACTGCAGACTGGATGCACTGGATATGTTTAAATCCCTGACTCTCACTGGCTAATGAGAAATCATTCTGGAATTTCTGATGTGTGCAGCAAAAGTGCCATGGCTCCGTGATTGCCTCCCTTCTTCGCTAATGAGACAACAAAAGAGAATAAGAGCAAAAATCCTGCAGTAGCCAACTGAAAGCACCCAGCAACACTTTTTAATTTGCCCTGGCTTCTTCCCTGGTTTGGTTTGCTGTCCTTGGTGCACAGCAGGCTACAAGAGCCCTCCCCTCTGCGGTTAGTGCTTGGCAGTGTATGAGGATGTCTGAAGAATTTTGGTTTTTCTTCAAACGTAGATCTGAATGCCATGAGCATGTTGCTGTTGCTGGCAGCAAAGAAGACCATCTTCTGCAACAACAAATGGCTTGGGACTGAAGGGCATGCCTTGGGCACACTGCATCTTTGGATAGCAATCACAAGAACAGGACAGAGCAGCACAGATGGTTGTTTGTCCCTGTCCCCCCTTAGAGCTGCTGGATAGCCTCATGAGGAAATCTCCGCAAAGATGCAACCTGCCCATGTCCCAACCAGAGGGCTCAGCACCATGAAGTTGTCTCAAATTAGAGAAGATGCTGATGATTACCTTGGGCACTGAAGGAAAGGAGGCTTGTGTGGTGATTGCTTCAGAAGCAGCAACAGGATGTAGGGAACCTGAAGAAATTCAGAAAGCATCAAAATATGTCATACTGGATGGGGGATGTGGGGAAGTAAAAGGGCATAGGAGTGTACAGCATTAGACTCCTCCATCCTGTTCACCACAGGCCTTACAGTCACCTCTGAACAGCTTTACCCATTAACTGTGTGTCACTTGGGATCATGGTGGCTGGGACTACCTTTCTGAACTTTTCTGGAACCTGGAGTTGTTAAAATATTTTCCTGAGGTTTTACACCTCAAGACCATAAAGACCATAAAGATCAAATCCTCAGTAGATAGCCTCCAGAACAGTAGCAGTCATAAACCAGAGTCACCCAAGTACTTTTTGTTCTGTTTCTCCTGGTGTGACACTACTTCACCTTCCTTTGGTTGTGGCACTCCTTTTGTGAACACTGAGGTTACAGTACCTGGGTAACACTCCTACTTTTTATTGCATTCATGAAATGTCCCCTTGCAGCAAAGCAGGCTCTCTGGGATGCCAGTCTGCATTAGGCAGAAGTGTTGCCAGCAGGTGGAAGGAGGTATTCTTCCCCACTGCTCAGCTCTGGGAAGACACAGCAGGAGTGCTGGGTCCACTTCTGGGCTCCTCAGTGCAAGCGAGACATGGACGTACTGGAGAAAGTCCAGTGAAGGGTCATGAAGATGATGAGGGGACTGAAGCATCTTTCCACGAGGAAATGCTGAGAAACTTGTGACTGTTCATCCCAGAGAAGAGAAAGCTCAGGGGATCTCCAGTCTACACAAATACCTGGAGGGAAGGCACAAAGAAGCTGGAGCCCAGTGACAGGACCAGAAGCAATGGGCACACCAAAACACAAGATGTTCCTTCTTGCACATCCTTCTGCACTGTGAGAGTGACTGAGCACTGACACAGGTCGTCCTGGGAGGTTGTAGAATTCTTAGAGATCCTCAGAAGCCATAGTCCCAGGCAAACATCTCTAGGTGACTCTGCTTGAGCAGGAGACTGGACGAGATGACTTCCAGAGGTCCTTTCCAGCCTCAACCATCCTGCGATTCTGTGTCAGGAAAATAAACTGCATCCTAAAGTCTTCGGGCTGGCTGTCCTGTGGAGGAGAGTCAGCTCTGAGGCGGAGCTGGAGGAGGAAAGGTGCAGGCACGCACTGCAGTCAACAGGGGGCAGCATGGCTGCATAGGCTAAAGGAGATCCGCAGGGGTGTTCGTGAGCGAAGACCGCACAAAAACCGAGAGCACTGCATCCCTTCGAAGTACTGAGTGTTTTCTTGCCTTATAAACATATCTGTACACACCTGTTTGCTTGTACACATCAAGATCGGTCTAGACAGAATATTACACCGGCTCCGACTTGAGAAAAAAAGAGCTGGAAGCATCCAGGGATTGGATGGTTGCCAGCAGTGTTTTGCACCATATTTCACAAAACATTTTCAGATTATTTCTCCTATCTTTGGTAAAATCCTCTTTGGGTGGAAGTGAGCACCGTGACAGGGCAAGATATATCTGGAAAGAGACAGGGTTCTTTTGGTTCTACAACCCTATCCAGAGCAGGGTACTGTATTGCTTTCCAAACTGCTCAGCTTACTGCTCTGGTTACAAAAGCTTCCTACCACTCAAGTTTTAAATTAAAGCAAGATGAGTAGAGAAGTAGAGAGAAAGCTACAGTAAGTCCACGATCTCTCTTTCAGTTTCTGCACCAATATGTGGGCAATATGGGATAAATAGGAAGGAGAAAGGCATCTGGGACAGTGCAAGATGCAAAATAGCAGCATACCTCAGATTCACTGAAGAGGCACAACTAATGTCTCAAAAGTATATCAGGAGCATATCAGCATGTACTCTGCTCTGCAGGTATTTTACAAAGATCTGTGGCTCCCAAATGCTTGCAGGACAGTTAAGCTCCTGGGACATCCTCTGCTAATTGGAGTGCTGAAGGAGCACACATAGGCAAGTGAGTGGTTGGGAAGGCTGAAGCGCTGCATTGTTGAGCCAGAGGGAAGCTAGACACAAGTCCCAGACCCTACAAAGGGCACCAGAACTGAGTCTGGTGGCAGGACACGTTTGGATTCTCTCACAGTGCATGGTGACACATGAAAGGGCATCGTTTCAACTGTAACAATGACATACCTAAGGTCCCATCACATACCATGGTTAAACACCCAGCACCCTGCCCCTGGGAGATGACTTGTACGTGCAGTGCAGTGCAGCTGCCTCACTTGAGGGAGTGACTCTTGTTTGCATTTAAATGTTAGGCACCTAGTGAAGCCATCCTCCTAAAGCAAGCACCTACATTCTCTGGATAGTCAGCAGGTGCCTTTGAGCACTCAGGAGAGCCTGTCTGCCTATCTTATATGTATGCACGGAGGCCAGCACTATCTTCCTTGAGGTCTTCAAGGATTCCTGCCTCTGGTTTTATTATACAGGAAAAGAGAGCCATCAGGGCAGGACCTGTGTCACCTTACAGCAGCTGTGAAGGTCAGACATCAGATTTAGCAGGTCTAATAGAAAGTCTTCTGGGTTTCTATGTGAGACACATAGTGCCAAATGGAGAGGGTTACATCCATCCCATCCCAAGATGGGTGCCAAGGATTGCTCTCCAGTAGCTAACTGTAACACTGCCTTCCACTGAGCAGAAAGGGAACCCAGGTGACCTATATTAAACATCTAGCTTTGAAGTAGTCAAAGCTGGTGGGGAAGAAAAGCTCGCCCCGCTCACAAAGGATCGCCTCCATAAGGCATGGAGAACTTTGGTGCTAGTTGGACATCTCAGGCTGTTCAACTGGGTCCTGCCTTTGCTTTACAGGGACAAAACTGTGCTGTTGCCCCTCAGGAGAGACAGAGGCGAATCTCCATTTAGTCTTCAATTTGCTTAACTTTATCAGGTCTGTGCTGCAGAAAGGAAGTGGGATCTGTGTCCTTCCCTCTGCTTTCATTCCATCTGAGCTCCTCCTGGGCACTCATTATTTCGCAATAGCAGTGAGTGGCTTTGTATATCAGTAACGTGGTGTACCTTGTAAAATTCTGTTTTCTGCCCATTACACAGTTCTGAAAATTGGTCATCTTCTGGCTGGAAAGGAGACCGTGGGTGAGGCCAGTGTAGCATATCAAAGCCTGATTGCGACATGGGAAAAAGTCTGTATTATTTCCAGTAGGTTGTGCAACAGCAACAAAAATGATTCACTGCAGGAGTGGAGTGTGGAGTGCCCATAATTCAAAGTCTTCATAATGAGAATTAGGATAGGATTCTGTATTACTTATGTTTTTCTTTGCCATTG
This sequence comes from Eubucco bourcierii, assembly GCA_013396675.1. Taxonomy (NCBI): domain Eukaryota; kingdom Metazoa; phylum Chordata; class Aves; order Piciformes; family Ramphastidae; genus Eubucco; species Eubucco bourcierii. The sequence goes on from VWZE01018349.1 coordinate 205,755, forward strand.
CCCACTTAAACTTCTTAAATAAACATTTGTACCAGAAATGCATAAATTACCAGTTCATTTTCTTTTCTCTTTTATTTTCTCTTCTCTTTTCTGTTCATTTTCTTTTTTTCTCTTTTCTTTTCTTTCTCTCTTTCTTTCTTTCTTCCTTTCTTCATTTCTTCCTTTCTTTCTTTCTCCCTTTCTTTCTTTCTCCCTTTCTCCCTCTCTTTCTTTCTCTTTCTTTCTTTCTACCTCCCTTTCTTTCTTTCTCCCTTTCTTTCTTTCTACCTCCCTTTCTTTCTTTCTCCCTTTCTTTCTTTCTACCTCCCTTTCTTTCTTTCTCCCTTTCTTTCTTTCTTTCCATATTTTCTTTTTTTTTTCCTTTTCATTCATTTATTTTGAGCTTCCAGGTAAGTTTCTGGATTTCTAATAAAATAATGTAAATATAATTTACATTTTATGTTAAAAAATAAATATCTAACTAGTGGAGGCTATAAGGATGGGGCTGGGCTTTTTTCAGTGGTGGCTAGTGATAGGACAAGGGATGATGTGTACAAACTAGAACACAGGAGGTTGCACTTGAACTTAAGGAGAAACTTCTTTACTTTGAGGGTGACAGAGCACTGGAACAGGCTGCCCAGATAGGTTGTCAGACTGGGTATATCTCTATAGTCTAGGTTACCCTGCAGGGAGATGAGTCTAGATCATCTCCAGAGGTCCCTTTCCAACCCTTACCAGTCTACAACTATGAAACCAAAACTACAAATACTTTATATTTGTTAACCCTGTAAAATGTATTGGCTCTGTTGTTGGAAAACATTTAAATCTAAACAGATAGAAAGTCTCCACACAAGTTTTTGTGTTAACTAGAACATCACTTTTATCTCCAAGAAAGGCTATTAAAAATGTGATGACTGTATTAATTTTCTGTGATTCCAAAAGCTCTGTCAAACAAGGCAGTTAAAATTAAAACCTAAATAGCAAGGCAATTACATTCTTATCAAAAGCTATGTATTACATCAAGGAAGTGGCACACTTCTACTCAGGGGATGGGCTTTCTCATGCTCTGCTTTCCTAATCCAGGATTTCGCAGATCGTAGAATGCATTGGGTTGGAAGGAACCCTCAGAAGTCATCTTGTTCAATCCTCTTGCAGTGAACAGGGACATCTCCAACTAGAGCAGGTTGCTCAGGGTGCCACCAAATTTGACCATGAATGTTTTCAGGAATGGGGCCTCCATCACATTGCTGGGTGACCTGTTCCAATATCTCACCACTCTCATTGTAAAGAACTTCCTCCTTATGTCCAACCTAAATCTGCCCTGCTCATTGCCCTTCATCCTACGCTAGAAGCCCTTCTACACAGTCCTTCCCCAGCCTTCCTGTAGATCCCCTTCAGATGTTAAAACACAGCTACAAGGTCTAAAGCCTTCTTTTCTCCAGGCTGAACAGTCCAAACTCTCTCAACCTGCCCTTGTAGGAGAGGTGCTTCAGCCCTCTGATCATCTTCCTGGCCATCCTCTAGACCTGCTACAGCAGGTCCATGTCCTTCTTGTGTTGGGTTCCTCAGAGCTGGACACACTACTCCAGGAGAGGTCTCACCAGAGCAGAGCAGAATGATAGAATCACTTCTCTCAATCTGCTGGCCACATTTCTTTTGATGCAGCCCAGGATGTGATTGGTCTTCTCAGCTGTGAGTACATATTGCTGGCTCATGTCCAGTTTCTCACCCCCTAGTACCCCCAAGTCCTTTTCTGCAGACCTGCTCTCTATCACATTATCCTGCAGCCTGCAGTGATAATGAGAATTGCTCCAACATAGGTTCAGGACCTTGCACTTTGCCTTACTGAACCTCATGAGATTCTCCTTAACCCACTTCTCTAGCCTGTCCAGGTCCCTCTGGATATCATGCTTCAGTCTTACCAACTGCACCGCTCAGCTTGGTATCATCTCCCAAATCTGCTGAGGGTGCATTGCATCTCACTGTCTGTATCACTGATGAAGAAATTGAACAGCACTGGTCCCAGTACAGACCCCTGATGGACACTGCTTGCCACCCATGTTCATCTGGACATCAAGCCACTGCCCACTACCCTTTGTATGTGATCATCCAACCAATTCCTTGTCCACTGAAGAGTTCACCCATCAAATCCATACCTCTCCAGTTTGGGAAGAAAGGTGTTGTGAGGAAATGTGTCAAAGGCTTTATGGAAGCCCACACAGATAATCCTCCCACTGATGTAGTCACTATGCAGCCTTCACATTTCCCAAGCCAGGTGGCTAACAGGAAATCTTGCTCCAGGAGTCAGGGACACTTTTTGTGTTTAGACAGAAAATTCATATTGTTAGATCATCTTGGCTTTATAAAAGTCAAAGTTCTCCCTGAAGCACAATGTTATGGTGTAGCTTGGAGCTTTCTCAGTGATAACAAGATGATAAACAGAGTGTGTTTCCTGCATCTGTGGTGTTAATGTTTTAAGCACTCTGTGGTACCAGGATGGGAGAAGTCCTGATCTAAGCACAGCAAATCAAATGGCACCAAGAAAATCAAAGTACACATACCAGGCTAGTCTGCAGTTTGCCCTTTAAGAACCATAATTGATATAGATTAGTTATACTAACTTTACTGTTTGCTTTTGATATTGCATGCTAGTCTGTTAATATAGTACCTTATAAAAAAGTCATGCACCTGGGCAGCACTAAACCCACACTGCACTGTATGCTGAGTTCCAGCTGGTAAGAAAGCAGCTCTGGAGAAAAGGTCCTGGCTGTCCTGGTGGGCACCAAATTGACCATGAACCAGCAATGTGCCCTGGCAGCAAAGGAGGCTGACAGCCTCCTGAGCTGCATGAGCAAAGGTGTAGACAGTAAATTGAGAAAGGGGATTATTTTCCCCTATTCAGTGATTGTGGGACCACATCTAAAGTTCTGCAGCCAGTTTTGGCTCCCCAGTGTGATAAACGTAGTGGCAGAGGCAGCAGGCACAAGTTGGAACACAAGTGCTGTGTCCTTGTTCTCAGCACCTACTCAGTCATCCCTGAGGCTATCTAACGTGCTTCAAGGAGATTTCACAATGCTACCTTTTCCTCAGTTCTTACATAATTGTCATTAGAAAGTTTCACACTGACTTTACATCTACCCTGGGTTGGTTACTCTATCAAAAAGAACAGCTTAGTTTGATACAATTGGTTCTTGAAGCAACAATGAACAGACATTTTTATCATTCTCAAGGTCCTAAAATTTATATAAAAGTTCTGTGGTCTCAAATCCCCTTGGTTCTTTCTTCTTCAATTAGAAATAAAGTAAATCCTTTTGTACTCAGCAATGCTCCAGCTTCCCAGATCTCTGAAGACAGTCAGAGATTGTTTCTCTGCCTCCTTAAGCAGCCCAGGATGAATTTCATTGAGTCCTGCAAACCTGAGGACCTTTACCCGTAGTCTATAAGCAACACCTTTGCACATACATATTGTGTTTATTGGTAGTATGCACAGGATATAGTAAAAAGTGGTTAAGTAATGTTCAGACAATCTACAATGGGATACAGCTAGTCTTCAGACCAAGGGCTGGTGTTTCAGCAAGAAAGAAATGCAATTTTCCAGGTAGTAAAACACCACCAAGCCAAACGTTGGCTGAAACTACTTGTAAGTAAGTATAAGAAAAGGAAAGAGTGGAAAAGGAACATATGGAGAAGATGGGATTTAAACCAAACAAAACCAGGGTGGCTTGCATTGTGAAGTGAACAAGCAGAGGCAAGAGCTGTCTCTACTTTAACATGTAATGTGCTGTGCTGGTTTTGGCTGGAATAGAGCTAAATTTCATCATAGTAGCCACTACGGTGCTGTGTTTTGGATTTGCGTGGAAAGTAGGGCAGGGATGTTTTTGTTATTGCTGTGCAGTACTTGCACATCTCAGCCCACAAGTTTTCACACCCCTACCCTTCTGATCCTCTTCCCCATCCCACTGGATGGGGGAGAAAGCAAGCAGAGTGGGGCTTAGTTTCTGGCTGGATTTAAACCACATCATATATACAAATAAGAGTGGATTTTCACAGCAAATCATCTGGCGCTGAGGACCTGAAATCCTCGTTTTCAGTGTTTTTCTTTATTTTGTATGAGTTGTAGCCTGGCTCTGTTGAACTTCCTTTTGCAGCTACTCCTGGATGTAACCCTGGAGTACATCTTCCCATTCATTTCCACCCCCAGGAGTCTAGTTCACACCATCTAAGGTTGCTCCACCATGCAACCCAAGCCAGAGAAGTAGATGAAGAAGAGATTTGCTACAGAAATGGGGCTGTGTTCTGAATCAACACACTGATGTAGATGTTCCCAATAAGACTGCAGGAGAAGGCTGCAGTTGCTCAAATAAAATAAACCCATGGCAGAAAGTTTGGAAATGGTACTGAAAAAGAAGAGATAATTTAGAGAGAAACTCAATCATCTCCTATCTAAAAATCTCTGCTTTTGACAAGTGCACACATGGGAGAGAAGTTGATCCTGATGCCACAAAAGGAAAGACCAATCATGTGTTTCTTCTAAACTGACAACAGAGCTATCTTTAGATATTTAGTAGATAACTTATGTTAATCACTATTCCTCCCCAGCCAGCCTTAGTAAACACTGAACCCAAAAATGTGAACTTTACCTTCTCTTCTGTTTTACATCATAACAAAAGGTCTCATTGCCATTGACATGTTGAGTGGGCTAGAAGGTATATTTTTCCCTTCTCTCAGGGTCCCTGGCTTTTAGTAGATGAGAACAGCCAGTGCTGGAATGGCAGGAGTGAGGGGGAGCAGTTCCCATTCCTACAACAGGGGAAGATCCTGCAAATACAGTTTGAAGCACCACAAACACCTGCCTGCAGCAGGGCTCTGCTTCCTTCTGACATCCCAATATATTATGCACTGTGCAACGACAGGACAAGGGGCAATGGGTTTGAACTGGCAGAGGGGAGATTTAAACTGGGTGTTAGGAAGAAGTTCTTTGCAGTGAGGGTGGTGAGGCACTGGCACAGGTTGCCCAGGGAGGTTGTGGCTGCTCCCTCCCTGGAGGTGTTCAAGGCCAGGCTGGAGGAGGCCTTGAGTGACCTGTAGTAGTGGGAGGTGTCCCTGCCTATGGCAGGGAGTTGGAACTAGATGATCTTTGAGGTCCCTTCCAACCTTACCATTCTATGTGCCTTTCACCCTAAACTGTGCCTAAATTGTGTGTTTTCCATGGCACACCCTAAATTGTGCCTTAGAAAGGACTTTGAATGCTTGAGTTCAGTCATTTTCCCTAATCTGGAACTAGACACCAGCACAAATACATTTCTACTGCTGAGCCAGATATACAGAAGCCTGAAGGGACCTCCTGTGCTAGCCCTGTGACTTCTTTAGTAGAGAAGACTCCTTGCATCCAAGTTCACAGACTTGCAAGCAACCTTTCAGCACTGGAGGAAGACTAAAGCACGGTCAAAAGTGATCCAGGGAGCCAGTGTGATGAAATAAAGTACAACAAATACTGGATACAAGAACCAAGCAGCTGCAGAGCAGAGGACATGGAGCAGTTTATATCCAACTAGGTGCAAGCCAGACTGGAGTATTTTCCTGTTATCAGTATTTAAATTAACCAGTTTTAGCCATTTCAGATATATCTGTATGAGTGGTAGTGAAGTGCAGCCATGCTCCTAAACACAGCCTGAAGGTTACAGGAGTGCCTGGATAAGCTCAGCAAGGCTCAGCTTCTTTGGAAAGGATGTGTGTGGATCTGCAAGGCTGGTTTCAAATAGAATGAAAAAAGAAACACTCAGAAAGGTAATGTTCCTGTGCCAATTGTTCAGCAGATTTGTACCCACTGCCCTTCTGGGTCATTGGATGCTCCATCATCCACAGTCACCAAAGCAGTAGCCTGAAGTACATTTGCCAGCACCTGTGAGGACATCAGAACTGCTTTTTCTGCAGAAGACTGAGATTTTCAGTTCCTTTAATGGCCTTATTAATAGGGCATACATTCTGTGATTCAGGTGTTAACATCCATTAAGTTAAAATAAATTTCTTTTCTCTTTCAATTGTTAGAGAGATTTTAATCAGCATTTCCACCAGAGGTATTACTACATTCACTTCTCTTGCAGCAACAACTACCGGAGGTGACTTACCTCTCTGAGCATTTACAACTAAATTTAAACTAACTGTGCTGTAGTTTAACTCCAGATGTCCCTTGGCCATGGTTCAAACATATTTATCCTGCCTCACTCTAAAGTAATACTCTCCCTGCAGAAGGAACCAAGGGAACTTAAAAACTGCAAAAGGCACCAGGGCTGGATAAGAACTGGGTCTGTAGACTGTGCTTTGTGTTGCCACCACAAAGTCCACTTTACAGTGCTGTTGGGGAAAGCCCAGTAGGAGAGATTAATTTCAAAACTTTTGCTTTGCTGCTGCTCCTCCAACTTGATTTATGCTGTAAAACTGTGATCTGATTGTGCCAAGGGGAGACACAGCAGGTTAACTTGGAAAATTAACTGGAAGATTGCAGAGCAGACTCACAGTGTCTTCACTGCTAGCTGCCAAGTTTCCGCTCATCCTTCCCCTCTTCTCCTTACTCTTCCTTTTCTATCTGTTCCTCAGTCAAGCTACATATTACCACAGTGGCCTTAAGGAAAAGGATACATCAGCAACTTGGAAAATTAACTGGAAAATTGCAGAGCAGACTCAGAGTGTCTTCACTGCTAGCTGCCAAGTTTCCACTCATCCTTCCCCTCTTCTCCTTACTCTTCCTTTTCTATCTGTTCCTCAGTCAAACTACACATTACCACATTTGTCTTGAGGCAAAGGATACATCAGCAATGCGAAGCAGAGAGGAGCAGGACCTTACTATTAGCACCCACAGCACCTTGTATCAGCCCAACTCACCTGACTGAGCTGATCCAGGAGGCCACTGTCAGCTCAATGAACAGGCGCAGGAGTTGCCTGATCATGCTGGGTTAATAATTCCACTGCTCTGCCTTGATCCAGAATAGAGAGATGTTGGAAATTCATATTCTGTTCCTGAAGCTTTCCAACTTCTTCAAACCTCCCTCTAGTAGCACCTGCCGTTATATACCAAGCACAGGAGTCAGATCACTGGACTTGAAACATTTTCAGTCAACACCTGCATCTGGGGGATTCCTGTGGAGAGCCTCTGCAGTCAGTGGGGGTAACAAATACTCACAAGACACAATTCAGATGACATCCTGTAGACAACCACCATAGGAAGATAGGCTAATCACACCCTGGAAATGCTCATCTTGTCATAAAGAGAGCTAGGAGCATCCATATCAGTTGTCTTCCATGAGCTATCCAATCCATCTCCAGCAGAAAGGTCTTTTGATATGAAAGAGGCAGGGTCCTGTGGGACACAAGCGTGAAAGGCTGCAGTTAACATCTGTATCCGATAATATATATATGTACATGAGTAACCTGAAATCTGTCACATTATTTTGGGATGTTTTACTTTAAAAACTCCTAAAAAAAAAAAAAAAAGTTTGTTCTTAGCCTCTTTTATAAACAAACTGAGGTAGGAGTGGCTGGAAAGCAGTCAAACAGAAAGGGATCTGGGGGTGCTGATTGACACCCGCCTAAACATGAGCCAGCAGTGTGCCCAGGTGGCCAAGAAGGCCAATGGCATCCTGGCCTGCATCAGCAATAGTGTGGCCAGCAGGAGCAGGGAGGTCGTTCTCCCCCTGGACTCTGCACTGCTTAGGCCACACCTTGAGTCCTGTGTCCAGTTCTGGGTCCCTCAATTTAAGAAGGACATTGAGGTGCTTGAGCATGTCCAGAGAAGGGCAATGAGGCGGTGAGAGGCCTCGAGCACAGCCCTATGGAGAGAGGCTGAGGGAGCTGGGATTGGTTAGCCTGGAGAAGAGGAGGCTCAGAGGAGACCTTCTTGTTGTCTACAACTACCTGAAGGGTGGTTGTAGCCAGGGGGAGGTTACCTTCTTCTCTCAGGCAAGCAACACGAGAACAAGAGGACACAGTCTCAAGCTATGCCAGGGGAAGTTTAGGCTGGAGGTGAGGAGAAAGTTCTTGCCTGAGAGAGTCATTGGCTACTGGAATGGGCTGCCCAGGGAGGTGGTGGAGTCACCGTCCCTGGAGGTGTTCAAGGCAGGTTTGGACATGGCACTTGGTGCCATGGTCTAGTCTTGAGGTCTGTGGTAATGGGTTAGACTTGATGATCTTTGAGGTCTCTTCCAACCTTGGTGATACTGAAATTTCTAAAAAACCAGAAGACCAAATAACCTGCCTTAATTTTGGTCCCTTCTTAGCAGTTCTGCACCCTCAAGGCCCACTGGACAGAACTTTGGGTAAGTTGGAGTGTCAGTGAGCAAAGGTGAACTTTTCACAGACAAAAGCTGGCAGGTAAGGAATGTACCCTTCCTAAGTAATATGCTCAGAGATACCTGAACCAGTTGGACTGAAACCATGCCAGAATTCACCATGAAGTGAGTTCTATATACAGGAGCTTACTGCAAAGGCTGCAGCTCAGCACTGAGCACTGAAGTGCCAACGTGGGGCAGTCAATATTAGCTTGCTAAATTCCTTGGCCTCTTGGCCTCAATAACACTGTGTGAAAGGAATTTCACCTTGATTTGGGCATTTAGAGAAAAACGTTCTCCTTTGTGGATTAAAAATTTGGTTCTTCCTAGTTTCATTTACACTTTTTTTTTTTTTTTTTTTTTTCTCTAGTATAGAGAGGTAGGAAGATGAGAAACTGAGAGCATCCATTGCACAGAGGTAGATGTGCCTTTGCATAACCTCATTCTCAATGTATTTGTAGAGTACAGTCATGTTAATATCTAACAGACTAGTATCAAATACCTCCAATGCCCCTTACAGACCTCCCAGGCAATCTCAACTGCAATTGTGGAATTCTTGCTGGTGGCTTAAACAGTCATTAAAATGGATTAGAGAGACATCATTGGGAAACAAGACAACTGACAGGACATCCACATGGATGGCAGACAGGCTATGAGATTTGGGGCTCTTCAGCCTGGAGAAGAGAAGGCTACCAGGAGACATTACAGTAGCCTTGCAGTATCTGAAGGGGGCTACAGGAAGGCTGGAGAGGGGTTATTTACAAGGTCTTGTAATGACAGGACAAGGGGCAATGGGTTTGAACTGGCAGAGGGGAGATTTAGACTGGATGTTAGGAGGAAGTTCTTTCCGGTGAGGGTGGTGAGGCACTGGAACAGGTTGCCCAGGGAGGTTGTGACTGCTCCCTCCCTGGAGGTGTTCAAGGCCAGATTGGATGAGGCCTTGAGTGACCTGTACTAGTGGGAGGTGTCCCTGCCTATGTCAGGGGGTTGGAGCTGGATCATCTTTGTGGTCCCTTCCAACCTTACCATTCAATGATTCTATGAATCACAGAATGTTAGGGGTTGGAAGTGACCTCAAAAGCTCATCCAGTCCAACCCCCCTGCCAGAGCAGGATCTCCTTTACCAGATCACACACGAACATCTCCAGGCAGGTTCCGAATCTCTCTGCAGAGGGAGACTCCATAACCTCCCTGGGCAGCCTGTTCCAGCATTCCATCACCCTCACTGCAAAAAAAAAAATATGTCCTCATGTTTACATGGAACTTCCTCTACCTTAATTTCCCTGCAAGGACATGACTGCCTCCTCTACTCAAGCTGACCTGTCATTGGGCACATCAGTGCTGACTCAAGGGACACGATGGTCATTTTGAGATGGTTGATAGCAAGGCAGATGGAAAACCACGTCAGTAATCCAGATCCACTCTAATGATTCAAGAGCATTAGCTCTGCCAGCAAAATCACCATTCTGCTTTTCACAGCCTGCTTCCCTTCTGAAGGAACAGATTTCTAGGGCAGAGTATTTCAATCCAGGGATTTTATGATCTCGACGTCTCAAGATCCTGCCAGTGCCTCAAAGCATGAGTAAGAGAGAACATATAGGAGTGTGTTTTCCCCTTTGAAATAATTCAGAGCTTGGTTGGACTCTCAGAAGGCTTCTCCCAGTGAAAGTTGTTTTAATCCCATAACAATAAGGATTATTGATTGATATGATGTAATATCTGCCTCTAACAAGAGCTGCCTAAGAGAGAACATAAGGAGTGTGTTTTCCCCTTTGAAATAATTCAGAGCTTGGTTGGACTCTCAGAAGGTTTCTCCCAGTGAAAGTTGTTTTAATCTCAGAACACTAAAGATTATTGATTGATATGATGTAATACCTGCCTCTAACAAGAGTTGCCTATATGAGCTGTAGTAAGAGAAGGTGTCCTTGCAAAGGAAGTTTCCAGAACACCTATCAATAAAACATCCTATGATATGGCACTGAATAATTTTTACTTGCCTCAGTTTCTTTTAAATAAAGCAAGTATTGTATGTTTATCTCCTGTTACAAAGGCTGTTACAAAGGTGCACTAACAGTCATAAAGCAATTCAAGTATCTCAAGTGGAAGGCCCTAAAAAACGACAAGTGCTAATACATCTATTAATGCATTAATAGTGGGATACCTCAGGTAATGTTTAACTGTAGAATGAGACATTAGTAATAAAAATTACACTTAGATGAGCATTAATTGTTCTTTTAATCAAGGCACTGTTCCTCTAATCAAACTTTTATCTTCCATAAAATTAGAATGATTAAATAAGAGGCATATTTACACTTTATCTTCAGACAGAGTGTAAAGATTATCCACATAGGTTTATGTGAACAAATTATGCTTGAGTAAGAATCATACTTTGCATTGATTTTCAAATGCTAAATGGGAAGACAAGAGTACAACGTAGTAAAATACATATATATATATATGAATGAGTTGTACTCAAAGGAACCCAAATTCATTTGAGTGCATAATCAGTCCAGTCTAATGGTTGCATTTGCACTGTCACTAATCTTGATTAATCACAGTATCACCAGGGTTGGAAGAGACCTCAAAGATCATCAAGTCCAACCTGATACCACAGACCTCAAGACTAGATCATGGCACCAAGTGCCACATCCAAACCTGCCTTGAACACCTCCAGGGACGCTGACTCCACCACCTCCCTGGGCAGCCCGTTCCAGTAGCCAATGACTCTCTCAGTGAAGAACTTTCTCCTCACCTCCAGCCTAAACCTCCCCTGGCACAGCTTGAGNACACGCTCAAGCACCTCAATGTCCTTCTTAAATTGAGGGGCCCAGAACTGGACACAAGACTCAAGGTGTGGCCTAAGCAGTGCAGAGTCCAGGGGGAGAATGACCTCCCTGCTCCTGCTGGCCACACTATTCCTGATGCAGGTCAGGATGCCATTGGCCTTCTTGGCCACCTGGGCACACTGCTGGCTCATGTTCAGGCAGGTGTCAATCAGCACCCCCATATCCCTTTCTGTTTGGCTGCTCTCCAGCCACTCTGACCCCAGCCTATAGCTCTGCATGGGGTTGTTGTGGCCAAAGTGCAGCACCTGGTACTTGGATTTATTGAATGCCATCCCCTTGGACTCTGCCCATCTGTGTCCATTAATGGATGTGTTGGGATGGTTGTTAGCATTCATTTGTGTTTTCATAAATGTACCTAAGGAATCTGGCTCTGCTAGTTGTCTAGGAAATGAGGAAAGAGCTTTACATATTGGTTCTTAAGAAAAAAAAAAAACAGGTTTTCACAGCTGCAGGGTGCCTGGGATTTGTCTTTTCTGATGAAAATTCAGATGGTAATTTGTCAGTGCCTTAAGGAAACACCCACTACTCTGCACATGTTGTCTATTCTTCCTGCACAATTTGCTGGCATCTCATCTCTCTGCCACAAACTTCATACTCTTTCATCCTCTCTGTTCTGCCTTCAGAATACTAAAGCTGTCCAAGTTTTTCTTGCCTTCTGTGAGCATAAGCCAAGTGAGGTCATAGGACAGATGATCTTCCACAACCATTTATAATCTTGGTCCTCCATCAAAATCGCTCTCTTCTGCACTTCCAGCTGTGTCTCCAGTTCCCCATGCATCTCCTACTGCTCCCCAGTGATGGGGATGATGGTAAATAGGTTACAGCCATGGTATGGCTTATGCTGGCTTCTTGTTCAGACAGAAGGACTCCTTCCTAGCATGAATCTTTCCACTCTCCCAGAACACCATGCAGGTCAGCTCTTGTGTGTGATAACTGCTGCTTGTAGCTTTCCAGAATGAGCCTGATTCATCCACTGTAACTTCCAGCCCATGAATCTCACAAGCTCCCAGTCGACAGGAGGGTGTGCAAGCTCTACCATTCACAGAAGCAACCAGCTTGGAAAACACCTTCGAGATCCAGTCCAATCTATCATCTTCTAATTAACTATAAACCATGGCACTAAATGCCTCATCCAGTCTCCTTTTAAACACCTCCAGGGATGGTGACTCCACCCTTCAGCAGCTAAGACCCACCTGGGCTGTCCTGCTTACACAACCCTGCTTAAATCACGAAGTCTTCCCGACCTCTGGGGAGAAGAGTCAAAAGACTGAGTTTAAACATTAATGAAGTGCTCTGCGGCACACAAAGCAGTCAAGGCTGAGCACAATGTTCTCCAGCTGGGATGCATCAGTTTGGAAAAACCTTAGCTTTCAATTGCTTTGTGTACACACAATAAAGTTTCTTTTTCCATCATGTAGGCAGTCCTTTAGAAAGTCTATTTTTACTTCGGGTGGCTAATTCAAGCCTAGAATTGTCTCTTTTCAGCTCAGAATGAGAGCTCAGCTGTTTCTGTTGCCCTATGAAAGGCCAGGCAGAGGGGAAGGGCTGGGAGCACGGTGGTGGGGTCATCTCTCTGCTCCTTCTCCTTCCAGGCTGATTTCTGTGCCCTCTGAAGCAGCCTTGCAGGAGGGTTATCCTTCCACAAGAGTATACTGGCAGCCCTCTGTGCAAGGACAGGACTTCAGCTGGTGTTGCACGGAAAGTGGTCAGACTAACCTCCCTGCCTTTCTCACACGCAAAGGCATCACAAGACCTGGCAGAGGCTGGTACCTTGCTGAGGCTCTGCACCCACTTCCCACACGTGTGCCAAGCTGCAGGCACACAAAGCCCTTCATCAGCACACAGCTCAAGTCCTTTCATAAGTTAATTTTTATGTCCACACTTCATATTGGCCTCCCCAACAAGCTGTCTTTCCTGCTTGCTTCTGCGATCTCACCTATCGGCTGCACTCTCTTAAAAGTATCCTTTCTCCTGTGCTTCACCCTGACAATTTCCATCACTGTAAAACGTTGTGGCTTAAGTCATCAAAAGGGCAACCAAAACCTAGCTACCCTGGTAAGAGTAACTGAGACTTATCTTCAGGTGGAAGAAAATTCTCCTAGAAGCTTCAGAAACATCTTAAGAGTGCATGGGAAAGGCAAGAGGGTTGTTGTGAAGGTGGATGTCCTTTTGGCAAAGCCTCACTTTACACCCAAGAGATAAAGCAGAAAGCTTTCCAGACTTGCCGCTGCTGACAGCAGAAGGTCTCTCTTTCTACACCAGGCTGGCCTGGAGCCTGTCAGGACCCAGGCTAGTCTGGGTGATGCAGCCTTTCCAGTCTGAATTGCAGCAATTCAGCACTCTTTAGAACATGACAAGTCACTTGCAAAATTCCATGTCTATCATTTATTTGTTGTGATTTGCTAGGAGGTGGCACCAAAGAGAACAACAGCGCTGCACCCTACCTTGTATTCCATAAGCTCAGGTGACAGTCCCTGCTCACCTTGCTCTGGCGGTGTATCCTGCCTATTCAAAACAAGTTGCAACCTGTCTCAGTGCTGTTTAAATCAAACTCTGAGTACATAGGTCAGTAAATAAAGGGCTGGACTGGCTAGGAGAACTGAATGATTTAACAGAGTGAAGGAATGTGTACATGTTTAGGTAGGTTGTCTGTGTGTGTGCGTCCCCCCGCCCCAGGCACATCACAGCGCAGAAGATAATAAACCAGAGCTTGTACTGATAGTAACATTAGACTGCAACCAACCCACCTTTATCAGATGTGCTTAGATACAGTTTTTATTTTAGACCCATCCTGAGTCATAAATATAAAATACTTTCCAGCAGACCTTGAAAAATATTATGTCATGCAAAGGCAGCTAGCAAGTTCTAGGTAATAAACTTATGACTGTAAAGGTAGCTAATAAAAAGAATACAGATAGTTTGGATGCATTTTTCTTGAAAGCTACTATCATATAGAAGGTACTTAATATATTATAGAAGGCACTTTATGTATTCATAATGATCAGTCTTAAAAAGTTAGCTATGGTTAATGCCTTTGTAAGGGGATATGGTCGAAAGTCATAGAGGGACGTGACATGAATGAGGAATTTTATCCAACTCCATGGCACTTTGTGGTACTATTGCAGAGCTGAGTTTTGATCCCCAGAACTGAACAGGTTTATTGTGTTACACAGATTAAACAGCTGATTTCCACTGACAGCCAGACTGGATGGCCCACATTCACTTCAAGCATTTCATCTGCATAGCCATTTTTTTTTTTTTTTTTTTCCATACAAATGCCTTGGGAAATGAGGGGGAAGATGCTTTTGCAACACAAAAGAGAATCTGATAAAAGCTGATTAATTTTCTGACCTTTCTTTGCTAGATTACCTCCCCACACCTCCAGCTCTAGATTTCTAGACAGCTGACTCCTTTTTCCTGATTTTTTCCTTTACTCAGCCCAGCCAACAAACTTTTTGGGCTTGTGGAGTGTTCTTGTAGCTACTGGTTCCATCCTAAGGTGCCTTGGCTTCCTCAGGCTTCAGTGGAGAGCCCTGCTGGAAACACTGCCCTTACTTTATCAGCCTTCTCTTTGTTCTAAATTGCCTTCTTCACAGGCTGGGATAACTGGACAGTAAATAGGTGCAGCTCTCCTTTTCCTTGCTGTTCAATTCCCCAAATGCTTATTGTTCAGGGACTTGTGCCCAGAAGTATAGTTGGCTTTCCCAGTCCCAGTGCTACATTTCAGGCAGAACAGCAGCATCTTACTGTTTTCTCTGCAGGTGCTTTTGCATGAAACAGTGTGGAAGAGATTTCCTTTAGTTTCACTTAAAATACTTCTTTATTTTTTTTGTTTTGATCCTGCAGCCCTGTGTTCCAAGCCCCATCAATGACTCAGTGGGAATGATGCCAGCTATTGAGAAAGAAGCTCATTTCCTGGAACAGCTATCTTTTCCAAGGTGGCCTTTATCCTAAACTGATTAGACATCATATTTTGAGTTTGTTTGGCATGAGGACAACCAGAAGCATTCTATCAAGGAGAGAAGGGGAGCACCAGCTCCAGCAGCAGGTGCTGTAGCCAAGGTCTGCTCCCCAAAAGGTAGTGCAAAAGAAGGTACTACCCCTGGACCAGGGAGTGTTCCCAGTAGTCTTATTGCCTGCTGATTGCAAAGCAGCTTGCACACATGGCTTTGGATTTGTGGCTTTGCATATTTTTATTCCAGCTGGAGGAAGTGCAACTCTTTTCACCAATGGTGTTTCAGACAGGAACTGCAAGAGTTGCCACTTTGGAATCCAAAGACATCAATGGGCCAAGCTTTCCTTCAAGTTTGGCACAGGGAAGAAATAAACTTTTAAAACAACCAAATCCACAAACAAACAAGAAACCCCAACACATCTTAAAAAAACAAACAAGCACACACAAACAATAAACCCATCCAACACACATCAAAATCAGAAAGAGGCTGAAAGCACAGGCTGCGTGCAAGTCACCTCTGAGCCACAACAGCCATGAGGATTTCCATTGTACCAGCAGAGACCAAAGTGCCAGCTACAAGCATCATGTGTGGGAAGAAAAAACACAACACAGAGATAGAATCATAGAATCAACCAGGTTGGAAGAGACCTCCAAGATCATCCAGTCCAACCCAGCACCCAGCCCTAGCCAGTCAACTAGACTATGGCACTAAGTGCCCCATCCAGGCTTTTCTTGGACACCTCCAGGGACGGTGACTCCAGCACCTCCCTGGGCAGCCCATTCCAATGCCAATCACTCTCTCTGTCAAGAATTTCCTCCTAATATCCATCCAAGACCTCTCCTGGCACAACTCCAGACTGTGTCCCCACATTCTCTTGCTGGTTGCCTGGGAGAAGAGACTGACTCCCACCTGGCTACAACCTCCTTTCAGGTGGGTTAGATGAGCTCAGGAATCCCAGAGCTGGTGGATCTGAGACTACAAGCACAGAAATACAGGCATTGCTACCTGCTCTTTGCTTCAGCAAGTGATAAACAAGAATTCATACAAATGCAGCATTGGTTGTTTTCTGGATCACTCAACTGCCATTCCTGTAAATCTCCTCAAATAAGCAGTGCTAGTAAGAACTGCCACAGCTGGCATTATCTGAGTCCTCAGGTACCACATCTCTATTTCCACCTTCTCCTGAGCACACAGCATACCAGGCTGATTCCCTGCTTGTTTGCAGACCAACACAGATAGATGGGATAGTAGATAGAAAGGATATTTGCTGATGTGAACTCCACAGAGGGTACTGTGGGGCTTTTTAACAACATGAGAAAGATCTCAGTTGTAGATTGTGAATGAGAAAGATAAATTAAATTACGTTTAAATAACTTGTTTACAACTGAACAAAGCTCTTCTTTTTTACCTTCAAATTCATAGAATCATAGAATGGTAAGGTTGGAAGGGACCTCAAGNGTCCTGTCGTTGCAAGTCTTTGTAAATAATCCCTCCCCAGCCTTCCTGTAGGCCCCCTTCAGATACTGGAAGGCTTCTCTAAGGTCTCCTTGAAGCCTTCTCTTCTCCAGGCTGAAGAGCCCCAACTCTCTCAGCCTGTCCTCATAGCAGAGCTGCTGCAGCCCTCTGAGCATCTTCGTGGCCTCCTCTGGACCCACTCCAACACTTCCATGTCCTTCCTGTGCTGAGGGCTCCAGAACTGCACACAGGACTCCAGGTGGGGTCTGAGGAGAGCAGAGTAAAGGGGCAGAATCCCCTCCCTTGCCCTGCTGCCCACACTGCTCTTGATGCAGCCCAGGACTCGGTTGGCTGTCTGGGCTGCATGTGCACACTGCAGATGTAGCAAATTGCCATGCTTGGATTTATGGTAATAGTAGTTCTAAACCAGTGTAATATTTTATTTAACATTTAAGATATTATAATATTTTTTTTCAAAGCATGTGGTCTCTCTTCTCCAGATGGTTTAGAGAAGCAAACTTTGGAGAAGTGAAAGTTTGCTAGTACTAATCTAAAGATTGATTTTCCACCTGTGATCTTTGAACCTATTGCTTTACTCCTAAGGAGCTCTCTAACACAAGTAACAAAAGCAGGCTTTTCTTAAATTTTTTAGGTTGCAATGTGTAACTTGAGAGCCTTGTATAAAAATGTTTATGAGCTACGTGGGAAAAAAGTTAAAGAGTGTTAACAGTAAACAGAAAAATAAAAAGAAATCATTTCAGTGACACTTCACTATAATACAGGACCCTTTTCTTAATTACCTAAACATGTAGGAAAATCAGGCTCCTTAAATAATCTGAATCTATCCTGGCATACACAATCAAAAGACAAAAACACTCCATACACCATAACTACCCAGTTTGTGCAATTCCAGGGGAAGATGAGGCTGGTAACAAAGATGAGCTTCAGCTGAAATTGTCAAATTCAGTTGTGATATCAAAGGGTTTTAAAGAGTGAGGCTGTACATGCCTGAACAGCTCTAGAACAAACACCTGGGGAGTTGTAGGTCTCTGCAGGGGTGGGGAGAAGGTGGAAGGGTGGTTGGAAGCCCCTCCTGGGGTCTCTGATCTCTAATAAGAATGATGTAATGGTTTGGGAGTTCCCTGTCCCCCACACTTTGTAAAATGACCCAGACTGGAACTCAGCCAGCAGGAAGTTAAGGACTGAAGCTCTATTTACAGCTCAGCACAATGTACAAGCAGAGATATACACTATAGACAGGAATAGTTACAGAAATAGACAAGTTAAAGGTAATACAGAAACACAACTCCCCTCCCAGAAATCAGAGTCCCCAGGAGGGGCTCCCAACCATCCTTCCACCTTCTCCCCACCCCTATACCTTACCCCAGGGTTTGCCTTACGTGCAAGGTGAGCTTGGAGGATTGGCCAGGGGAGTTAGAAGAAAAGTGATTAGTGAGATTACTCAGCAGAGAGAAGAAAGTGCCAGAAGCTGCTAGACCGCCCCAGACGCTGTGCTGTGTCCCCAGAGAGAGACAGACAGAGAATGCTTTAGCTATGTTTTGGTTTCTTTTTCCCAAAACATTCTCAGCAAGCCTATGAGTGAAGTAGACATCGCCATTGTCTTCCTTTCACAGCCTATACTGTAATTTTCTCTATTAAAATATTCTAATTGGAATATTTTGATGAAAAATTAGTTTATAGACTGTGAAAAGCAAACAGTGGTGATGTCTACTTCATTCATAGGCTTGCTGAGATGTGTAAGAACAAGAACACAAAACACATAAGACACAGAGAGTCACTCTGGGAGCTAGTGTGTCTCCTGGGCTTCTGCTGTGTAACCCAACTCATCATACTGTTTCTAACCTCCCTTGCTGATCCTCCAAACTCACCTTGCACATAAGGCAGACCCTGGGGTAAGGTAGATGGGTGGAAAGAAGGTGGAAGGGTGGTTGGGATCTCCTCCTGGAGACTCTGATTTCTGGGAGGGGTGTTGTGTTTCTGTATTACCTTT
>VWZE01018350.1:0-11382 GCA_013396675.1 Eubucco bourcierii
TTCATTACTATATTCCCCTCTGCATCTAATAAGGAGTATAGTTTGTCCTTGCCCCTTCTCTTGACATTAATATATTTATAGAAGCATTTTTTATTCTCCTTAACAGCAGTGCCCAGTCTAAGTTCTAAATGGGCTTTTGCCTCTCTAATTTTTTTCCTACAAGACCTAGCAACATCCTTAAACTCTTCCTGGAATACCTCCCCTTTTTTCCAAAGATGATACACCCTCTTTCTTTTCCTTAATTCCTTTAGAAGCTCCTTGCCCATCCAGTCTGGTTGTCTCCCTCGTCAGCTCATCTTCCGGCACATTGGTTCAGCCTATTCCTACGCCTCCAAGAGTTCTTTCTTGAAGCAGGTCCAGCCTGCCTAGACCCCTTGGTTTTTAAGGGATGTTTCCCAAGGAACTTTCCAAGTTAGTTTCTTAAATAAGCTGAAGTCTGCCCTTCGGAAGTCCAGTGTGGAGGTTTTGTTGATGCCCCTCCTGATTTCACCGTATATTGAAAAGTTTCTCATTTCATGGTCACTGGACCCCAGGCAGCCTCTGGCCACCACATCTCCCACCAGCCCTTCTCTGTTTGTGAACAGCAGGTCAAGCAGGGCTGCACTCCTGGTAGGCTCACATAACAGCTGAGACAAGAAGTTGCTCTCCATACACTCTAGGAACCCTGCAGACTGCCTCTTCTCTGTAGTGTTAGAGTGGCAGCAGACATCTGGTAGGTTAGTTGCCCACAAAAACAAGGACAAGTGATCTTGAGGCATGCTTAAAGAATAATAAATCAACATCCTCTTCCTGGTTGTGTGGTTTATCATAGAATCATAGAATCATAGAATGGTAAGGTTGGAAGGGACCTCAAGGATCATCTAGTTCCAAACCCCTGCCATAGGCAGGGACACCTCCCACTAGTACAGGTTATTCAAGGCCTCGTCCAACCTGGCTTTGAACACCTCCAGGGAGGGAGCATCCACAACCTCCCTGGGCAACCTGTGCCAGTGCCTCACCACCGGAACAGGTTGCCCAGACTCCAAACAGGATGTCAGCCTTTTTGGTCTTCCCTCTAATTCTTACCCATAGGGACTCAACCTGATCATCTTTAATCTCTACTTCCATGACATCCAGAGCCTCCCTAATATACAGGGCCATTCCTCCACCCCTTCTCCCTCACCTGTCTCCCCTGAAGAGTCTGTAGCCATTGATTACAGCACTCCAGTTGTGTGAGTCATCCCACCACATTTCTGTGATGGCAACAACATCATAGTTTGCCTCTTGTACCACGGCTTCCAGCTCCTCTTGTTTATTACCCATACTGCATGCATTAGTGTATATACACTTCAGCTGGGCTGCTGGTTTTACCCCTACCTCTGGCTTACCACCTGTAGCCTCTGGTTTGTCTCTAGTACTGCTGTGTTTGACCCCCTCTCCCTCCAGTCTAGTTTAAGTTGATGGGGGTCTATCTCTTTTGGTAGTGTGCAACAATAAGACAAGGAGCAACAGGTACAAACAAGAACATAGAAGGTTTCACTTCAACATGAGAAGAAACTTCTTCACAGTGAGGGTGATAGAGCACTGGAACTGGCTGCTCAGAAAAGTTGTGGAGATTCCTTTTCTGGAGATTTTCAAAACCCACCTGGATGCATTCCTGTGCAGACTACCCTACGTGATCCTGCTTTGGCAGGGGGGTTGGACTCGATGACCTCTGGAGGTCCCTTCCAATTTCTAATGATCTATGATTCAAGACATGGTTTAGTGGGCGTGGTGGTGCTGACAGTTGAACTTGATGATCTTAGAGGTCTTTTGCAACCTGAATGATTTGTTGCTTCTGTGACTATGCTTTAGGGAATAAGGGTAGGAAGCAAGAAGAAGACATGATTTACTTGTAGGGTTTTAGACTGATTTGAGTTTCATAACACTTTCATTGGATGGTTTTATTTGCAGTGTTCTGACAGAAGGCAGAGAAATTACCAAGGCCAACACATCAGCTACCAAAATGAGAATAATGAGATAGAAGTGATGGAAAGTATTACTTTTAGATTCTGCCACATAAAAAGCTGACTGCATTGAGGCATGCAAAAGCAAAATCAATTTTCAGCTTAATTTGAGAGTTTTTCTTCAACTGCTCCATGGTGTAGAGTCAACATAGCTAATGAAACCAAGCAATTCCTTTTCCTTTTAAGAATTGTTTTCAAATAAATTAAAAATCAAGGTTTCCAGAACTACCTAGAAATCTCTAGGAAGCACAAGTTTTTACAACACACTCCAATCTTCAAAAGGCAATGAACTTCTCAAGACCCCAGCCACTGTGTGATTCACAGCCTTTCACACTTCCAGCCTGTCAGGTCCTTGGAGGTTCAGAGTTCTCACTATGATGTTTCCTGCTGTGGACCTGGGGAATGATTTGCATGTTGAGGTGGAGGCCCCTGTGCTCCTGTGGAATCAGCAGATGCCCAGTAAAGGTTGAGTCTTGGATGCAGTCACTTCTTAAGATCTCTCCAATATTTGGCAGTGTTTCCTCACCACTCTATCCATCACTCCAGTTTCAAAAGCCACTTTAAGTTCAGTGTACTGGTATATCCCATTATCTTCCTCTGTAAACTCTTCTAAAATGCTTTCCTTCAGGTCTGAATAAATTGCCTATGCATTTTATTAATGTTTTCCTTTTAGTATGCAGTGACATTTAGATGGACACATGTCTCATCAAAAGTCACTTGGACTAACTGTGAAGCAATCAGGTCCCCTGGTCAGCAAGATCAGATCACTCCAAGCTGTTCAACCGCTATCAATCAACTAATTTGTGCCCCAGGTTTTTTAAAAAAATATAGTTAACATACCCAAAAGTAGTATGATGCTCAAGTTTACCTTTAGAAACAGTGTTCTTTTATCTTTCTAGGTCTGTCTAAAGCATAACATCTCCAAAGAGAACATCTGTAAATCACACTGCATGGAGCCACACACTGACCATTTAAATTAATTCTGAAAGATATCATCAGCAAATAAATTATGCTGTGAAAGACCTCTGTATCACCACAGGCTATTCAGGTACTGGAAATCTTTTTCTAGAGCATATGCCCACAGGCCATAGAAGTATGTAAGACTAAAAGACTCCTGAGATCCCACATCTGTACACTTTGAGGTTTCACCTATGCCAGCATTTTCTGACTTTGAAAAGTAAGCCTGTCAGTGCTTAAGCAGTGTCAACACCAATTTTATCCACTTTGGTTAAAATAACTTTTCAATGCCACATATGGGATCACATCCATAAGCAAGATTACTGTTGAGTTCTAACACCACACAGCTAGAATTATTCAGCTTCTGTGTTCTTGTAACAACATGGTCCTCATTTAATCTCCGAGAGCTGTAATACCATGCCTGTGAATAAACCCAACTACCCTTGCAAAGTGGAAGCATTAGGCTTTTATACACGAAGTTCATAAGCAACTTAATTTTGGTTTAAAGACTTGATGAGTCCTATTTGCATGGCAATTATGCACTGAATGCCAAAGGCTTGCTTTGTGCTGCGAAATTACTGAGTCTCAGATTCTCACTGAAGCTATATTACCATACCCCGATGCATAACTGCGTTAATTTCTTTAAATTGCACTGAGTTGTATAGTCCTCTCTTGCCAAAAACCCTGACAGTAAGGCATTCTTTTTGAAAGTTTATTCTTCTGTTGGATCACTTTTTGAAGTCTTGCCTTTTGGTAAACTTAAACTCCATTAACACATCTGGAGAACTGCTGACTATAAGAGATCATTTCATGTTTCCTGACATTTAGTACAAGGCCTTCATAAATTGAGACAGAAGACCAGTTCCACAGCTGGTGTGAATCACTGGAGCACTAATTTAATGTCAGTGGAGTTCTGCTGGCTTACACCAGCTGAGATTCTGGCCCAAGATTTGGAAGAAAGTGGTTACACTACTTGATATTTCTTTCCACTGCTGAGTAAGAGCTCTATGAAACAGAAGAAACACAACACTTTCATATTTAACTGAACAGCACAGAAACTCAAAGTCATGCAGGGTGATGGCTTTGTATAGCTTGGGAAAAAACATACCACCTCCTTTTGCAGGAGGACTGATGACCACTCCCATTTAGTTTCTTGTGATGAATTATTCCAGAGTTCACACAGTTCCCGGTCCCTGGCACAGCCTTTCCACACCGTTCTTGCGGCAACCGTATCCACAAGATAAGGTTTGTGAAGCAGTATGTGAGAGAAAATAATTTCCTGTGTGCCTGCTACAAGTGCCACAACCAAAAAGAGCTTCCTAGTGGCAAAAAGACCATACAAATTGTAGCTGTGCTGAAGGCTGCACATCACAATATGAGAGGCTGCAGCATCACAAATGTCCATCTTGAGGTACTTCTTGATGGAAAGATGAAAGTTTCTTTACTTGCTGTGTTAGTGTAGGCAGCCCGGCACATTGGGACTATGATTTTACTCAGGTTTTTGTTCTTGAGCAACTGTCTTGTGATTTTAAAAGAGAAATAGTCATGTAAGTTAAATTAGCTACAAAAATTTCTCAAGAAATATGAGCAGTCTAGAAGGTGTACTTGTGCCATTGGAGCCTTATATTATTTCCCCCATTTTTTAGTAATTAAAAATATTAATTCCAATCAAAAGCTGCCATTTTAGTAAGATAGGAGATTCCAGCTCTCCTAGAAGATGTGTAGCTGTGTTTCAGGAAAATCTGAATCTGAATCTCTCCATCTTGTCTTAGTTTGGTGTCATGGTTCGTTTTTGTTATCAGTGTGAAAAGGTGAAGGCTCGATGCTTACTATCTGTGTATATTAACAGAGGATATAATCTGACATATACTTTCTTCAGTATCATAAAAATAGGTGGCAGCAGCAGCTCATGAACAGAGAACTGGTAGTCATGACAGCGTTACTGTAGGAACAAAGGTGAGGCACCTCAAACACTAACGAAGGCATGGATTGTGACCAACAAGCAAAATTGCAGAGCAGCATTTGTCCTCCAGAGATGCTACTTTTCAGTCCACCTCAAGGGAAAAACTTGTGTTCTATGACTTATCATCAATCTGCTGTCTTGCCTGTATACATGCTGCCTTCACAGAAAGAAGAAGAATTCATCAGCCATCATTATTAAGCTGGGACTATGAAAGGAGCTTTGAGTAAAGCTCAGGGCTGTACATAAAACCTTGAACTTAAATAACTGATGCCCCATGGTGTGAGCTCTTGGGAGACATCATATTGACTGCCTATGGCTACTGACCTAAATTCAACCATGAAAAGAAAACTAAATGGTGTAACAGAAGGGGAAAAGCCTCTTATGCAAATAGATGCATCAAGAACACATGTACAGACAGAAGTCCTTAAAGTTGAATATTAAGAATGTAAGTAGACTGAATTGAAACTAATGTGATTAGAAGTATGATGATATTCCCCTTTACAGAAAGGCTACAATGACTAGAATATAAAGTAGAAGTGTATATAAATTATAAATTATAAGGGTGGTTTTTGTTTTTTTTTTTTTCTAATTCCTTTTAAAATGGAAAATGAAACTCAATAATTTAGTTCAGGTTCTGGCAACGTTATGAGAATGCAACTTCCAGATAGATCCTGGCATTTATTCCTAGAAGTAATATGAAAACAAGTCCATCTGTTCCTAACAGATCTTTCCAAATGCAGATCCCACCAAGTCATGAAAACTTCATACATGCACCTTCATGATCTGAAATTACAGCTGATGGACTTTTCCATAAGTTATGTTACTGAAGAAACCAAAAGTTTCTCTGCTTATTTCAACTATCTGAAGAGAGTGGTGGTGTCAGGGGTCATCAGACCCCAAGCTGCACTTGACCCCAACACAAATTCACAGATGCTAGAGAAAAAAGAAATAGCTGAGAAAAAAGTATTTCTAGCTTAGAGAACACTGTCTCCATCCCTTTTAGAGAACCTTCCATGTGTGGCATTTTCCTGCACTGTCTATTAAGCCGAGTCTCAGCTAGGGTCAGCAGACAGATGATGAAAATAATGACAATCAGCTTGTTCAATTACACAGTTAATGAAGAATATTTTCAAGGCAGCAACCACAAATTTGATGTTCCGCCAGGGAATCAACGCTCCTTAATAAGTTTCCACCTCTGGCTGAAGGCCAAGTTCCAACTGCACCTGCATTCATCACAACCACGGTGGAGTAAGATAAGTCTGGAATTCCCTTAATAAACAAAACTTAATGCAAAGCTTCAAAAAACCAGGAAAATTTCTAAACACTGTCTTAGGGTCTTGCAAGCACCACTCTGCTCCCTAGAACTAGAAACTATTGCATGGAGAATGATTTTGATTTATGCTTATGCAAGTTTTGGTTTGATTTTTTGTTTGTTTGTTTTGGTGGTTTGGTTTTTGTTTGGTTTTTTTTGTTTGTTTGTTTTCAATTTACATATCCCTGGAATCCTTCAGAGGGAGAAAAGTGAACCAAGAATCTCTTAAACATCACAGAAACTGACATAGTGATCATAGCAAGAATGAACTTGCAAACAAATCTGCCACACTGAGAAAATATTCATGTGTCTCTTGCTGATAGATCTTTTAATGTTGATGTAACTTGCAATGACTGGTCTAGATCAGCACTCAACATTATCAATCATCCATTCTATTTATTTGGTCATGCAAAACAGATGGTCTCAAGATCCTCAGAAAACCACATGCAATGTCTAAAATGGCTGCACAGATAACATTTCATGTAAATGAACAATGCTGACAGTACTTTTTTAGGCACTTTTATCTGTTCAGTTGCAAATTCCCAATTAACTTCAGCTGGCTTATGTGCAAGTCCTTATTTAAAAAGAACATTCCAGTTTTGTAACATAAATATCATCCTGGGTTCTTTCATCCGACCAAATGCACTTGCAGATGCTTACTAACAAAGATCTACTTTAAAATGTAATAATAGATGTCACTTATCAGGAAAAAAGCTAAACCTTGTATGTTTTAGACAAGTGACACACATTTCTGTGGCTCACTTCCACTTAAACTCCTTCCTGCTAAAATAAACTAGACCACATTCACTTTGAGGAACATGCTAGCACTACTGCCTTCATTGGGCAAAAACCAAAAACCTCTTAATCATAGCTACAACAGTACATAATAAAGGAAAATTTAGTTTGTTTAGGAATTTTGTCAAGGTCTTTCACAAATCCAGTACATAGCAAATGTATTGGCAAATGCTAGAAGACATTTCTCACAGTTGTTAAGTGCTATTTATCACATACACATTTATATAACATCAGCACCAGATAAATTGTGTCACAACCTTTTTCCAGGCTGTCAAACCCTGGAGCTGCTTCCCCTCCCTAACCCTTTCTTATCCCCTCAGGGTGAACATAAACAGTAGCCACAGACCTATGGGGGCAAATAAAAATCTCTGAACCAACCTCTAACTTAGGAAATGTATGTCCTTGTGTACCTCAAGGACAGAAAGGGTTGAGATGGCTGTTGCAGCCACCACATAGCAGAGGGGTGTGGAAGGACAGGTTTTCCACCTGATGGTCTAAAGCCTGTAGATGCAAAACCACATTGGATGAAGTCACAAAAAAACCCACCAAAAAACCAAAAAAAACCCCAACAACAAACAAACAACCCACAAAAAAACAAGCAAGAAAAAAAAAAAGTTAACTGGATAAAATCCAGCAACCATAAAATCAAGACTGTGCTTCAGATGTTTGACATCTTTTTTTCACTCCTTTCCAGTACCGAGGATCTGAGTGGCTGTTTAAATCCTAAAGACTTCAACATGGGCTAAGCACTTGCTTAAAGTTAAGCACAAACCTTCCTGAATCACAGACTCAGCTTGCAACTCTCTGGGGTCCACACGTTGCATTGACTGCTACAGAATGAAATTCTCAACAAATTAGTAAAATAAAATAAAATATTTTTAAAAATTAGAATTATTCTTAAAGAAAAATGGATTAGCTCAGCTTTCATATGATGAAAAATTCCCTCTTAAAACTAGGTATTCTGATACCTTAATTCAATTACTAGGTACAGCTAAAATCATCCACTTCGCAGAAGTATGTAGGAGAATCCATGGACTTAATCCTAAAAAATGGTCTTTTAAAAGCTCCTACAACTGAATGAAGCAAGTTCTTTCTGCTGAACACTTCACACATGTATACCTGTGCACCAGCAGAAACTTGTTATTGCCCAGACTACCTATTAGCCACAGATCTGCTCAGCATGATTTTGATCACTCATTTTAATCGGCTTATTGCAGACAACCACTTTGGACCAGCACAGTAGATGGTTGTGACTTATGTATGTATTTTCTAACAACAAAATGCAGCAGCAAGTTCTTAGTAAACCTAGGAGCAGTAACTACAATGAACAGGGAGCAAGTTTTAACTTACAAGTTAAGGTAGAGCAGATAAAGTGTAGCAAGCCTTTCCCCTCCTCTAATAGGTCTCTTTTGAGTATAATATTGTTTTTGTACCAAGAATTGTGCTTTCCTTTCTGCTGCCTCTTAAACCCTGTTTAACTTTCCCTATTTACCTCCTGCTCACTCCCCAGCTGCAGATCTGAATTCATTCATGCTTTTCGGAAATAAGATCAACCCTTTGATATTCAGAGATAAAGTCCCTGCCTACAGTGACACCTGTGAGAGCTGAAACATGTTCAAACAGCAGTACCAAAAAGAGAAAAGGAAGGGAANAAAAAAAAAAAAAAAAAAAAAAAAAAAAAAAAAAAAAAAAAAAAAAAAAAAAAAAAAAAAAAAAAAAAAAAAAAAAAGAGGGGGTGACAACACATCCAGCTCTTTGAAAACACGTGGAAGAAAGTAAAAATAGGTATAGTTTGTTGAGATAAAACAGAGCTGGACATTGAGGCAGACAGAGTTTTCTGGCTAATGTTGAAGTTTTTCTTCCCTGTGTTTTTATCATACCTAACCCATTCTTCAGATGTATCCTCATCCAGCGCAGAGAACAGATACCAGCTTTGTCCACCTAATCGCAGCACTGTTCCTTACTTTGGGGTACACAAAGCCAATGAATGTGGGTTAAAGAGCATAGCTCTGGCTCCTAGACTTTTAATTTGCTGATAATACTTCATTTTACCTTTTTTCTTTTTTCTTCCTTTTAACTTCTTTTTATGTGGTTAAGATGCTTTAACAATCTTCCCTTTAGAGAGCCCATCTATCAAAATGTCTACTCAGTGGAGTAAAGAAGCCACTTTCGAAATGTGTCTTCTATTATTATATGAAGCAGGAATCATCTGCAGCTCATGGTGCAATTATTGTAAGACAGCCTGTAAGGCAGTCTTCAAAAGTAATTTTTTCTCCTCCAACTCCATTTGAGCTCTCAGGGTCGGCCCAAGGAGCAATATCTGCAGTAATTACTTTACCAGGAGCATTTAACAATAGACCAAATAGCCAAGTCATTACTTGTTGAGTAACTGCTGCAGAAGTCTAGACTATAATATTTTTAAGAAAGCTTGTACTACCTCCAAAACCAACAGAACCCCAAGTATCCAAAAGACCAGGGCTAGTGCTGTGTGTTTTTTTGACAGAAATCCATGTATAAAATGGGTTTTTCTTCTTAACAAGCCTCTCTACTTCTTATTTCTGTAAAAGGTCAAATTCATAGAAAGACTCTTTAGCCCTTAAATTTTAGAGATTTCTGGCAGAATGGTTTGCAAGCATCTTGTACCAGGGTCAGGGGACAGTCTCAGCTTACTCATGCACACACAGACCTCTCCCAGCATTATGAAGTGTAATGAAGGTTGGAGACTTAACTGGTGCTAAAGCACCACCACTCACACTCCAGCTGGCTGTGACTCTACTGAGATTGCTGCAGATCTGTTCCCAAACCTGGTAGGGTGGGAAGCCCAGAACAGGCACCAGTCAAGACCTATCTCTGCATTAGTAGGCCACCCATCTTGTTTTTGAGAAAGGAAGAGATGACCAATGGACAAGAGTTTTAAGACACAAATTAATGAGCATGGTAAGCTGAAAGAGGGCAACCAACCCTGTATTTTGAATGGAAAATTCTGGTTACTACCTTTTCACAAACAGAGGCACAGTTTCAGGGAGCCCATGCACCACAAGTCCTTCTACTAGACATTTCTTCTCAGGCTTCATGCTTTCAAACACAGTGTCAATCAGGAAATTAAGAGCAGGCTCTTGGATAGCCTTTGGGTGTCTGAGGCTGGACTATCAGGTTCATCAAAATTACCAAGCAGCTACACAAATGCAAACATGAGAACATGCAGTATTGGTGTCAAGAAGTCAAGCTTCTCCAGGCTGCCATGCCTCCACACTCACCAACATTAGATGAAGAAATTACATTCTGGTTTACACTCCAAGCCTGTTCAGCACCTGTCTTACTTAGCACTAGGCATAGACACACCTGCAGTGTTACTGAGAAACATTCAACAATAATGGTCACTGTGACCTGCACTGGGCTGAAATCAGTGCCTTCCTGTAGTTAAGAAACAGGCCATGCCAGCCAATCTAAGACAGGTAATGAGGAAGATAATTTACAGGATGCCTACGAAGTGGGAACAACCTAGCCTTGGGTCAACCTAACACTGCTCAGAACCTCTTGTCCAACAGCAGCCAAGAGCAGAAGCTTTACAAAGAGTATAAAGTTCTCGTCCAGCCCACAAACCTTTGCAGCTCAGAGGCTTTGTGACCCAGGGTTCATTTCTATTCATTAACATTCTATATATATTTCTTTCACAAATGGCCCTATCTCCTCTCACATGTAAACTTCTAATGTTCCCAGAATCTTGAAGGATCTCTGCCAGCAGCACACGGCAACAGGAAAAGCAGAGCAGAAAACAGAATACAACATAAGGGGAGAGAAACATGACAGAATTGGTTAGATACCAATGCAAAATAATTTTCTTTACAAAGCTGTTTCGGTTCCACAGCCTAAGTCAGATTTTATCTTTGGTTACAGGAGTATAAACCTGAAGTTTTCTTGAACTGTCTGGTACAAACCAGTATCGAAGTCAGAAACTTTATAAAATTTTAATCTGCAGAGAGCCTTGATAATTGCGCTGGTGCTGCACCACTGACAAAATCAGATAGTTTGCCTTTTTGTGGGTTTTCAGCACAGAGTTCTAAAGGACTTTTTAATCTTATAAATCCATTAAGAGGAAAAGGAATGCCATACTGTTGTGCAACTGGGACTTTACTAGGAGGAGAAGGTGGATGTCAATCAGAGTGGAACAATCACAGTGTACATGTGAAACAAAGGCTGCATGTGTAAAACAACCCAATGTGCTGTTCAGATGAATGACTGAAAATGCAACTACACCTCCATTGTGGGTTATTTGTAACAGGTCCACTTATTGGAAACCCATCTGGTTTTATCCATACTACCTTACTGGCAAATGAGATAAGAGTAATGTACTTTTTTCAAGTACACCT
>VWZE01018350.1:36759-58899 GCA_013396675.1 Eubucco bourcierii
TTCCATCTATGAAACTTAACTAAAATAAAATTAAAAATAATAATTACAAAAATGTTATGTAACCATTCTAAGAAAACATTCGGACAGCTCCAATTAACATTTTCCTTTGCCAATACCTGAAAGAAAATGAGGTGGTAGAGATTAGGTATAAGAATGCCTTGTATTCACAGTTAGCTGAGATGCAACAATGAGTTGAGTTTTCCACATCTGCCCACAGTGACATTATGACACTTGACTGTGAAAGTGGGAAATTGCATGGAATAGAGATGGTGGATTTCTCTTTTGTTATACATAGTTTGCCATGGACATGTAATTGCACTAGGTCAGCTCTGCATCCCACACCGACTGAAACTCACTGCAGCATTACCATAAAGCACTTGTTGATTTACAAACTGACAGTGGTAAGATTTACATGAAGTCAGGTGAGCAAATCTTTTGTACTATTTCTACCAAGTGGCTCTTTATTTTATAGTTCTGCAATGATACAATACTCTTCTCCTACATGGCAATAGCATTGTTCTTTTCTCACCACTTTTTGTTTGCTATTGTCTGAAGTTTTGTATTACACCTAAAAATTTTCCATCTCACAATGGAAATCCAGTGTTTAATGTATCTGAACTGCAAGATATAAGGATTTCTGAGATTAGTTAAGCTGTTCTCTGAAGACTTTACTGAAACATTTCTGCTTCTGTTTTTGGCTCTGTTTTCACTTGTTTAGTTTTCATAGTAAATAGAGCAGCTTCAGTTGCAACACATGTGGTCAGCATTGAAAGACTTCAACATGGACGAAGATGAATACGTGGTCACTTCACAATCCCCACTACACTTTGTCTTCCCTCAGAAATTCATTGCAGCACTATCTGCTACTGAATAACAACTGTAATGCGAATTTCTAGCATGAAGCAATTACACATTTTCTTATATTCTCCTGATAAGTAGGAAAGATAGTTCCAAATTTGTTTATGAT
The DNA here is from genome assembly GCA_013396675.1 of Eubucco bourcierii. NCBI lineage: Eukaryota > Metazoa > Chordata > Aves > Piciformes > Ramphastidae > Eubucco > Eubucco bourcierii. Next base: position 37,727 of record VWZE01018350.1, read on the forward strand.
TACTGAGAAAGTAGTATCAATGTTAAGGTAAATGCAGATTTTGTGTGTCAATAATATGAAGAAATGAGAATTCTATACTGAGTTAAGATGATGACTCAGTAGGATAGGTCAAATTCCAAACAGCATAATTTTCTGCATTACACGAAGTGAGAACCCAGCAAATTCTTAAACAGCCTTTCCTGTATGTAAGGAAATTAATCTCTTACACTACATAAAGAAATTAATCTCTTCTACTCCTATTTAACATTTATAAATGTAAACTGATTTAAGATGATAAAACACAACTTCAGAAGTACACTACCATTTTCCTCATGCATTTCTTTCCTGTGTTGCAGTCTATACCTGTCTGTACACATCTTAATTTGAGACCAAACCTGGCAAATGTTTACTCCCAGGTGTAATGCATCTAATGCATACTACACTGGGGAATCCAAATGAAGTCTGAGGAGACTGTTAAAGAAAAGAGTATCCCAGGAGACTGGTTTAGACTGAAAAACGTAGACAGAGTGTTCAACGAGTGCTGCACAGTGAATACAAAACCAGTCTGATGTTTACTCTGCTTTTATAACAGTAGATACAGATTTTATGAAATGAGAGATAAAATCATTCCTAGTTTAAAATGTATCAGATTACTTCAGAAATCTCAGCTCTCCATGTTTTTGGGAGTATTATTTAAATATCTAATGTTACTGTTTCCCCACTTAGTCAACCATTCACACACTCTTTAATAGAGATCTGTTATTTACTCAACTTCTATTATACTCTGCTTTTAAATCAACACAACACTTTTGAAGCCACCATGTTTACTCATGCAGAACAAGGTGGGATATTCTCACAGTATTTTACTACAGAGACTCCATGAACAACCAGCTCTAAGGACTGAAAGATAAGTGTATCTTTCAGAGAGTTAGGTGAGAAAATGTGTGGGGTTTATTCCCACATATTTAGCACCTACCATGAACCCTGTTCAACCAACAGTAACAGAAGAACTATTAAAATTCTCTCCACTCCCACTGAGATCCTCAGCAGGACCAGGTTTTTGGAAGGTTTCAGAATATTAAGAAGGTCTCTGTCACAATACTATCTCATGAGAATTGCTTCTGTTCACATTTCAGTGGATGACAAATTTCATAAAACGTGGTTTTGTTTATGTATATTGAAGTTTTAAAGTAGTTGGTCATGATTGTTCATTGCAGAGATTTCTATTAGCAGCACATCTTACGTTACATTTAGTAATCCCTGTACTATCTGTGAAACAAATGGCAGAGTGGAAACACATTCTAAATGGAGACAAGACTAGAACAAAGAACCACCTCACCAGTTTGCTAGACGTGATGGAGGAGGAATATGTGGTCATCAGAGCCATGGGTATGGTGGGTGCTAAGAGGTATCTGCGAGCTTCCCATACAAACACCATCTTTCTTCCATCTGATAAACCAACATTGTGCCACGCAGAGTGCAAGAGCTACCTACACAACATTCAAGCACGTGTTACACCCACACTAAGCAAGTGAGTGGAGTTAAGTACTCACATTGTGTTAAAATACATGTTTAACCAAATGACTCACTGTATCCTACAGAGGATAGTAGGTGAACAAAGTTTCTCTGTGCTTAAGAGTCTGTAGGAAAAACATGCAAGTAAATCACAAAAGGAAAAAGAACTTTCAGCATTCAGATAATGAAACAATTATCCACTTCAAAATAATGAGAAAAGTACCTTCCACAAGGGAATTTCTTTTCTTTCTGTTTTGATTTTTTTTTCTTTCTTCCCTGGAAATGTGCTACAGTCTATACCTCTTTTAGCCTTTCCATTAGTTATTTTAAGAGCTATAGATGATTCTGCATGAAACAAAAACAAAGTACATGAGTATTTTACAGTGTACCAGAAAAGACAGCTTAAAAAATGCATAACCTTGTGCCTTGAGCCTCTACAAACACTCTTAAAATCAAGCAATTCAATGCTTTTCATGTCAATCATATACAGAGGTCTCCAATGTCTCTGAATTTTATGAGCTGTCACTCATTCCAATCCCAAAGGTATCCCTACTAAATACAAGCTTAATGACCTAGAAAGTATGGCTGAAAATCTCTGCTCTACAAAAACATAAAACTAAAGCACAATGGTAGCAGAAATTAAAGAAGAAAAAAAGCCTGGTAATTTCTCATTATTTAACACTTTCACACCCTCAGGTACACGCAGTCTTTCTACATATTTAAATAGACATTTTGGACTTGAATGGATGAAATGATGCTTAAAGACATCTGCAGACAATAAGTGACATGGCCCGAAGTCAATGAAGATTATAGAATATCTGGATTGTTTCATGCCCACTTTAATGCCTTATAACACATAATATCTCCCATTTCATTGTACTCAAACTCTTATGATAAGCCAGAAAACTTACATTTTCAGCCAAACACACTAGGTTATACAGATCTTCCAAAATCCCACTCAGCTGCAGATTTGAAACTTAAGGTGCATCTTCCCTTTAAATTAAAGAAGATAATCTGCAAAATCTGTGCACTGTGCATATGAGCTCTTTCACTGAGAGAAAGATGCCATGAAGAAGCTAAGTTAAATCATAGATATAGACTGTTTTTTTTCCAAAGGATTTAAGAGATGAAGAAATGAAATATTAATAATGCTTTGTAGCACAATGATCAAAGAAATAAAACAGTCTAGCAAAAAAAAAAAAACAAAACACCAATCAAAAACCCAAAAAACCTACAAATGGCTATGCCTACTGTGCTAACGAGCCTAGAAGCAGAAAATTAATTTGGTACCAGATGTATAATATCCTGAAGAACTTTTTGCCTTTATTTGCCATGTGTAGCACTGTAACTTTTAGAGACAAAGCTAAAATGGCCTGGGAAATGTGCTATCTGCTTGCCTCATTGTTCTAGCTGCTTTTAAAAGTTTATTTGGAAGATTCAGGTCAGAGGACTCAGCTTATACAAATCAACACACTTCTCAAATTCACTGATTTACGTAAGCTAAAGTATCAGATCAAATGTGGAAGTAGGAAAAAAACCCCAACAGATTTACAACTAAAATGTCCTGAGTTACCACCATGGCAATTCTAAAACTCAAACGACCTATTGCAAACTGCCATGAATATTGATTATGCTTGCATTTCACTTTTTTAAGACACTCCATATTACTTTTCATCTGATGCAAACAAATGCTGGCATGACTCACCATTGCTATACTGCTCCTAAATATTTTATATATAAAGACACTGTGTGGATGGTACAAAGCTATTGAATATTATTAAACACTCATAAAAAATATTTTTATTGTAAAGCTGAGGAGTAATCTACTTTTGCAGAAGTTTCATCTAATAAAAGCAATGAGAAAAATAAGAGTGATTGATGACAAAGACAGCACTACAGCAGCTGGTATGGTTTCTAATATTGATAAAAGTGTATTATCTAATGTTGATGCACACAATATTGTACTTGACAAGAGGAAGAACTATGAAGACTCACTCCCTAGCATGAACAGAATAATAAACTTTTTATGTGATGAATTCTTGACTACTGAAATATGTAATGAAAAAATTCCTAACCAAGAACTTCACTTTCACAAAACCAAGAAGATTTGCAATTGCAATATCAAAGCAGATTCTAACTGCAACATCAAATTCTTCTCAGCTGGATACACGTCAAAAATTCTTTGTGGTTCTCCTCAAAAGACATCCTTGCCCTAACTCCAGATCACCTTGGTGGGTATCTGTATAACAAGGTCACCATTCCAACTGCTGTTTCACGCATGTCTTGGCGACCTCAGCAGAGGATAACACAGGATTGAATGTGTCAGACCAGTTTGCAGAATAAATTTACTCATGAGTACAGTTTAATTCTAGTATTCATTCTCCTTTTTTTTTCCCTTTAATTAATGTTTTGTCAAAGCAGTTTAAATAAACTAAATATTTAGATGTCAACTATGTTGATTATAGATGCAAGTGGATTTTGCAGTTTGGGTGCATTGTGCAACTTAAATATTACAGGCAGGTGTATTATTTAGTAATTGTACAATGAAGGTGTAGAAATCCTATGCTCTAACAAATTTGTCAGATTAGTAAAAGTATTACTGGGTTTTTTTTGAGTATCCTTAGACTGATCTCACCAACTCACTGATTTCCTGATGTGTAAATTTTATCCTTTTGTATTTTGTTTTTCCTGTACCATTCACCCTCCATTACCTGAAACAGAGCTCTGCATATCTTAGGAAGCATGTAAAATAAGGCATTAAAAAATGCAGGTCAGGAAAGAATTACTGTTTTTCAGATTTTTTGTGTTCTCTTAGCTGTGGACTTGAGACAGTGTGAAATGAACAGCTACAGGCTTTAGTTTCTCACTTCTCAGTCTTATTTTGATATGGAAAAATAAATTTTGAATGCATTTCACCCTTTTATAGGCTAGGAAAGCATTTTTTTTTCTTGAGTTTTGAATACAAAATGTGACTCTGAACAATTACCTAGCTAGGAATTAAGGGGAAAATACTAACAACCTCTAGGGAAACTTTGCAGGGACTTTGCTGATACCATCATAAAGAAAAAGAATACCCCAGGGTAAGCATATGGTTTGTCAGTGCTTGTCTGCACATGCCAATAAGGTATGTTATTTCTCAGGGTACTACTATATTTGTATCATCAAATTCTGAACCAGATGAACATGAAACCAGTCCTTATCTTTACCACACATGAACAGTATTAAACTAGTATCATAATGGTACGAAGTTTGTCTAAATTCAGAGAAAACAAATTAAATAGCACCTCACAGTCCTTATTAACATACACAAGCAATTCCTTATCAAAATTCTTCAGTTTCCTTGCTAATGTTTTCAAAATTTGCAAGTAATTAACTTTTTAACAATGATCTCTGCAAGCTAGAGCCACGATGTGAAAAATAAACAGGCGTAAGTGTGGGATAGGAATGGGCAGGATCCAGTGTTCCAGCTGTTCACATTCTGAAAGCTGGGTTGGCACTGGTGTCAAGAGCAGAAAGGAAAGCACGCTAGCTCTCAGCTCCACCAGGAGCACAAGGACTGACATCTGACCTGCAATACTCAAGTCTGCCTTCCTTTCCATGCAGCTTCTTTGCAGGCAAGCTACTTCATAAGAAATTACCTCTAGGAAAAAAAATAATACAGCCCTTTTTCTCACCAAACCTGAAATCCAATCACTGCTGCCGTAACACCTTGGGACAGTGAAACAAATGCTATTTATAACATATAGCAGTAACTTAATATCATCAGGTATTCAAATATATGCCTTTAGCTATGGCATTTCCCTAAAGCATTCAACCCTTTTAGAGACCCAGTTTTTGTGGCAGCAGTTAAAAAAAATGTAACTTCTACTCGATTAAGAGGAACTGTTTCATTCCCTTAAGGTATCAGATGTTACCTGTCAGAAACAGAGACAAGAATTGTGCCTTGTTTCACAGAAGAAATATTAAAAACACTAGACAAAATCAGTGTCACTGCAATAAGCTGATGAAATACAGCATTTGGGAAACAGAGCTTTGCTTAAAAGCTGTTAGCTAAGACTTAGTCCAGAAAACAGCAAAATCAATGCACATGCACAGCAATAAAAAAAAAACCAACAACCAAACCCAAAACAAACAAACAAAAAAACCAAACACCAAAAATAAAACCCCAGCTAGATGCTTAGGAAGGCTTTCAGAAGTTGATAAAGGCTATCAGCAAAGGGTTGTGTTCCCTCATAGTTAAAGAAGTAGATAGACTGGGAGTCACTGTGTCTAACCTCGCCGAACAGAAACAGTCAGTGTTGTTTTCAAGCACTGACATAAGGTGAAGGCCTAGCAAAAGGGACCTTCTGTATAGAATAACAGAAGATACAAATCTGTTTATAATTATTATTTTTATAAGACCAGCAATTTTATGCCTGAGAAGCAACTGAGAATATAAAAAAAAAAAAAGAAAGAAAGTAAGAAAGCAAGCAAGCAACAAATGAGGAGTTCTGTATCTCCTGTGCTGTAGGTCTGGGGCTTCTGAGGGGGTGAATGATGAGTCAGACCATGACTCAAAGAGCTGTCATGCTGGTCCAGGGGGAATTGAGAGCCACCTTCTGTCTTACCCTCAAAGTGGGTGATCTGGTCACAGTGCTCTAACATTAGTCATCTGATGGCAATAAATTAATGGAACATTTAAAACTCTTTGCCATAAACACACAAAGCCATAGAAATACAAAAAGGATAAAAGAGCAAAGAAGGAGCAACCATGTGGAGGCTCTCACACAACACAGACTTTTTAAGAAACTACTTGGCCATCTGCAAACAAGAACGGTGGGCAGAAAGCACCTCCAAATCTAATCATAGCCTTTGAACCACACATAGATTGTGTTTCAGCTTGTGGCTGGACACATCAGACCTACAATCTCAAATCTAACAAGCATTCTACAGCTCTGCAAGAATTATCAGCTGGACCTGACGCTTCCAACAGGTCAGGCCAAGTGCTGGGTGTAAAGCTTTGTAATTCCGGTGTGGATCTTCACTAATTTGGAAAAACAAGATTGCTTTTGTGATTTAACATGTCAAAGTAAGGTAAGAACTGCAGAAAAGTGGGGAAACTATATTCCACCCATGAAGCACAGCTTAAAGGCATTAAAGAAATGATCAGTAATTAACATATTCACAAGAATAAGACTAGAGAAATGGAGAGCATTATTACTAAATACTCTGATGCAGCCCAAGGCCTTGTCTGTTGTGAATTCCTGGATTTTTGCAGGAATATGTGGTAGTTTAGTTTGCTTCTGCACAACCTGTACTAGTGGGAGGTGTCCCTGCCTATGGCAAGGGGTTGGTACTAGATGATCCTTGAGGTCCCTTCCAACCTTACTATTCTATGATTCTATGATTCTAATTTCCTTTACTTGCAGCTCCTTCTTACCAACTAAAAAGTTGTTTTGAGCCACCGCTTCCAGTATCACTAACAAACCTGAAGAGGATTCGGTGTATGGCTGCTCCATGGTTTTCCTCTTGAGGGCAAATACAAACCAAAGACTTTTCAGAGTATATTTCAGAGTATAAATCTATCCAGTATGAAATTACAGATTGAGAGCTATCTGTCTCAAGAAAAAAACAAACAAACAAAGTCAAGAAAACAATTAAATTAAAACCCACATCACTGTCATGAGAAGAAAACTGCCTTTATGCTAGGAGTGAAACAAAAAGTAAACTGCATCCAAACAAATTTTTGCTAGGGACAAAGATTTCAATTTGTCAGGTTCACACTTACTTGAAATGCCAAAAAAACCCCAAAAACACAACAACAACAAACAAACAAACAAAAAAACAAACACCAAACAAACAAACAAACAAAAAAACCCCAAAAAAACCTCAATAAAAAATTCCCAAACAGTTTCAAAGAAAAGAAAGAAGTCCTGGAATGGGAATCCATACGTAAGATAAGACTGGAAATAAATGCATAGCTGTGGAGGGAAACTTACTAATTTTATGCATGATTGCTCACTATTTGTTACTAGAGTTGCAGCAAGAAGTACTCACTAAAATGTGGAACAACAGTATATCTGATTTTATGTTACCCATAACAGTGTTTTTGATGCACAATGTTGACCATGGTTTTAAGAAAACAAACAAACAGATCATCAAGAAAGAAGAAGACATACTTTTCAGAATATTTTCTGAATATTTTCTGATACATATCCAGCTGTAACTTTCTCTTTCCTCTCCCCGATTTACTTTTCTCTTAATCTAGTAAGGTACACAGGAACTTTCTAAAAGTGGAAGGAGATCAAAACAAATGTGCAATAGAACAAAATGAAATTACCAGATTTTCCATCCAGGATATACAAGATGATTTAGCTTAACTGTGTTACTTACAGAGAGAAACAAAACGTCCTGTGAGAAAACCTTTTATATTTTTCTTTTTAGAAAGATAGCCTTTGTCTCTTGACAAGAAAAAAAAAATCCCCAACAAACCCACAAAAACTAATCACCTGGAAAAGATAAAAAACATACGGATTTCTACGGCCCACAACTTGAGAAGGAGTCCTGTTGAGAGTGCTTAACCAGCAAAAGGAAAGGAAGGGCAATGCAAAAGCCGGAAAAAGGAAATAGTGTGTTATCAAAGGACTATTAATTGCTCCCAAAGTAAGAGCAAGTGATGATCTCCTTCCTTTATTTACTTGGACTTTCAGCTGTCTAATCAAAGAAATGTTGTGTTGGTTGTGCTGAAAGAAAACTGTACCTTTTGTTTCAGTTATTGCCCACTAGACCTTAAGGGCTTTCAATGGATTGGTTTTACAGCTCTGCACTTTGGAGAAGAAAACGAGCAGCAGACAGCTCCCAGCGTCAGCTATATGGTTAGTAAACAGGAACAGGATGACAGAGCATCACTCAGCTCACTCTGGTTTTGTTGCTGTTCTTACCTGGTTGGTTCTTCCTTCAAAGCTGACATTTCCAGTTGCAATGAATTTACTGCACTTGGAAATCTGACTTTGTAACTATGATTAGCTTTAATATTCAATCCAACTGATCAGAAAAGTTAAACCAAAACATCTTTTCACATGGAAGACTTGGATTACAGGTTTTATGGGTACTTGGACTCGCTTCTCTCAAAGCCAAGCAGTTTGGCGTGAACTACATTTCCAGTGGCACTCGTGCAGCTAATACCTGCCTAAGTAAATAAAAAGATAATTTCTTAGTGCTCTGCACTCCTCTGTATTTGTCTTCAACTCTAAAATCTGGAAGAATAAAAGATGGAAATACAGCTTCTCTTTTTGTCCTTTGCTCCCTGCATCCCTCTCAAAAAATCCACTTATCAAAGCATGCCCTCAGAAAGGCAAGAAAGTATAAAGGTATCAAGTCCTCTTTCTACTCAGAACAAAAAGTTCTATAATGTGCCTGTAGGCAAAATTGGAACAAGCAGCTTTTCAAGGTTTTTACGGCATAACATAATTCTTAAATCAGCAAAATTATTTCAGTGGAAAATTTCTATCTTCTGCTGAAGAAAGGAAAGATGTTCCAGATGATCTGTAAATAACATGTAATGTATGCTGATTTTCCTTTTTTAATTTACTCTATCCTGCCTTTTTAAGGCTTTCTCAGCACTGGAAACAGAGCCTATTTCTAATAATGGATTCCATTAAAGAATGTATGTGTACTGGCTGAAACAACCACAAGCACATTTCTCAGAGCATGTAAGACTTTACAGCTATTTCTGTCCAAGATGAGGCCAACAGGAGTGAAGAAAACCTACAATGATATTTTGCACCAAAATTTTGTATTCAAGATGTTTACTGCACTGCAGATGTTATAGGCTTATTTCTTTACTTAGATGCTGGCTGAACACAGCTAACTGTTCCTTTGGGAGCTAGCAAGCCAAACAAGGCACATAGAAGCATCCCAGTGAACGCCTATCTGCATCCATAGGAATCCAGACACTATTAAAAAACCCAGTCCTAAGGGGCCGACAAAGCTCAAGTTTTACCAGACCTGACTAGAATTCTGGCTTCCCAGTGAAATAGACACAAAGGAAATGTGCAGTTTATGGGAAAAAAACCACCAAAACCCAAACTTGCAGCACAGCACCATCAGCTCTGGGTCAAACTGTTTTTCGGTACCTCTCTCACCCCCCACCTTTTCCCCCAGCAGAAAAGAGGAGGAGTGAGATGAAAGAGGAGCAATCAGGCGCACTAAAAGCGATGGGGTTGGAACACTTGCTGCAACTATAACAGGAAGCAAGAACAACACAAGGTCATTGTATCCCAAACCTGTCCTGACAAAGGCAGCTCTGTCGGTCTATTTACTTTTCCCAGTTTGTCTTGCTTTGTGCTTTGAGAAACTGACAGGACTAGTTCCTCCAAGGACTATATTTCCCTAAAAAACACTCTCTGCCAGCCTCACATATGGTACAGTTTCTTGTGCTTCAGAAGCCTGTAGCTTTCATAAGAACTCTTCATGTTTTCCATAATAACTTTAAATGCTTTTCGCATTATTTCTCCAGATGTGCTGTGTACAGACTGAGCAGCACTGTGGATTTTGCCCGCTACCATTACTTATCCTGAGCTGGTGCTGCAGTCCTGTGGGTTAAGCTGCAGAAATACCAGAAAAGAACAGATCAAATAGCTGAATGCCATAGTACCAGTGTGTGCAAGAAACAGATAACTTCACCAATGTCACCCAGGCACCGAAATAAAGCAAATTTTAAATCAGATTACTTTAGTTCATTTGGCTTCAAACAAGCACAATGCTCAGGTTTCTCAGTTCCTTCTTCTTTTCTTCTTTCTTTTTTTTTTTTTTAAGCTGATCGGGCTGAACTACCTTCACAAAGGGTGTCACTCGGGAACTTGTGCAATACTTGCTCTTTAAATTCACTTATTTTGCAATAATTTGTCTATGCAATCAAGCTTATAGCAAGGCCCAGAATGCAAGAACTCTTAATACCAGGGTGACTAAGCCCTTCATTTGCAAAAGCCAGACAGAGAACGGGATAAAATGCATGTCTGAGGATGGGAAATGTTCCACACTGAGAGCACAGAGTGGCCTTTTTCTGAAGAACGATGAGTGCTCTGCAGCTGCCCTGACCTCATTATATTCACTCTGTTGACATTCAAACTGCTCTGACTCTTTCTTAAGAAGGTGAAGGAAGAGGATTTTACACTCGCCAGTCATGGGTGATTAGACATCTTCCTTCCAATGATAATTAAGAGGAGTTAGATGCCTAAGCAGTGCTTGTGTTCTCCAAAACCTCACTCCTAGGAATGTAGCTCCTGGCAGGCAGTTTTTATATTGAATAATTTCACCTGCCCGTTTTGGCTTACCTCTCCTCTGACTGCAGCAGCTACAGTTCAAAATGAGAGATCATCTCTGGCATGCCTGAAATAGAGTAGTGAAAAATTGCCTCTCCTCCTATTAAGCATTTTCAGCACATTATTCTGGTCAGTTCAGTAGCTGACCATTCTCCCTAAACCACAGGGACCTGAGGGAATAAAGATAAAAGCTTTTTCTTTCTCCATAGATACACATGGTACATTTTTAGTTTAAGATCTCCATCTAAGTCCTCTAAAAAAACACAGATTGCTCACAATGTTCCTTAAATAGGAATTACAGTGAATTACCAGCAAGTACAAATTCAATGATAATCCTTATTTGGGAATTTAGTCCTCCACAGCAAGTATTGTCTGGCTGTCATCAGCATTTCTAAGCATTTCTTCTTGCACTATTCTGCTTTCACTAACCTAAAGCAGCAGTGCTGTACTGTGCCCAGTACAGCTCAAACTGGAGGTTTCATTGGGACATCACATGGGCACTGGTTACTTCGCCATGCATCATGGGCACTGATTTCTTCACCATGTATCAGTTCAAAGTCTCACATTCCAGCACCCTCTTCTTGATGCCACTCTATCTGTTCCCATTTACACCGAGAGGGCAGCCTACACTTTAATACTCTGCCACAGAAACTTTTCCCTTAGAAATGAGACACGTTCCCTTCCAAATCAGCAGTGGCTTCCTGAGGAGGTGGAGCAGTCTCCAGAGATATGACAGCCGTCTGCCACGCAACTATACACACAGACTACTGTTCTCATCTCACACTTTTCCTGAATCCTTGTAGTCTTTCAGAGAGCCACAGGATACAGTGGCTTATCTTCTGTTGTTTCCATCAGTGGAAACAAATGAATGGGTGTTATAGGCTGAATTCCAAATGAGGATGAAATCAGGTTGTTGCCATTGACTTTTGGGTTGACTCTAAGCTTTTGCAGACTGCATCTTTATGAAGTTATCTTTTGATGAAAGTCATAATTGTTCGTGTGACCACAGGAAGAGAGGCCAGTAATTACATTTTCTGTTCTCATTCTTGCATGTTGGAAAACAAAATGACGTTTTGTTTCTCAAACAAATAAACTTCATGCTATGTAAAAGAAAGAAATTTTGCTTAGATCCCAAAAAGATCTTCCTTTACCAAAGCCCTGCAAGTTACCTATTATTTTGGTTGCATCTTTCTCACACAGCAAAATCACCTATGAAAAGAATTCCTTTGAAATGTATAATAAGAAATTCAGATTTTAATCCAGAAAAGTAAAAATCTAGCTCCATGTTATTATTGCATTGCCCATACTGCATTCTGAAGTAAGAAGATTCAGTTCTTCAGAATAAGTATTATTATGCTCACCTTTCTGACTAAAGATCTCAGAAAGGTATTCACAATGACAAAGACTGATCAAAATAAGAGGAAACTGGAGGCCCTATGAAAGTGTTCTAGGAGACAGAACCACTGCAGTAGCTCGATATGCTTTTGACTGCTGTGTCTGTGCATAAGGAAATCATTCAGAGGCTAAAAGTGGGTCTAGCTCCAAGTTATTTTACAATTGGTGAGACCAAGCAAAAAGGCTGGGTCTGTTCACAAAGAAAAGATATTTAGCTCATACTTGGTAAGTATGCATACTCATCCATTTAATCACATTCTACTGAACATATATTTGCCAGAAAGAATATTTTACCAATATTTCCAAGTGCTACCCTTTCTATAGGTTCATTCTCTTACTATTAGTACACTGTTAAGTATGGGGTTTTTCAAATAATGGACTGCATGTAGCTTTTTTATTATCAGAACAGCAAGTGGACTTAAAAAACATCTTCAGTCACTTTCCAGTTAGGGCTGCTGCAAAGACATCATATCATCTGCATAGAATCATAGAATCATAGAATGGTAAGGTTGGAAGGGACCTCAAGGATCATCTAGTTCCAACCCCCTGCCAGAGGCAGGGACACCTCCCACTAGTACAGGTTACTCAAGGTCTCATCTGCATGTTTTGCATCATTCAATATCCCAAATGGCTGTATAGTGTACTAGAAAAGATGGTGCAATAAAATTAGTCTGAGGTATCTCCAGCGCATTCAAAGAGAAAATACTTGTGCTTTTGGAATGTCAAGAGAGAACTGTAAACTGCAAACAGTTAACCTCTTGTGCTGATTAATAAGTCTGGGGACCACATGCCATGCATGCAGTATTTATTACTCTGTAATTGTATTTCAGAGGTAAGTATATAAAATACCTGAAACACTATAGCAATTGTCAGACTGGGCTTTGGAGATTATGTAAAAGACAACTCCATTGATAGTAAAAAGACTATAAATAAAAACACATGATAGATTTCATTGATCTAACGCCTTCTGAATGCATAACTCATCAAGGTGTTTGAGAACATTTAGATGCCTTGTTTGAACAGCAATCCACGTCTGTCAGTGATTTGAATTTTAAATTCTTGCATTAGCTTCAGGGAAAAGCAGTGGGTGTACTCAGCCAGCTAGAGGTATGAGGAAAGAAAGATAAGAAACAGTAAAACAGAAGAGCAAGAAAAAGCATCTATTTCAAACTGTGTACTTTGAAAATCTTATCTAATTAATAGATTTTGAGCCAAAACCAAGTCGCATAAATAATTCAGTGATGAGGTTCACAGGTTAAAAATGAAATTTAACTCAGAATTCAAAACAATTCTATCAGACTCTTTCCCCCTCGCCTTTTTTTTCCTAGTAAATACCTGATTTATGTTAGTTCATGAAGTATTTTTTTCCTGATTTTTGAATGCAGGCAAACCCCACTTTGTTTGTTAGTAAAACCCATACTAATTTAGTTATTGAACGGTTGCTGGCAAATGAAAACAAACAACACATTACACCTGAAATGCAACGATACACTTATTTGTTCTGAACTAGGCTTGAACACACAATAATTGAAGGAAGCTATTCAAATGTGTATATGTGCTGCACAATCATTGAGAGGATCAAGAGGCATCTTATTTTATGAAGGCTCCAGGGGATCTTATACCTACAATAGATAACCTATTCACAGCTGAAGAAGAAGTAGTCTATAGTCTTAGTCAGACCTGAACAGTAATAAGTAAAGATTAGGATTTGACCCACCACAACCAGTTTTGGGAAGTGTCTAATGCGTGGAAAGCATACAGGGGAGTGAAATGTATCTAGCTTCAGAGTCTAGGTATGAGATCAAAGAAATGCAATGCAAATTGTACACTCTGAGCCAGCTTGTCTAGCTTAGCAAACATGTATTGAACATCCTGGTTATATGACGTACAAAGAAAATGCTTCTGCAATTGGTCTTCAGAGGATTTGACTCTCATAACTAAAAGACATGGATAGACTGGATTATTACCCTTAAACAATCTGATTGTGAATTGATCTGGCAAACAGGAAGACAGAAAAGCCATAGCTCAGATGAGAGCTCAATTGTCTGTCTCCTTCAATCAGAGGAAGCTCAGCAACCTGGTTGCAGTAAAGTGATATCAAAAGTACACTGCAGGACAGTTTACAGTTTGTATAGGATATCCACCTGTCTGAAACAGGTAGGACCAAAAGGAATCTTCCTGGAAGAAAGAGGTTGGACTAGGCAGTCTATTGCAGAAAGAGTTGCACAAGACAAAACTATTCAACATGTGTGACTTTGGAGACATCTCAACAGGAACAGTCTACTGTGGCAGAATATTGAGAGCCACATCTCTAAGGCGGAAGGCATGACTGAAACTAGGGGTTGTAGAGAAATAGTCAGGTCCAGACACAATTTGCATGTTGGGAAAGGAGCAAGAAATCATCAGTTTCTACATCTCTAGCCTTTGACAAGCTTCTATAATGCAGTCTCTAAATGGAACAAGAAATTTTCTGTCCCTTATGTATGTCTACGTGCTGCTTATGACTAATTACATCTTCTTTGGTAGTGTCTTTAATAAAATTGAAGCTCGCTGCTTAAGCCCTTGTCACACATCTGTACCACCCTTTTGATGTCAGTTCCTTTATAATTAAATACTCTAGTGCTTAATGATCTGTCAGTCATCATTTACTGAGGAGGTTGTCCTATTTATCCAATCAAACAGGTATAGGTTGTCAACATACTGCATTTTTTCTTGAATACTTGCCTGGTTCTGAAGCCCTGTAGACTTTGATTTAATTTGTCCACACTAAAAGCTAGAGCAAAATTATTCTGAAATCAGGAAGCATTATAATGAAACAGTAGCTTCAGAGTTGGTATCAGCTATAAATCCTCATGTAGGCATCATATACAAATTGAACACAGAATTGCAATTGTATATGGTGGGTTAGACCTACAGTCCCCTTACAAGCTAATTTTATTATAATTTATCTGATAGCTTAGCTACTGGCAGGAAAATGCATTTTGTTGAAAGATGAAGAGAGAGAAAACAAAAGTAGTCCCATATTGAAAATAACACAAGGAAGGAGAATGAAATAGTATAATTTTCTTTTTTACTATCTCTTCAGAGAAACAGACAGAAGTCCAGAGAGACTTTTTGCTTTGCATTTATGATCAAATTTTAATGCGGTAATTATATCATAGAAATACGCTATCCTGCAGCACAGATTTCTTCTCTGGGTAGCTAAACATTTATTTTGCATAGTATAAAGCAATCTTTTGAAAAAACAAAGAAACAAAACCCAAACAAACCCCAAAAATCCAAACACACTTCCTTCTCTCAGGCTTGCAAATTCTTCTCTGCCAACAGATCCATGATAACACTGGCATGTTAGGAATGTCTGTATGAATTTATTAAAGACTGAAGACCCTCATCACGTCCTGTCACTATGCTGACCATATATGAGTTTTTCTATACTACAGATTCTAAGTATGAAGAATATAAGGTTACCAAGGTTATAAATCTTGCAATCAAAGCTTATAAAGCTGAATATTCATTCTGAAGTTTTTAGTTCAAGTGTGATTTCACACTACCAACAAGATTGAATATATTTGAATCAATAAGCTATAAATGAAGTTACAAAGTTTTAAAAATCTCTGGTTGAATTGGGTCTACCAAGAGCTCACCAAACTAAAACATTTGTTTGGCCTGCACAGTTCCTAGGAATGCCCAGCTTTGCAAGCACCTGAAGTGACCGAGCGGGCCCCTAGACAACCTAAAAGTTCCTTGGGCCTTTAGCACTGTGCCCTGCAGCACCCTTCACTGAACTCTTATACAATCTAGAACACATAGGCAAGCTTCAGGACTATCAAAAAGAACCTTCTAGAGAAGCTCAGAATGTTAGATGAAATCAAATGAAATTAATTTGAATCTTGATATCACATCACATAGTGCTCCCTTTTTCTTCAAAGTCTGGATGAAAACACTTGCCTAGTGAGACTCAGGATGCTTGACTCCATACAGACTAAGAGACTGAACTACATCTGTTTTTCAGGAGATGGTCCAAATCCAGTAGCTTTCAGATATTCATATGAAAGAACCTAACTTTTTCTTTTCCCTTAAGTCCCCTGAGGAATTAAGCAGCAGCTAATGAAGACAGTGCTGAATCTAAACTAGATGAGTTAAGATCTTTCTTCATAGCTCTTCCAAGGTACCCACTTTTGCCAGCCTTAAAAGACATTCAGGCTACTATGTCTTTCAGACAGGATCTACCTTACCTTGGGCCAAACCTAAGGCTGAGATTTGCTAATTTCCTGAATAAGACAAAACAAAAAGAGTAGAACTGGATTGCAAAAGCTGTTCCAAGATGGTACGGACAAGATTACGAGCTGCCTCAAGAAAAAAAACAAAAAACAAACACAAACTTGCAGATGTGGATTTTGTATTTGTTTCCACCTTGTACATCACAGTATCACAGTATCACTGTATCACCAGAGTTGGAAGAGACCTCAAAGATCATCAAGTCCAACCCGTCACCACAGACCTCAAGACTAGACCATGGCACCATGTGCCATGTCCAAACGCGCCTTGAACACCTCCAGGGATGGTGATTCCACTACCTCCCTGGGCAGACCCATTCCAGTAGCCAATGACTCTCTCAGTGAAGAACTTTCTCCTCACCTCCAGCCTAAACTTCCCCTGGCACAGCTTGAGACTGTGTCCTCTTGTTCTGGTGCTGGTTGCCTGAGAGAAGAAGGTAACCTCCCCCTGGCTACAACCACCTTTCAGGTAGTTGTAGACTGTGATAAGGTCCCCTCTGAGCCTCCTCTTCTCCAGGCTAACATCAAAATATTCAGGTGAAACTGCCCTGATATTTCTTCCTTGTTTCTTCACATATATTAAGGCAGTCACACTTTGTTCTAGCAGACAATAGAGACTGTGTTACGGGACACAAGACACTTTTGTAAGAACATACAATGGAAGAATAACATTTGGAGATATCAGGCGATGGCAAGTTAACCCACACACAGGTGCACCTTAGTACAGGTAGTGTTAGACTCCACTTCATTTCATTTTCTGAATTCCATGTCAAATTGAGTAAGTCTAACAACTGGAGAGTTGTTAAAGATGAAAAGCACTTGTCAACATGACTCAGCCAAGGAATATATATAAAAACCTCAATTACATTTGGAATGTCTGTGTTCTGCTAAGGACAGCAATTTTAGGTGTGAGAGAAATTTAAATGCTAATGATTTGGAAGTTCTTACTGAGACTCAACTTTTTAATGCTAAGGTAACAACATTTAAATAACTACCAGATGAATGCTTTAAAACTAAATACTATGCTTAATTATTACTCAAGACAGGAACGTCTAGTAGAAAAGTGAAGATGTGAAACAAAAATCTGAAAAGCCAGTTTAGATTCAGGAAGATTCAAGAAATTTGAAAGGCTTGTATAGAAGAAGCAAACTTACCTGGACAACAACATTCAAGCCAACTGATACACAACTTTGCTAATACAAATGTCTCTCAAATTAGCATTTTCTTTCACCTGTGTATTTGTTGAATAGAAATATATCTTTTGGCTGATATATCTTGAAGTTCAAATGGTGTCTGGGTTTTCTTCCTCGAACATTTGATGTGTCTCAACTTAGTTCTTGAAAGAGATGTGCCACTGATTTGGATAGCTTTAAAGGCATTTGAAAATCACTTTCAGCTCTCTAAAAGAGGCAGATCATTTTCCAGTCTTCTTATTTTGTTAGTTGTAAAAATTCTGATCAGGTAAATGCTAACACAAGACAACAGCACATGCCATCATATTCAGTGAGACGGTTTTGCAAAGGGATCTTAGTAACAGAAAGATTAGACCTAGTGAAAAAATAAGTTGTATTTTTTCATCCTGACAAAAGGAGAACACGTCAGGACATAGGAATCAGTGCAGAACTGGGAGTGGTATGCAAGGAACTGTGGAAAAGAGGAGTGTCTGGCTAACACCATCTTAGGGTAACATTACAGAAAAATGTGGGCAAATCTAGCCTTTGGAAAAGGTTACAACGGCAGGAGAAACGTCTCAGCCTTGCAAATCATTTCATTAAAGACACTGTGAGCTTAGGATTGTGGTCTCTGGCAGCACCCAGCACCAAGTCATACTAAATAAACAGTCTAACAAGCATTCATAGAAAGATGTGATGGTTGATTTGGTGTTATTTAGAGCAGAAGAGGTGTTGATGCATATCAGGCATGTGGCAGGCCATTGTTATATGCCTCTCAGGTGTTATGCTTGATAAGAGAAAGCAGGAAGGCAAATAAAAGGACTGAGAGGTCTTGCACAAAAGACTGAATAAAGCTCAGTTTGGCAACAAATGCTAAATCTTGGTGTCACTACAATGCCTTCAGGTCTTACAATTTCATCCCCATTTATTTCAGTACCGTAACACAATTTTTCTAAGTGTCTTGCTATATACATAAATGCTTCTAATTCCCTTTCCCCCCTATTACAAAAAATTACAACCTTTAGCGTGGTTTCAGCTACCACCAAGACAAAGGTGTTAAATGTACTAAACAAATGTGGTGTGGCTGCAGGCATTTCATCAGAGCTGTGGTCATGCTATTTGTCCAGCTAGCAGTGGCACAACTGAAGCCATGGGCAGCCAGATCACTAAGTGATATCACAGGATCACAGGATGTTAGAGGTTGGTAGGGACCTCCACAGATCATTGAGTCCAACCCCGTGCCAGTGCAGGATCATATAATCTAGCACAAGTTGCACAGGAATGCATCCAGACAGGTATTGAAAGTCTTCAGAGAAGGAGACTTCACAACCTCTTTGGGGAGCCTGTTCCAGTGCTCTGTGACCCTTACAGTAAAGAAGTTCTTCCTCACACTGAGGTGGAACTTCCTGTGCTGTAGTTTATATCCATTGCTCCTTGGCCTATCACATGGCACAACTGAGAAGAGAGTGTACCCTCCCTCTTGACACCCAGCTCTCAGATATTTATAAATATTGATTAGGTCAGTCTTCTCTTCACCAGACCAAAAAACCCCAGCTCCCTCAGCCTCTCCTCATAAGGCAGTGCTCCAGCCCCTTAATCATCTTCGTAGCCCTCTCTTGGATTCTTTCAAGTGGATCCCTGTCCCTCCTGAACTGGGGAACCCAGGACTGAATGCAATATTCCAGGTGAGGTCTCACCAGGGCAGAGTAGAGGGGGAGGAGAACCTCCCTTGATCTGCTGGACACACTCCTCTTAATGCATCCCAAGATCCCACTGGCATTCTTGGCCACAAGGGCACATTGCTGTCCCATGGATAGCTTGTTGCCCACCAGGACTCCCAGGTCCTTCTCCACAGGGCTGCTTTCCAGCAGATCATCTCATAACCTGTACCTGTGCAGTTTATTGTTCATTTGCAGGTGCAGGACTCTGCACTTATCCTTGATGAACTTCACTAGGTTTCTCTGTGTCCAACTCTCCAGCCTGTCCAAGTCTTGCTGAATGGTCTCACAGCCTCCAGGCATACCAGCCAAGCCTCCTGGTTTGGCACCATTAGCAAACTTGCTGAGCAGACCCTGTTTGTCTGTGCCCTCATCAATAACATTGATGAAGATATTGAACAGGACAGGGCACAGTGCTGATCACTGGGAGACTCCCACTAGTTACAGGTTTCCAGCAACCAGCAACAGGACAAGGGGATACAGTCTCCAGTTGTGCTGGGGGAGGTCCAGGCTGGATATTAGAAGGAAAGTCCTTCACAGAGAGAATGAGTTGCATTGGAATGGGCTGTCCAGGGAGGTGGTGGAGTAGCCATCCCTAGAGGTGTTCAAGAAAAAAAATGGATGAGGCACTTAGTGCCTAGTTGATTGGCTAGGGTTGGGTGATAGGTTGGACTGGATGATCTTGGAGGTCTCTTCCAACCTGGTTGATTCTATGATTCTGTGACCTGACACCACTGATAACCACTCTTTGCATTCTACTGTTTAGCCAGTTTTTAGTCCATACACTTCTGTCCCACATTTCCTTAGTTTGCTCACAATGATGTTCTGGGAGACAGTGTCAGAAACCTTGCTAAGGTCAAGGCAGATGGCATCCACTGATCTTCCTGCATCTATCTGTGTTTAGATTCATCAATCATCCCCTGCTTGCAAAAAGGCCAACAGAACATTGCTCCTCAGCAGCTTGTTAACTCAGTCAACCACTGTTACTCCTAGCTTTGGGAATAACAACATGTACTGTGATGGTAACTGGCACAAACTGGATATATGCTGTAGGAAGACCGTTTTGCTTCTGTGTTCTTTCCTTTGCTTCTCTCTTCTTTCCTTTGCTTCTCTCCCACACCATTATCACTGGTTGGGGAATACTGGTTTGGAAATTTTGCTCTAGTATTACTTGGAGTAACATTGACAAAAAGCTGATGTTTTTGGCTCTTTTAAAAACTGAATCTGGATCTCAAAAAGTAATTTGGATCCATTAAAGAGTCAACTGGGAATTCACTGTATCCTGATGAGATTTCTTTTTCATTTGTAGATCTTCTCTTTCTGTTCTCAAATCCATTTTTACCTTAACTAAAATAACTGTTCAGGTTCTATCACTTTGGATTTTGTCAAACTAACTGTGTGTTCAGCAGATCCTGCTGAAAGTTCTGCTAAGGCAAATGGAAAACAAAACAGAGGTGATTGGTGGGAACCAGCAATGGCTGCACCAAGGGCAGATCTTGCCTGACAAATTTAGTGGCTTATTATGATGAAGTCACACGACAGTGGACAAGGGAAGGGCAACTGATGTCATCTACCTGGACCTGAGTAAGGCATTTGACTCTGTCCCACATGACATCCTGGTCACCAAACTGGAAACACATGGACTTGATGGGTGGAGCACTGCTGGATAAGGAATTGGCTGCATGGTCACACACAGAGAGTGGTGATCAAGGGCACAATGTCCACCTGGAGACCAGTGACAAGTGGTGTCCCTCAGGGGTCAGTGCTGGCACCAGTGCTGTTGAACATCTTTGTCAGTGACATGGACAGAGGAAT